>SSNR01000219.1:326984-393932 GCA_006937965.1 Callopanchax toddi | reverse complement strand
TAAAAAGGCCTTCTGAAGAGTGAGCAAATAAGGGAAAAGTGAAACTCCAGTTATTTTAGCAACACAAATTGTTATAACTTTATTATCTGTTTTACCACAAAAACAGATAATCGTCTTTAACACGTCTTCCTAAAAACATCAAATAAAATGCATAAAACTCTCCCCTGAAAACATTCATAAAAACACATTCAAACTTCACTTAAAACTTGTACATAGAATTAAAACTTAAATCTAAAGATGTCTAACGTCTAAACCTGAGTTGATGAATTTACCACAGATCTGATAAACACACTGACATCGCCTGTAAATGAATTTCAAACACAGCAATAAGAACAATTACATAGACATTGGAATTTAAGAAGTTAAAGTTCTTTTGATGAGAGTAGTAGGGGGGGTCTCTCACTTTCCTGCGAAACAAAAGGGGTGAGCATTATCTGCAGTTTTGGTTCCTCATGGTCTGTCCTCAGTTTTTGAGGCTGTGGTCACAAAGTACTGAACATTAGCATCTGAAAGACTTTCATGGTGTCTTCTCTGGGCTAGAGACGACAAACCTGTTTGGGGATTCTGATATCAATGGGATTTCAGTTGTTAAGACAGGTCTCTGGATGAAGAATGTTGATTCTGCTTCTTCAAAGCACAGGAAAAGAATGTTTATGGCACTCCTGAGGAGACTTAATTCTACAAGTCCCTTGAAGATATGAGGAGGTGCTATCTTACCACCTGAGGTCAGAGACTGTTGACATTAGTTCACCAGGCCTGCAAAGTTCCTGATAGAGTGAAAAGAGTCTGGTGGAACAAAGGTTTATCATAGTTCAAGCATTAGGACAGTTTTCATATAATGCAGGAGAAAGGTGGATTAATTGAATGATGCTACAAGATTATACCGGACGGGAGGGGTGAGAGCTCTGAGACGTGTTTGTGTTAGATAGCTAGCTAAACATAGCTTGTTTGCAAATTGCTATAGCACCTTTAACTTTTAAACTGTTTGATTTTAAGGTGGATTCATGAAAATTCAACAATTCAGTAAAGACAACAAACTCAAATTTCATGAAATGTGAAAACTTTTAACAAGAAGTGTTTTTGTTCATCAGAACATTCAATGTTTCATTAACCCCTCCTAGACCAATGTCACACATTTGCATCAAACCACTTCTGGACTTAAAGCAACTAAGTGAAGTATTAGTATTAGCGCTTTCATCAAAAACCTGCTATATCCAGTCCTATACATGTACACTAGGGATGAGTTCTTACAACAACTCACAATTCAATTAGATTCCTATTGTAGGGCTGATGATTCGATTCAGAATCGGTTCACAATCAATACTCTTTTATTAACAAAGGGGGGTAATCCTCAGATTTCTTATAAACAAAAAACAGGATCTCTCCATTATCAGTACCTACAAATAAATATTATACTGGTAAATATGAATAGCTAAGAGGCGAAGCTCTTTCAAAATGAAACAAATGATAGATTCATTTATCTGTTTCTCCTGTTAAGAGTTGGCTGGAAGTTCAGCTGCTGCTTCAGTTCTTTTAGCTCTGCATCATTCTGTAAGATGCTGGATCAGGACAGTCTTCCTGAAGTACTTGACTTTCATTTTGCATATTTTACACACTGAATATGTCATGTCAAGTTCCTTCTTATCCCAAGTGCACCCAAACATTTGCCTCCAGTGAAGACGGGGCTGGCTGTATTCCTTTTCCCTCCTCTTTATTTTTTACTGTTTTTATACTGTGTCCTATTTTTATCCTGTGAAGCGACCTTGGGTGTCTTGAAAGGCGCTTTTAAATAAAATGTATTATTATTATTATCCATGCAGAAACGTCAGGCTACCATCTAAAGCTAGTTAGCTAATGTTGGTACAATGATACACTACGGAGGACTTTGCCTGACAAACAGTACACGTAGCTAGTAAGCTAGGAAACGTTAGGGAAACACCTTCTGAAGTAACAACATGTGGAAGTTTTGAATCGATTCTGAATCTTGATGAATAAGAACAGCGATTCAGACGGGAATCATTCATTTCCAAACAACGCTAATGTTTACTTGTCACTGATGGAGGGGAAAAAGACAATTTCATTTCTTTATTTTTTGGTATATTTTTAAATAATGACTTAAAAAACAATGAGATTATTACATACGTAGTTGTGATTTTAGTCAATAATTAGTTCAGTTTTCGGTTTTATGATTGAATCTTCAATGAAAAGTGTTAAGAAGAGCTTGTAACTTGTGTCCAAAATGTCCAATTTGTGGCAATACAAGGTTCTACCTGATGAAATGTAAAGTGAGTGAAGAGCTTATTGGACTAAACTTTATAAGAGTCAAATTTCTGCTGCCGGGTAAAAATGGATCACAAAATGTTCTAAAGGATGAAAAGAACAGGCGTTGATAGTTGGATGAATTAGCTGTCATGATAAACTAGATTTTTTTTTTTACACAAAGCTCATGTGCAATTCTACCCCTCATTCACTGTGCAGCCAATACTTTTCTGTTCAAGATGGTCGGCAGATTAATCTTCATCTCTCTTTTCTATTTACACATATTGTAGTCAGAGATTGGATTTGCCTGTGTGAAAAACGAGCCTCTCAAAAGGATCAACGCGGCTCATCGGGAGAGAATGCAGTAGGAGGATGCACGCCCCTTGGGAAATACTAATCTCCTTAATGCGTACATTTATTCAATTCCAGTGTCAATATCAACCCTAATCAGAGCAGGCCATGTGACAAGTGCTTTATGTGTCTGCTGATAGTGGATGACAGGACGTAGACGTAATCACAGGGGAGAACATCACTGCTGACAGCTCTGGAGCAAAGCTTTTCTCCTGCAAATTAATTGTGAACTGTAATACAGCATATATACATATAGATACCCTCAGAAGAAAACACCACTATATATAAACAGCCTCATTAACTTGGTGTCTAAAAATAGACACTGACAGCTGGAGTTGATCAAAATGAGAGAACTTCATTAACCCTTTATATTTCATCAGTCCCTTTAAGGTATAATTTGCAGCCTAAACCTGGAAATTTCACAGAAAGTAATAACAAGCTGTAAAAAAATTAAGTTACAAAGTTGAAACGTTTAAAATATAATAAAAACATTTTAGAAATTGGAATTCTCAGAATACTTGAAATTTAGTTTAAATTATTGGGTGTTTTTGGGAGCTGTTAACGTCCACATCAAGTACGTGTTTTAATTCATTTCAATTCATTAATATGTACAGGGGTGCACAAGTGTAAAAATAATGCGTGCGTACCCATTCCTTTTGTCAACCCACCAGTGTTACCTCTACTGTCTAAGGGCTACTCTGGACCTCAAGCTGTAATTTCTTCACTAAATCCACGTTGTCATCACAAGTCAGTGCGATTTCGGTTGTGCAGCTCGTCATTAACACTACTGAACTGCAGTGGAGCGTTCTGATGCCTCACTCATACAGCAGTGGGAGTTTAGTGAGCCCCCAGACTGTGGAGACACCATGTGTTGATTTGGTGTTATGTACTATACATGGCTTCAGCTCCAAGTATCACTGGGTACCTCATTAAAACAATATGTGCACCACAGATTTTGTAAATTGATAATATTATAAAATACAAATTTTATTATGAAGGTTGTAATAATGTAATAAAATAATGTTAAAGAGCAAGTTGCAGCTTAAACACTCCGTTAAACAAATGTTTAGAGAAATATAATAGAAACTTTTTCTGAATAAAAATGTACACAAATTCAGCATTAGGATTCATTTTTGTGAGAACTGTCTATTTTTTCACTAAACGGAAGTGACGACAGTTCAGGGAAGTAATATTTTTAGACAGAATTTTATCTGAATTAAAAAAAAAATCTTTCACTTTGCTCTTTAAAATGTTTAATATTGCATAAACATAGTTTTTAAGAGTTATTTTTAGTTTAGTATATTTTTCAGTAAAGTTCAGGTCATAGATATAGAGGTTACAGTGGTTGACCTGCCAGTTGAAGAGTTGAATACATATTTTCTGTTGTTTTTTGAATTATATTCACCTCATCCATTTATTTGACCTTTTTTAACTGTTGTATTTTTAAAAACTTTTAAAAAACAGTTTGTTTTTACTTTTAAAATAATTTTGTAAAAGTTTACAATTTAAGCTGCAAATCAATGTTTAAAGCAAGTGATCAAACATGGTGACTTAAAGGATTAAAGCTGCACTCAGCAGCGTTGTAAACAAGCTGCATATCGCTAGCTCGTTTACAGAAACACGTCTCAGAGCACTCACCCCTGTCGTCGGGTATAATCCACAGACCAGCCTTCATGGGACATGGGACCCTGCTTTGACACGATAACAATGCAGAGTCTGACTCCGGCCATAGAAACGTTCCCCCAGCTTTTCCTCTTTTCACCTCCAAACATTTTTAGTTTTCTGCTAGCTGAAAAGGTGGTTTTTGGGGGACTCTGGTATTTTTTCCTAAAATTGAAGCGCTAACAGCCGGCTGTTTCTGTCCTCCTCCCACTTCCAGGGTGTTCTGCTGCAAAATGTTCCTGGGCGAATTAATGGCGGATCCAAGCAGTGAGGAAGTGCCGCAGACAGACAGCCGGATTGTCCAATCCTATCGTTCGGACCAAACGATAGGATTGTCTGAAGTTTTTAGAGAACTGCAGGACAACCACTTTATTGATTCCTTTCAGGGTTTTTTTTATCTCCACAAAATATTTATAGCTGTACTATGTTAGAACGTTGTTAAGAGGCTTTAGAAAAAACGTTAAAAGCTACATTGTTTACCAAATGAACGAGTGCAGCTTTAACTGTTATGATAAAACATAAGAAATGCAGTGAAGAAAATATGTCTCAAACTGGTTTGATTGTTTGTAGAAACAAACAGTACTGAGGGATGTAAATGTGCTGTATTGTACAGCTCTTTCCTAAGTCCCGGACTACAGAGCTCTTTACATCAGTCAGTCGTTCTCATGCTGACAGCAGTGAGCTACAGAATCAAGGTGAAAAGACACAGGGACCACCAGACCCTCTGACCACTGGCAGTGATGTAGGTGAAGTGTCTTGACCAAAGACACAACAAAGTGACCCAGCATGAGGCGGGATTCGAACCAGCAACCCTCTGGTTGCAATGTGAACCCTCTTACCCACAGAGGTACTGCTGCCCTAGTATGTACTGGAACAATACTGATGTTGACAAGCTCACAAGCTAGAATTGAATTTTAGACTTTTATTCACAAAAGATCTCAATACAATACGACTGAATTCAAAAGAGAAGCATCAGCTGGAAATATAAGAAAAACCATTAAAACAAATCTGCAAATGAACGTGTGTTAGCAGAGAGACAGAGAAGGCTGGAGGTGTGGCGAGGCCAACCAGTGCTGCTGTGTTAAAACGCTGTGGATTCCCCAGGCCTGACCTCTAGACTGCGATGGATAAGTGCACATTAAAACAATATCCTATCCACCAAAAAATATCATTTCTCATTGCTGTCTGTATTTACTGAAAGGCTGCTCGCCTCCCACTGGGGCAGAAACAAATGAAAATGTTATTTCTCTACTCATGAACTCCTACCTAGTCTGGTTTTTCACTGCTGGCAATTTCATTTCTCTTCCAAATTTGACTTAAGCCCACGACTTGAGGGAAATAATGTCTCTGGAATAATCTTCTCCTACTGTAATTCTAAAGGCACTATCTCTCTCACTGTTGTAGTATATCTGTCAGTCAGTCTACGTATCTACAGTGTCTGTTTATTTATTGTTGGCACTGTTGCTTTGTGGTTTAAGGGAAATTACACTGTCTTCAAATAAAAACGCTGTGATGCCTGTCAGCTGCACAGGCTGAGGATAAGAGAACGTGTTCTCCTCCACTACAGAGAGAACCAGAGTGGCTCTAGTGGACAAAATATTATAAACTATCATCCAACAGGAAAAGATAAAAACTGTGCATTAACAAAATGTTAGTCTGTATGGTTAAAACTGGCTCCTCCATTCTTCATCTTCCTATCTGGGTCCATGATGGGTCTGAGATCCTTCAGCTCCTCTTGCACCTATCATTGTTTTATCTGCCTGTTGTATTGGCCTGTTTTAAACGGTAGTATTTGACTGTTTGTAACTCATAGTTTGCTTAAAATCTGTTTGTTTTTTTCTGTTTTACTGTAAGGTGTCCTTGAGTGTTATGAAAGGAATTCACAGAAAAAACAACATTCTTATTATCTAGTTCCTGATGTAACCCAGCTTTTAAAAGGTTCTGTGAAGATTGATGTTTATTTTCTGTCATGTACTGACAGATGTACTGTCATGTACCAACCCTATCCCTAAATTTTCTGGAGATAGCTGTGCTAACCATTATTGCATACATGAAATGGAGTTACTATCAGACAATGCATCACACATGATAAAATTAGCTGGTTTTCAGTGTACAGTTGTGCACAATTGAGCATTTAAGTGCTTACAGGCTAAAAAGAAACATTTACAAAATAGTAACACTATAGAGTGACCGGGAATAACACTACTCATCCAGATCATACAGAAGGAAACACACATACAATCAAGAAATACATGTAAACAACTCACTTCTTTCTTTTTTAGTTGTTACAGACCTTCAGTTGTTTCTTTTTTTTTTTTAGTCCTTAGAACAATAGGAAAAATAGAATAATGAAAATATATAACTCTGGTTGAAAAATATTAGCAAACACCATAAGAGACTAGAATGACTTAAACTAGTACTGAGTCTCTAATCTGACTTAGAACTGTCCATGGTGCTGAAGGAACTCGGTGACCCATTCACCATAACGGTCTGGAGCTCTACGCTGGCGGCTTGGTCATCGTACCTGTTGGCTCAGTTGGTGTTGCTCACCAACCACACCCCCACCATGCTCATGGTCCACATGGAAAGGGGAGGAGGGGCCAAGCACAGCCGGGGAGAGATCAGCTGCAGCCGAAACTGATGGTTGGGAAAATCTGGGGTTATTTCCCGATGCAGTGGAGAACAGTCTGGACAAATCAAGATCATGGTCAGCCAGATCCTCCTCCAAGGCTGGTGGTGAAACCTCTGTGGCTGTCCACTGTTGGGCTTGGTCCAGGACCCATGTGTTGTCCAGGGGTTCACGGCAGCGGTAATGCTTTAGCTGGTCATGGTGAACGACTTTTACTTTGGACCTTGGGTTCTTCTGAATCCGGTAAACCAAGTCATCCAGTTGTCCCAGGATGAAGAATGGCCCTTCATATGATGGGAGGAACTTTTTGACATTGATTTTGACATGACGTGTCCCTTTTACGAGATACCACACAGGGTCTCCAATCTTATACTGTATGTGGCAACAGTTCTTGTCATATTGTCTCTTTGCATGTGTGACTGACACCTAGGGCTTCTCTGGTGATTAGGTGAGCGAACTCCAGCCATCTGCTGCATGTACTCTGGAGCTGTGGGTTGGTTGTCCAGATCAGGAGGCAGACCTGCGACAAGGTCCACTGGTTCACTTACTTCACGGCCCAGCACCATGAAGTTCGGGGTAAAACCTGTAGCACTGTGCTTGGTTGCCCTGTATGCCATAACAGCATACGGAAGTCCCAGTCCCAGTGGCAACGGTCTGCTGTTGAAGCCAGGATCTTTTGGAGGGTGGCATTGAAACGTTCCACCTGGCCATCTGACTGGGGTCTGAATGGCGTGGTGTGAGTTTTGTCTATGCCAAACAGATTGCACATCCCCTGAAACACCTCAGATTCGAAATTGCATCCTTGGTCACTGTGTAATGCTTGAGGTATCCCATAGCGGCACACCCATTCTGATGCGACAACTTCAGCAACCATCACAGCTCGCTCATCTGGAATAGGGAAGGCCTCCATCCATTTTGTGAAATAATCCTGTATCACAAGCACATAGCGATTTTTACGCTCAGTCTCATTTAGTGGTCCCATAATGTCCAGTGCAGTGCGCTCCATACAGGCTCCTACCCAAACAGTTCCCATCGGAGCTTGTGGTGTCTTCTGGGGTCGGGCTCTGGGTGCACAGCTGGTATACGTATGGCACCAGAGGGCTACATCTTCTCTCATATGGTACCAATAGTACTTGGTTCGTAGTCTAGCTGTGGTCTGCTCTACACCAGAATGTCCACCCACTGACCCCTCGTGCATCTGGCTCATTACCTCTGGTTGTAGCTTGCGAGGTAGCACAATTTGTGGGTAGAACTGGGTGTCATCAAGGCAGTAGAAGCGACGGACCAACACTCCATGTCTGAGATAGAGTTGTTTCCACTGAGTCCAATATGTTTTAGTGGCTGGGCTGCATGGTGAAACAACAGTCCATGGGGGGCGTTCATTACTAGCCTCCATCCAGGCGCGCATGGGTGCAATAACTGCATCAGCGTCCTGGGCTTGGCTCAGCTCCCCCACAGTCCAGCCATGAAACAAAGAAGCAGTATCAGGGGTTTTAGCCACACATATTTTCTCAGTTAACTTTACACTTTGTGTATTAGTGGGAATGTTCTGAGATGCCATGTCTTCATTATTATGTACATTGTGGTCTAAAGTCTCTGAGTCAGGTGTAGGGGTGTTGTGACTTACCCCCACTGAACACACCGCTGCAGTCTCTCGTTGTTCCCCTACCCCCACTGGACTCAACAACAGGGAGCTGTAGTCAGAGTCCAACTCGCACTGAACTTATTTTTGAACTTATTCGCACTGAAAGAATCAATCAATCAATCAATCAATCAATCAATCAATCAATCAATCAATCAATCAATCAATCAATCAATCAATCAATCAATCAATCAATCAATCAATCAATCAATCAATCAAATCAACTGCCTGATGTCTCATGTCCCCTAGCTGCGTGGCAGAGGCCTGCATTTTGCATGGGCAGGACTGGCTGCAGGGTCTTGTGGAAATCACCATTGGTGTGCATTCAACCCGGACGATGGATGATCTCAAAGTCGTATTCTGCAAGTTTCTCGAGCCAGCAAGCTAACTGTCCTTCAGGCTCCTTCAGTTTTGTTAGCCAGCCCAGGCTTCCATGGTCTGTGCGCACTTTAAAGGGGCACCCGAGGAGATACTGGCAGAAATGGGACGTGGAATCCACAATGGCTAGCAATTTTCGTCTTGTTCCAGCATCAACAAAGGGGTTCATGTGGATAAAGTGTGGCTGAACGGGGCTGTCCGGTGACGTAAACAAATCACCTCCGTTAGCTCCTGTGCTAACACAGTTTTCACAGCACAGAAACGGGTTATAATGTCCACATTTTGTCACAGTCCCGCATTTTATAGCTCCCCGGTGGCACTCGGAACCCTCGGCACATTAGTCAATGACATAAAAGGGTTGGAATAATTTGTTTGAAGCTCGTAACTTTCACCGGGGTGACGAGCGGCAGCCATTATGAGTTAGCTTAGCCACGAGCTAATACACGGTCACTCGGCTTTATTGTTAGCTGCTTTATGCTCAGTCTTTCTCAGTGCTCATCGCTCTTATTACGTGAGAAGGTCCCTTCGTGGTCGCCAGTGTTAACCATTCCTGCTTCGGTCTCCTGACCGTGGTCGGGGGACACAGGGGAGATGCTTCCTCCAGGGCCGAAGCTACTCACTCCGGGGTTAACTCCCTCCACGTTTCTTTCCTGCAGCGGTGCGGCACGCCGAATGACTATGCAGACACAGCGAGTCACTGAACAACTGAGGCTCTTTTTAATAACTTTACGTTCAGCAGCTTATAAACTGTTCCTGGCCGTTCCTCTGTTCCTTTTCCTTTTTCTGTGGCGCGCTACTTCACAAACCCTGGTCTGCCTACAGTCTCAGGTCCAACTACACAAAAGCCACACCCAAACTCATGCACACATCACGTACACTACACACTGAGCCAATCATTACAGATGCATAAAGCTAATCCTGCAACACATGTTCTATGAGAGGAGAGCAGTGGTCCAGGATGCTTGTGTCTCCAGAGAGACAGGTAACATGCTGCCTGAGTGTAGCTCTGTTAAAGTCCCAAGAGAGTCCAGGTGTTTCTGCTCCATGTGCGTTTTCTGGTCAGTGAGTTTTTAAAGTTGGCCTGAGGTGGAATGTAAACACACACCAGAGTAAAGGAGGAAAACTGTTTACAGTTAATGAAGATACTAGATTCCACGTGAGGGCTGAAGGACTGGTTTACCACTGTGACGTTTGAACACCAACCTTCACTAATATAACAGCAGATTCCACCTACTCACGTCTTCCCCGTTAGGTTGTTGCTGTAGAGGTGAAAGCCCAGCAGATGTGGAGCTGAGTCCAGGAAGTGGTCACCGACCCAGGATTTAGTGAGGCTTATGGTGGCAGATCTGCAGAGGTCAGAATTGTTCCTGATGAGGAGAAGCAGCTCATCCATTTTATTGGTGAGGGTGGTGATTAGACAGGAGCGAGTACAGTACAGAATCCCTGCTGTCTCAGCCTGATGGGTGTTCACTTCCCTCATCTGTATCAGCTACTCAATTCATGTGTATCCCAATAAAAGCAAGTTTAGGGAACGTGGATAAATCCATAGGTGGAGGTGGAAATGTTTATCCAATCAAATCTCATATGCTTAAGAGTTCCTTTTGATCTTAAACACACTTAAAGACTTATGATCTGTTTAGATCTGAGGCCTTCTCGTGGAATTCCAAATATTCCCATAATTCCCACCCTTTGTGCGGTTCAAACTACCTAGACAAAACTTGACACAAATAAATCTCCAGACACCTGCTATAGCGAGCAGTTCGCCCTGACACAAACACACACCAGGGACTCACAGACACAGTAAACAAGCTCACAGACCTTGGAGGGGTTTGAGTTACCCTCTTGGTTAATTAGGTTGTCTAAATATTATCAGCCAAAGAACAACATCATTCGCTTGAGGTAAGACTAACACACAAAAAGCACACATTAAGATGGAGCGACTTTTTATGTCTTTATTCTTGTTTTTATATATTTTCTAATCCAGAAAAGGCTCAGGTGAAGTGAGCTGTAAGTGGAAGTGAATGGTTACTTGTCGTGTTTTGAGGTCAGCAGTTTGCATCCAGCACAGGTAATTGTGATTAATGAATCCACTTTTGTTTGGGTTTTTCTCAGAGGGTGAAAACAGAGCAGGAAGTGGAGTTTATGAGCCTTTTTTATATTTACATCCTGTTGACTGTAATGTATTCATCAAAAGGAAGTCAGTCAATGAAGACCTCCTACCACAAAAGAAAGCACCACTTCCCCATCTCCTTCATGCAGCCTTTCCCACAATACTCTTATTGCTATGGCAACCGGTGCTCTCTCCTTGGGCTCTGTATGCATCCAATCAGAGTGAGACCTTTGTAGAGATTCCTCCGGGCTCCACTTATTCAACTTACCCCACTGGAACAGCCTCCATGCTGAAAAGGCTGAAACAAAGAGAGATGAGACTCCCTCACCAAAACATGGCATGACATCAAAAATGTGCGCTTTAGGTTTAGGTTACGGAAAATACGGAAATAATATGTATCTGTAAGCAGGGCGCACCGCAAAGCAAAAACAAGGTGGCAGTGCAGAACCATAGCCAATTTCAGTGGAAATTATGTGGAATAGGATTTGTTATTGGAAGCCTCAGAGCTTGAATAGCTGGCAAGTATCACATGGCTCTGGCAGAGGTTTAAGCTTGATAAGTCAAAATGGATCCTGGCTGAGCCTATTTATGTCATTCCTGAAAACATATGGATAGGATTCAGACGCTCAATACTTTCAACCTTCAACAATGACATTCAACACCACTTCTCCAGTTCATTAATCTTCCATGAGAATAGATTTCTCATCCACAGCAGTGAAGGGCTATATTCAGTCAAGATCAGCCGACAGTTTTTAACCACACCACCAGCTCTCTGTATCAGTTTCAACAACTAGAACCCTCACTTTGCTGCGCATGCAGAAATACAAAGACATCAAAAGTCACAATGTTCCTCCAATTCAACGTATTCAGTCAGTGAATCTACTGTAAGTGTGTCAGGGAATCAACAGAGTGCCATGTTCTACCAATCCAAGGGCTACTCACAGGTCAACTCACACACTTGCACAGTTTTTACTATTCAAATTGTGTTTCTGCACAACTAAAGGCAGGAAATCTGAGTAGAAATCTTCTGAAAATAGGCAGAGAGGCTGGCATGCCCCCAGCATTTCCAGTGACAAGTTATCCACTGGGGCCTCCCTCATAGGTCTCTGATGGACTTTGGGCTGCTGGGTGCTGGCAGCGCGATGGAGGCGAAGCATAATTTTGCTTGACTACCATGTCACAAAGTGTCATACTCTTCTCCTGAATTCTCAGCTGCAGGCAGTGCCAAAGAAAATGAGAAAGAACAACAAAGAAGACAGAGATAAAAGAAAGCGGGACTTGATTTGGAGTGCCAGAGGTGTTAAAAGCATGTCCAGTCGCCTCCTCGGAGAAGGCCTGTCTGTCCGACTCATTCAGGTGAAGGCAAGTCAAGTCATATTATGTCTGGCAACTTGACTGTTAGGTCAAGGGTCATGATATAATAGATGAAATATAAAGGGAAAGCTTTAATAACTTGAACACTAACTTACAGGATCGGTCCCCTTTTCACCGGGTAAAGACCATTTTATGATGTTAAAAGTCATCCAGAATGAAGAGGGTCTTTGCAGTCTTTAATGAAACAGTGGGCTCTCCATTACATGATAGGTTAAAAATAACTTTGAGCAAGTGATGAAGATCTATAATTGTGGCAGCATAAGGGTATCATGCTTGGTGGCAATATGCTCATAATGTAAGGGCCTATTAGCACTGGCGGGGCTAGGCCATTACAATAACACTGTAACCATGCCTTAAGGCCGGTTCACACGGCAGGAATTTTGAGCCGATTTTTGTCCTGATTCTCTTCTTCTGAAAATTTTAATGACGTGCCTTATTACCATAATGGCTCTAAAGATAAACTCATCAGATATTCCTGTGGTGTGTGGTGTGTTAAGAGTGCTCTGGTTGGCTTGGAAGGGCATCAAGATCACTCCGATCACAAATCTGGGATTTCCAACGTGTTGGAGTGCCTTGCCTTGATATCACAGTGTGTGTGGTGTCCCCCTGAGGAGCAGCCTGTGGGAGGCGACGTGTAGCCAATCAGAGATTCTTCATTCTACCTGGTAACTAAACTGTCACGAGTGCATTGTTGTTTATAATAAAAAATAAAAGCTGTCATGTTTGTTTACTCTGAAGTCCAGTTTGATCTTGACAAGTTCTGCGAGATTTCACATCTGACCTGAGAATGTTGGCGAGTGAATTTAGTTCATGTGTGATGTGTTGTCTTTTCCGTGTTGCTGTAGGACCAGAATGGTCAACATGCATGGTCTTTTATCGCCACGTGTGTGGTCTCTTATAATTTGAAATCGACCAACAATTTTAAAATCCTTCCTTGTGAACCTGCCCTCAGCTATAACCCCATCACATCCACAGCATGCTGGAAACTCTGAATCCTCTGTGAAGGAGGCCTTACAGCTGAAACACACTTCTTCACACTTTTTCCCATATAAAATTATGGAGAAAATACAATCCAATGCAAGGCCACAAGTTAGACCAAGAGCAGAAGAAAACAACAGAAGCTTTTGTTTTTGGGGACGCATTGAGTGACGAGACATGTTTTCAACATTTGGGTAATTTACCACTCAGGGACCACAGGGAACACAATAACTTCCTGATGAGAAATCACTTAACTTTTTCTTCCTCTAGCCTTTTCAGAACATTAAACAAATGAGTAAATTATTAACACCAATTTGACTGTGGTGAAAACAGTAGACCCCCGCTGTGGTGTGCCGGTGTTCACAGATCAATGAGCACAAGGGTGACCATACACAAATGGTTTGACCACATGCTCATGAAAAGTTTATAGAAAATTATGTTTTTACTTTTAGGAAGCCAGGACACAAGTTCCACCAACTGTTGTATGGTAGTCGTTCCCTTGGAATGAAGAATCGACCTCAGTGGCAAAAATGAAAGATGAAACCACTGAATACATTCAGGAAATGTTGAAACCTTTAGTGCTAAATGCTTTCTGATCTTTATTTCTAAACACTTTTCTAAGTCTTGATTGATTTGATTGACATAGAAAATGCTTTTTGTACTTCTTGATCTGACATATTAGAGAAAATGTGATAAATCCTGTTTTAAACCTCTAACATTCAAACCTTACATACCTTCTATTTGTGTGATTATCATGTGTTTTCTTCTGTACATTTTATTTAGGTGGGATTTTATAGATATATACAGTCCACTGTCCAAGAACCACTCAGGTAAATGGTTAATAGGCTGCATTCAAATAGCACTGTTCCATTCATTTTGACCACTCAACATGCTTACAAGTTACATTCACCCACTCATGCACCCATTCACACCTATGGATCACAGATGGGGGTGCAGGCTTTATGGGGTCCAGTCTCCAGGGATACTTTGACATGAGGTGGTGAAGCTGACATCAAGCCACCGACCTTTTGATTGGCAGTGGATCACTCTTCCAACTAAGCCACAGACACCCAGATGTTCTTCACATCTCGAAACTAGAGGAACACAACTGTTGGTCCAAAATAATGTTTCATATCTTCAGTCTCACAATTCTGCTCAAAGACCAGTAAACAGTCAAAAAGATTGGAAGTAATCCCTGCACTACATCTGCTGCTCATTTCACACACTCTCCATACATACACTGGAGCCTCAACAGAGAGTATGTTCCCATGATAATGAGCTAATTATAGGTACAACATTCCTGCTTCCATATCTAAATGCTTGTCTCTAATAAGAAACATTTCAAATTATCGAGAGGCAGAGAGAAAAAGACAGATAATTGATGCAAGCAATTACAAGTTCTGTGTCGGAGCAAATTGGCCAGCGTATCTGGACATGTAGGGAGACTGTGACCTCATTTACATCAGAGTGTCAGAAAATAATTGGAGAATGTACTGAGGAGGTGGGATGGACATAGTGTAAATCAGACCACTTCTGGTCACGCTGCATAAGCAGATCAGTTGGACAGAGAGATTCAGATCAGACAAGATGCTGATGGAAATTAAAAAAGACATTATTCCAAGGTCAAGGATAAAACGTGATGTAAAATGCTGGTACACACCGGCAAGTCTAATCACAATAATGGTATTCACAGAAACAAGCACACATTATGACATTAATCAGTTTCCAAAGGCTGCAATTGGAGCATTGGCAATGGTTTCACCACATGGACTCTGAACAGGCCATCATGTTTTCATCAGAAAGCCAGTAATAACAAAGTTCAGTTTTACTAGCCGTAAGAGAGACTTTTGCTATGTTTGGGCTGTAACCACTTCAAAAGCTTTGGAAGACTGTGTGTGCCTGGCTTTTAACAATATCACTTCCAGATGTTTCATTACAAAACAACTTTCAATAGGAATAAAAAAACATCTCCTCTGAGACGATCCAAGACATACAAGCACGGATTTCAAGAACCCACTTTTTCCACATTTTCATTTCAGTCAGAAAAACAACACAAATGTCTGGATTTCTCCCACCAGACTTCTGGTTTTGATACATCCATGCATGGCAGTATACAAAACATTACATTACCCTGCAACTCAGCTTTTCACTCTCCACACTACAAAGGTTAAAAAACCTTGGATTGCATTGCCCTTGCTTTATGATGGCTGGCAGAATTTACTCACTAGAAAAGACGAAGCAACGTAAAACAGGAAGCTTTGGCTAGAAATAAAAATGGCCACTGATATATAGGGGTGAATTCATTATATTCTGCCTCTTGTGCCTCTCATCAGGTTGGAAAACACTGACTGGCGGGCTCTGACCCAGTGCTGCAGAGCTTCTCTCTATTGCACCAGCCTCTCATCAAGAGCCTTGGGTGGGGGAAAAAAGAAGTAACATGCTGTTTACTCGCAATCCCAGGCCCGTAATTGCCAATTTATTTGATAGGCAGCCGGGTAATGATGGCATTTCACCCCTTGCCGCAGAGACTAAACGGGAGTGATTCATCCCGAGCTCCGTACGCTCCCTGATCCAGCAGACTCCCTCTGCTCAGGACTGCCTGAATGCCTGCCACACCGACTGAAGGGGTGGGGTGAGGAGGGGGGTGGCTGCCATGTCGGCTTCAAACAAACCCGAAAGGGAACCCTGAGCTTCTAGAAAATGCAGCTAAGCCTGCCAATTTAGCTGGGGTCTGGGGTTGAGGCAAACACAGCCGAGCTGATGTGCCATTTGTAGGCCTTAATGAGCTGGCAGCATGGAGGGGGGGTGGGGGCTGCCAGGCCTGACCTCCTCTGGCCTCCATCTCCCTGCTAGCCAGTGCCAGGTCGGCAAACTCACTTCATCTGCTTCATTGGAGTGTAGTCAGGCCATGAAGGGAAGGGAGTCCTGCAGCAAATAGCATTAACGAACTGTTGGTCTAATGAACAGTGTGGGTCACAGACGGCTCCTGTGCCACTTTGCTCCCTGCTACTAACGAGCGACTTTGATGTTTTTCTCTTTGTTTTCTTTCTTTATGGGAGCGTCTTTCTGCAGCTGACCTACATGAGTCGTTCAGCTGCTGTGCAGGTTTCACAGTTTAACAGAACAAAAACATGTGCAGCAGGTAAAATAATAGAACACGTCACCAGGTTTCTAGGTATTTCTAGAGGTTGTTACTACCCTGTGGGTCTGATCAGGTGATTTTACCTGCTGCAGCTGATTGTGATGGGAACACCTCAGTGTAAGCCTCTGTCTTCATAATTCAAGGATTCAGTGTGTTAGCTCTGCTGCCACCTATGTGTTTAGTTTGTTTTTGTTAGGACCACCTGGGCCAGGTTGTAACAAGGTGCTGTTGATGTGAAACTCATTAGATGTTGGTAACAACTAGGGATGAAAGAAAAAATCAGTTTATTGATATTTCATGTCACAATATTATATCGATATTCTTAAATCACAATATTGATTTTTTAATTTAAATGGGCGGAACTAAAGTTCCACGGGGCAGAACTAATGTTTGGTTCTGAGTTCCAGCCATGCATTATTTAGTGATGGACATATTTCCGGTTTAGTGTGATGTGTATTGTGCCTGACAGACATAAAAGTAAGTAATACGAGAGGAGAAATGTGCAAAAATACACCCTAATTGGTGAGTTAGGTTTAATTATCTGTCAGCCAGTTATTGTAATTCTCTAAGTGCTGATGCACATTGGAGTTCCTGATTGGATTGTTGTTTATTTGACTAGCAGTGTAGTTCTGTTATACATTATACATCAACTGTCCATATTGGCCGCTCCACTAAATTAGTGTGGTGGTCACTTGGTAGTTCATTTTTGTGTTTCATTTCAACCTCCAATCTCTTGTAGCTGCAGTCATTAGTCCTCAGCAGTCCTCCACTCCCACTAAACATCAAGATCTGGTGATAATGAGTGGTAAACGTTTCTAACTTCACACAGCTATCAGTGAATGAAGAGGAGAGGATACAGCCGCTTCCAAAGCTCAGGTCTGAACACATTTTGGTTTCAAAACAATGATATGTATTAAAGACTGTGACAGGAGTTATACAGTCTGTTAAAGCTGCAACAGCAGAGTCAAATACTCAGGAGACGTGACAAATTTGTGAGCACATGTGGCTAGTTACCATGACGACATAGCATTAAAGGCTCATTTCAGCATAAAGTGAATTGATTCAGCTCAGTGGAACTGAAGAGGCCAACTTTTCTGTTCAGCTGCAACAGGATTTCATCAGTTAAATAATAAATATCACAATATATGGTATTGTATATATCGCTATAGATCGTATTGTTGCCCCTGTATCATGATGGATATCATATTGTCAGATTATTGCCAATACACAGCCCTAGTAACACCACATCCTCCACACATGCTAAGAAATCAAACCATCCTTGTCCACATGAATTTATGTGTAATATAATGGAACGGCACAGGGGGAAGGTTTCTAGACTCTTGGTCCAAAGGCAGCTTCAAGACGCCTCCTGGAGGAGAAACTAGTCTCAGGTGTGATTCTGGTCTTCAGATCATGAAGGTTCCTGAAGGACCTCTAACCTTTAATTCTCTCCATAGATGCTCTCTAGGATTCAGGTCAGCTGATTGGCTGGGCCGTTCTAGCAGACGTTCTCTCTCTGTAACCAGTAGGGAGGTTCTGGTCGGTCGGTCAGTTAGTTAGTCAGTTAGTTCTAGAGAAGCTCTTTGGTTTTATCCATCATGAGAGGTTTCCTGGGTAATGAGACCTCTTTAATAGACCATCTGATGCAGCTGATACTGACTTGCACTAAGTGACAGGATTGTCTCTTAACTGATTACGGAAATGTTTCCAATTTTCTTTTTCCATTTTCAATACTTTTCCCTGTGTCATTCAATTCTATTAAAAGAACCTTACACCTGGACTGGATGGGCTGTCACCAACATCTGGTCTGGTGTCATGTCAAACAAACCTTTAGATTTAGAACTTTGGTGACTTGCTCAATACTTATTTTACTCACTTTACCCTACACTAGCATAAGAAATGCCACACCCCCCAAACCAAGTTTAAACTGAATAAATAGCAATTCAAGTCTCAAAAACAAACAAGATATTTTACAATCTTTATGTGAAGAAAAACGGTTACATTGACTAAGAATTCTTTGTATGTTCTTGTTGTCTGAGTCTAGGGAGCAGAGTGCGTCTCAAATGCACAGACTTGCACCTCTCAACGTGTGAAGTGGGTTTTTACAGTATTGCTGGAGGGGACTTGTTCAAAAATCTGCAGGGACTGGAGGTGACGCCTCACACAGTGTGACCATCTAAAGTGACATGGGGTCTAAAAGTCTTCCTCCACACAGGGCAGCTTTCAGCAGCTCTTCTGAAGACGCACTCCGTCTCCTGTGGGGTGTCTTGACCAGATGAAGCATGGAAAACCTGTGCTGCCAACTCCTCTGTTCTCCTGAGAGCACCGAGGGCAGAAATGCCTACTCAGGTGGAAGTGATTATTGGGGCAGGGAGACAGACAGGGAGGAGGGACTGAAGTGGGTTTCTGCTCAGGAAAATACTGCCCTTCTTCCTCAAAATAATCAAAATAAATATATAAACCTAGCAAGTAAGCTAATACCCAAACAAACTGAACAATGTCTGAATCACTAGGTTACCACTGCAGCAGCACGAACACCATAAACTAAACTGTCACCATCCAGCAGCTCTCATTGATCTGAGGAGTCAGAGGAGTCCTTCCTGTCTCTACAGACTCCGCCCACTATGAGTGGCATCATCAATGTGTTTGGTTCTTACTGTAGATAAATAGCTGATAGAAAACCTATTCAAAATGACAAAACATCCCTTTAAGGCTACAGGTGGCCAGTTCACAGTCCTGAGAACCAAATGGCCTTCATGGTTTCTGTTTTCTGACTGGTGGCAGAACTTAATGTTAATGTAACCAAAATGCCCCCTTGTGGTTACGCCCTCCCTCCATGTTAACAAACAGCACATTGTCCTGATTAAAGAAAAACAAAAACACTTGTCAGATAATTATTTTTCAGGAACCATTTCATGTCATTCTCACCTCGCTGCTGCATGCTCAAATAATCATTTTTCTCATATGTTAAGCTCTATTCGTTATTTGATGCTTAAAACTGACCATGATTGTGTGGCAGTGCCTGAAAACCTCTGAACAATGGAGCTAGGTGGAGACACTTTGATTCTGGGGTTGTCTGTAGTCCTTATAACTTCATTCTTCAGGGCTTTTAGCTCCTGCTTCAGAGTAAGGGCTCTCTTGGCTCAATGAGGACTTTGATTCATATGAAAGGTTGAGACTGGCCCATGCAAACATGACTTTACCTTCTGCACTCACTTCCTTTAACTGAATTTGTATTGCTAACATAGGAGGTACTTCACTGTCACCACCGTCTGCTGTGATGTCTTTGATCATAGGCTGAGTTATAGGAGACCCGTCTCCTGTTTGTAGTTGTTCTCTTTAAAGCTTCTTGTTAAAAATTAAAGCAACTCAAAAATATGTCCACCTTTATAAAGCTCAGGATCACATGGTCATGTGTTTGGTTTCCAAAGTAAAGCACATTCACATACAGTACAAATCCCAAACAACTGAATCCATTTGGCCAAAGACTGATATGAGTTCATAACACTGTTTATAAAACACCTTCAAAACAACAAACAGGATGTACAATGTACATCCTGATACTTAAAGCTCAACTTAATATGTAAACACACACACAAACAAGAAAGGGTTTGAAAACAGAAGTATAAAACAGCTGGAAGCGTCTCAAACAGTTAAAAGAATAAAAACATGTTTCAAAGGAGATTAAACACCTCCAGTGGTGGAGCCTGTCTGACATGCAGAGGCAGAGCATTCCAGAGCTTTGGAGTTCTGTCACCTCTAGATCTACAGGGAGGTTTTGGATCCACTGATCTACCTAATGCAGTGGATGTGATGGACAAGATGCAGCAGTTCAGAAAGACAAAACAAAGCTCACCGGGTAGGGAATTTAAGAACAAAATCATTTAAAAATAGATTCTAAAAAGTTATGGAAGCAAATGAAGGGCGGCTGAAACCAGAGTGATGTGCTCTCACGCCGCTGTTGTATTCCGGATCAGCTGTAGGCGACTGACTGATGGACGGCTGATTTGAGCCCAAGCAGCAGTTAGTTGCAGTATTCCAGGTGAGAAGTGATAAAAGGTTTAACTTTTGATAATTGCATGATTAGATTTCCATTCTAGTAAACTTCACAAAATTAGGGCTGCAGCTATCAAATATTTTAGTACTCTATAGAAGAGTGTATCGATTCCTTGAGTACTCAGATGTAAATGTACGACTCCAGCTGTTTCCCCTGTAGAAAGCTGCTCTCTGCCCTCAGACTGGAGCACATTCTCATGTATACATCCAGGTGCTGCTGAAGCTCATTTAAACTATTATTAATAGAACTTTTATCTTTTTATAAAAGCTACCAGTTACAGCTCTGTCCAGCAATAAGACTTCAGGACTTTAATGACAATTTTAAAAATGTTATTTTTCTAAGTTGATGAAGTCTGGACAGGTATGTAGAGGTGAGAGCAAGAATGACCTGAAGCCTGTGTTTGGTCTAGCTGAGAAATAATCCTAAACTTTCTGTCATTCTTGTAAAAATATTTCTTCATCAGTCAATCTATCTGAAGGCAGCTGAGTCCTTAATGTCTTGATTCTATTATTTTACCTTGAGGATTTAATCCGTTAGAACAACCTGATGAGTCGTTTCAGCACTTAGACAAAGTAAAAGCATATTTACAGACAGAAACAGTTTGGATATTAACCATTTTTTCACTGATTACATTAGTTTTGTGATGACTAGGCACAAAAATCAAGGTACAAGAAAGTTTCTGAGTTATCTCAAACTTTAGAACCCTCAAAGAACATAAAAATACCAGTTTGATTCAACAGCGCCCAGTAGAAATGAGTGTTTAACCACTCACTGTATGCATGATGAATGTAGTTTAGGGTAGTAAATGAAGGATAAATGTAACCCATAATCAAACCTGGTTAGCAGATCACTGCTGAAAACGTTTGAAACTAAAGAATTCTTTAAAAACAAAACAAATGATTCTTAATTTATTACTTCAAACCATGACACCACAATCTGCTGCCTTATGGTCAGGATGCCTGTCAGAGCAGAAGTCATATTCAGCCATGTGACAGCCTCATGCATGTTATCATCATAGTTTTCTAAAAGCTTTTGTTAAATCTGACTTTGTGTTGGTTTGCAGCTGCACCGTCACCACAGTGCTGCCTCACACAAATCAGCTAGTATCATTTCTATTTCTGTTGTCAACATCAAATTACTTATTTCATTTCATGCCCAGTGAAGCGATGTAGAGCTACACACAGAATCAGCTTTGCTTCAGTTGTTCAGCACGTCTAGACGAGCTCGCCTCCGAACTGGCAGCATTAATAACGCCACCTATCTGATGGCGTCGCTGTAGATTCTCCACACTAATCAGGGAGCAGGGATGGTGTCTGGAAACCAGGTCCCTATAGAGCCCGTGCATCCTAAAGGACAGCTGCTGTTAATACCGATAAAGAACACGGATGTAGCCCAACGTAACGATCACAAGCTGCTGTTTATGAAGTATCGGTTAAGCTTATTGGACCATCCTGCTGTGTTGGGAAAGATTATAAAGCAGAAAATGATTCCAATAATTAAGCTTCAGAAAACTTCCTAATTCTTTAGAATGATGAATAAGGTTGATTACAGCAAATCAACAAATAAATACTTGAAATACATTTTTATTTAAAAACACTGTAAATACTTTTAAGAGCTAAAAAATAATCCTTTCAAATGATCTTAACCATAGAAAAGGAAAAATGATTTAAGTGGGTTTTTTAAAACATTTAAAGTGAACAAATGGGCTTAGTAATAAAATGAAATGTGTGTTAAAATGAAGTACTTTAGAAGATTTAAAATAATGAAGGATTACAGTTTGTTTTATTAAATCCCTCCCTCCAGGAAGTTGTGATGTTTTTGTGATGTTGCAGTCTAAAGTGACTGATGTCATGAGGTTGTGGTCAAAGTTTAGATTTTTTTTCAGGCATGTTTCTGTTTCCTTTTGTTTATTGTCACACACAGTCAACTTTTTTAAACACACACACACACACACACACACTGTATGCACTGTTTCACCATAAAATAAAGACTACAAGATGCTGTAATCTCCATGACAACAGAGCTGACAGCCTGTCACTCAGACGTTATAGCGTGAGCGACTCTCTTTGCAGAAAGAGTTTAGAAAAGAGAAGCGGCTCTTTGTGTTCATTGGATACAAACGTCACCTGGTTTAAAGGTTAACAACGTTCAAAGGAGTTGTTAGTGAACGCTGACGGTTCTTTTTATTTCTAAATTTTCCCATATAATATCAAACGTGCTGACTCAGCAGACAGTTTAGGACACAGATCAGTTCATCTCTGACTTTTTAAATCTACTTTCTTACATTGTCCAAATGCAGACATCAAACTCACCTGGTCTCTTTCTGCACTGGTAGCAGACGCCACAGCCTCCATCATTAACTTGCTGCGTCTCAGGTCCTCGCTTTTCAGCCAATCTCCTCTCAGGTTTTGTGGGTAAAACGTTTTTGTGAAGCAATGATTTTCACCTATTTTACACCAGACATTGTATATGGTGCAGAACAGCTTTCCACCACTTTTGTGTTGTACTTTGGGAAACTGACTTGCTCATATTTTAGCTGTAATATTTGATAAAAACTGACTGTTTAGCACCACAAATGTTTACATGATGCAGATTTGGCTCAAAGACTGGAAGTAAATAAATCTAGAGGCTACAGGAACTTGTCAAAACTTATCACAGTTGCAGTGATTGGTCAGAGAAGAAGGCCACATATGGCAAATGCTAAGGTGATTAGTGAAAACTGCAAGTCTGAGGAAAATTCACCACTAATAATTGAATTTGCGTTGATAGTTGTGATCGCAACACCACAACTTCCTGGGGGACTGAGACATAAGAAGTCAGCCTCAGCCTGGTTCCTGATGGTGATGATTTTATTGAGAGATTCTGTTATAAATGTGTGGAAATAGTTTCATTAGTTGATCTGATTTGGGTTTGTTTGAGTCCATCATCAGCAGAAGGACCTGGGTCAGTCAGGGATGTTTGCTGTATTTTGTCAGGTTTCATGATCACAAGTCTGCTGTTAGTAAAAGTCAGTGAGGATCTCCTATTGACCACGAAACTACTTTAAACGTTTTAAGTGTTTACTGTTTCAGCATTTTCATCCTGAGCTGGTGGACAACATGACATCATTCTTCAACTGCAGGTGAGGGCCAAACGTGGGCCACACTCTGAACATCCTATCAGCTGATCTGCATCTAAACAATGTTACCTCACAGTTTGAGCCTCACTAAGAGATCCAGTCTGAGGTGAGAAATAATAAAATGTGTTTGCTAACCACTCATTTTAAACACTAAAGCTGTATTTAAAAATTCACACGATTTGTATAAGGGTAATGAAGGTTTTGTGTTTTTAATTCAGCTTTTTTAAAACATTTGGGTGAGAAGTTAAAAAGGTTGGGAACCATTACTCTGAACCAGTTCCCACTTCTTGGAATAAATAGTCTAATTATCTTTTCTTTTAAAATGTAATTCTACTTCATGTGTGTTCAGTGTTATACAGATATATTTTAACCATGAGCCATTTTGTCATGATAGTTGTAAAAGAAGGGTTGGTTTGTGTTCATCAGTCACGACCAGATTCATGACTTACCTTGTTTCTGTGAGTCCAAAGCAGCAGACACAGATCTTTATATGTAAAAGTGCAGCTTCAAGAGGAACATTTACATTTATGACTTTTAAAGTTAAAATTCACTAAATTAGCAAAAAAAATATTGTGAACTTTGAAAAGTAAATGAGACTTTAAGGAGATATTTGGGTCATTTTGAAGTGTTCTATCAGCTTCTATTCATACAGAGCATGAGGAAACTAAACTACTTGCAGACGTTTGACGTGATCGTCAAACAGATGAGATCTGATCAGTCTACAGACGTCGTAAATCTGGATTGAATTCATAAACGACATCAGTACAGGGCTGTTCTACACACCCAGTCAGATGCTTGAGCCTGTTTGATTAATTTATGGTGTTTATGCTGCTACAGTAACATCATAAGTGGATGTTGTTAATTAGAGTTGTTTAGAACAACCAAAGGACTAACTCTCTAGGGTGTTTTTGTATGATTGTTCTGATTGGCTGAACACACCTGATCCAGGTAATCAACAGCAGGAACAACAAAGATTCTCTAGGACCAGGGTTCCCTACCCCTGACTAACAACTGATAGAACACCACTTCAAAATGGCCCAACAAGTGTTGTAACAGTGTCAGTTATTATACTGAGATGAAGTAGTAAAGCTGAGTTTTGTACTCACATCCGTCAGCCGGTCTCTGGAGCTGCTCTTGATGAAGGGTTTGGACTCGCCGCTCACGCTTTCGTTGTCACTGTCCTTACAGTTGTTCTGTCCGGCTTTCAGCTACAAAACACAACACGCAAAGGGTTAATTCTGCTAATTCTAGAGTCTGGAGCTCTACGTGCTGGCTCTGCACGGCGTCCCACATGAGTCAGTTAATGAATATGGGAGAACTGGCAGAATCGTTGGTGCTGTCTCTGTAAATCTGTCATGTTTCTGAGCCTATTTGGTGGCCATGACGATGCTTGCCAACGATAGACGCCATCTGATCTCGCAGTATGCGACTCCTCTCAGCCCAAGAAACAGAGAACGGGGACAAAGACCCCTCCAGAACCTTCAAACGGAGCCACTATCTTTCCTGAGCAGACACCACATGCTGAGGCAGCAGGAGCTCAGCTAGTGTCAGCCTCTAGACGCTCTCCTTCAGATGCAGCAAAATGACAAGAATAAGAAGGAGAAGGAGCCAATCTGGCAGGATCTGAGCCTCTTCAAAATCTGGAGAACAACGAAAGCCTCTTGGGAGTGCAGGGTTCAGAAGGAGGAGGTGGGAGTCTGTATTCCTGGTCCATATCTGAAACTGATGCCCATGCTGCTTCTTTTGAGATGAGCCACATTCTGCTGGTGTTGTTTCAAAGTACATAAAACGCTCTGTTTACGAGACGGCACATTAACAACTGCTCTGTCACAAAGTAAGAAAATCACAATGCTGCTAACTCTCCTCCTGCACAGGAGGCCAAAGCTTCAGCCACAGAACCAGGTTTTCTCCTTTAACAGGTACCAGCCATCATTTAATCTGATGAAAGAGCACAAGGCGTGGAAATACTAAAGGAACATTTGAGTGGAGCACATAATTAAAATGAAAATGTTCCCTTTTCTGTAGCCATTAATGGTGTGAAAAGAATCCTATTCCTTGGGAGAATTGCATGATGGGAGAAGGCGTGTGGATTCACCAGAGTGTTGAATGTGATAAGAGAATCTCAGCACCAAGAGCGCCTGTTTAAATGTGTGTGAAAGTCAGAAAATGCTCACGCGTGTGTGTGTGTGTGTGTGTGTGTGTGTGTGTGTGTGTGTGTGTGAGGCTAGAGGAGCCACCCAGCTCCCACCCTGTCTGGAGCCTAGCTGATTTATTTTGAACATTTTGTAGAACTTTGAAAGTCAAGTTCCTTCCACAGAACTCCTATCAGTCTCTACTCTAAACTCACTGACTTAGACCAGCAGCGATATAAATACTACACATCAAATACTATTATAGAGGCTAGTAAATAGGATTCATTCAATATGCTGAAAGTATATTTTATTATATTAATCAATGACTTCATGTAATTTAATTGGGTATAATCATACAGACACTACCCAGCTTCCTAAAAAAGATCATGAAATTTACCCAAACTTTACGTTCTGGACGACGGTCAGAGCATCGATGGAATTGAAGGTAAAATGATATTCCTGTTCATTACTATCCTGTGCAAAATGGATTTGGGTTCTACTTCCATTAAATACATATTATTCTAATACATTAGAATCCAGCCTAGACCTGTTGAGCTTTTTGGACGACTTTGTCCTTGTTCTTATATTGTCACTGTCAGGGTAAAACCTCTATCTCCATTTTTCATTATGTTTCTGCATAGATCTGCTCTATTGATGATCTTTCACATCTATCAGTGTCAAAAAGAGCTCACAGATTGATGATGACCCAGGGTTTGTTACTGGTAACGGAAACACTTTATTTAAAAGTAGGAGCTCTAAGGTTTTTGGCTGACACTGATGATATAAAACTCAACAAAAAACTAATAAATACAAACGTAGAATGAAAACCCAATATGCAAATAAAGTTATGATAAACACAACATTGTCAGTTTAGTGTCTTTATTATTATTACTTATCACTAAAATGGCTACCGACAGCTATCTGTGTATTTTTTAACCCATGATGGCTGAAGGAGGAGAAGGGATCCTGTGTGTGTGTGTGTGTGTGTGTGTGTGTGTGTGTGTGTGTGTGTGTGTGTGTGTGTGTGTGTGTGTGTGTGTGTGTGTATGGTCACATGCCAAACTGAAGTGGACGGTGCACAGGCACATGTTAAGCGACGCCCCGCATTGTGGTGCTGGAAATTCCCTCGGACTGGTTTCATTCCCACAGAAACAGGCCCTTTCTTAAAATGCCACCTCATCTGATGGGAATTGACAACATTTTTTAGGAAAAAACGGAACCAATATCTCATCCAGCCTGGCCTCTGAACTGATCCATGAAGAAAACTCCAGGGATGCTGTTTACGCCCCAGTCTGAGGCTCTTCATCAAAACATGTTGACCTATAATATTTATTAACCAACCAGCGTCCCTGCTGACAACACCGAGCAGCTCATGCCAGCACACTCATGCATTTATGAATGTGCACACACAAAGAAAAGGCTGACTTGATTGAAAGCTGCTGCCGATCCCTCCATCAAACATTCACAGACAGAAACCAAACTCATATACGGCAAGCTTATAAAAGATATAATCAGCCAAGTGAGGGGAGATGTAGAGATTTGTCTTTTATTAATCAATGTGGAATCTAAGTGAACACCGCTGTGGAGAAACCACCTAATCACACCATCTGTATCCGGATTTATCACCCCGATTCGTTGGTGGGAAAGTACTCCATAAAATCGAACTCGTGCACTTATTCAGCTGCATGTAACGTCTGAGGAACATGTCTAATAAAGACATTCCAGTAAAGGGTGGCTCATCTTTCAGGGCTATTACATAGCTTGAGACACGATTACGCAGCTATTTGAAAATGTATCCCTTTAATTTCCCCCTGAGCTCCTTAAAATTACTTCAGAGAATTGCGGGAGATTTTTTCTGGGGTTCGGTTGATGGATTCATTTCTTTTTATGGTGTGATTAATACATGTCTTAAGCAAATGGAGGGAACGGTGATGGTCAGCGCCATCAAAGAGTGGAGCTGAAATTTAATGAGCTGCTGCCTGGTGATAAATCTGAACGAGGAGCTGGTGTGTGGGTGGGGGTGGAGGGGGGTCGTCTCCATGACCAGATCTATGATCATTTGATCACTCCCACTTCTAACAGCGGACAAGTCATGCTTTTTATGAGCCTTTAAACTTAGTTTAAGCTTTAAACCTCTGGTAATGAACACCAGTGGACTCCACTGGATTCTACACAGACCCTCAGGAGAAAGCACTGTTCTGCATGAAAAGTAAAAAGAAATTAAAATCATAAAGAAGAAGCAGGTTCAAGCAAATAATGATTTTATTGCTTGACTCTTTATCAAGCAAGTGATGAGATTTGGTGACTTCAGCGGACACACAAACTGACTTCATTGCAGCACTTGTTCTATTAAGACATGCTCATTTGATCAGAATGTTTCTTAGACACACTCTTTTGGGTCTTGATCCTGCTCCTGTCACGACTGTCTGTCTGTGGTTCTGCCTTTGGCCACGCCCACACACGTTCCTCCTCTTTTCTTAATCACTGATTTCCTGTGTCTGGCCCTATACGCTCCATGTGCTCATGTCTGAGCCCTGCTTCACCTTTTTACCTTCTGTTTTAGTTCATCAGACCACAGACCTGCTTTGGTTCTGACCTAGAAATGTTTAACGATCTCTGAGCTTTGGATGACAGACCACCACTGATTCACTCTCTCTCTGAGTCTGACAGGTACCTGTGTCATGTGACCACAGTGAGACGTTCACAGCCTGAAACATCTGAGCCTTTGACTCAACTTCCTGGTCTCCACCCTGCTGTGCTCTCCCTGCAGCAGCACCCTGTAGAAGCTAGTCCCTGGTCTGCTGACATAGTGGTGATAGAGGGTGAATCTAAGTAACCAGTCAGTTAAAACTCACTTGGTTGTTCTAATTTTTACTAACTACATCCTGTTTCAGACCTGTTGCTGCATGCTGAACAGGGCTATTAGCTAAAGCTATCAGTCTGCTGCACATTTCATTCATTGAGGTTAAAAATGAACTTTTTCTAACAGTCACCTGGTTGTCATGGGTCTCATCAGGTCATTACACAGACAGAACATGAACCATATATGCACAGGTGCACATAAGTGGTGCGCATGAGTGGAAAAATGATGCATATGTACCGGCTCCTTTTGGCACTGCACTCCTTTGTGCACCGGTGTCTACCGGCTGCCATCATTAACACCAACAAACTGGGCAGCTCGCTGTGAGTTTCATTTTTACTTTTGCGTAGCGGTGCAATCCGACGGCTCACTCATCCGACAGCCGGAGCTAAGCTAGCAACATGCACAGCAAGGTATGTGCACAGCAGGCAGAGTTTTTAGGAATGACCCAGTGTAAAGACAGAAAGAAGAAGCTACTTCTCTCCAATAAAACCATCAGAGACAAACTGATAATCTACTGAAGCTTCAGGGAATGGACTACTGAGGACTGGGACTGAGGGGGATTTCTCTGATGGATCTCCTTTCTGGTTGTTTGGGGCATCTGAAAAACTGATTGGAGATGAAACAATGAATACTCATCAGGCCTGTCCTGCCAATAATAAAGCATCAAGAGACCATTCAAGTGTTTGCTTCTCAGCCAAGGGAGTGGACGTGCTCACAGTTTAGCTTCAGAACAGCCATGAAAAAAGAGTGGAAGCTAAACATCCTCCCAGAGGAACTCTTACAACCATCACAGAATAGTTTTGTGATGAACCATGTCTTGATGAAGCACCATGTCATTAGACTACATCAGAACTAAGTGGATCAAGAAACAAAACACCGACATGTTGGGTCCGTGTTCAGGAAACTCTCCAGCCCTTAAACGTTTTGAGAACTAATGGTCAATCCTCAAGTCACGAGTGGACAAGAAAACTGAAGCAAAACTCCAAGTGACGATAAATGGTCCTCCATCAGTCGGTTCTGGACCAGAGGCAGACAGAATTTTGAGAACAAATATTGACGCTTTGCATAAACTTCATGCAATTGTCTGTGAAAGTCTTTGAAACCCATGAAATGCTTGTAATTCTACTTCAGTAACCATAGAAACATCTGAAATAAAGGTTTAAAAACACAGAAGCAGAAACCAGAATGTGTCCTTTTACAAATGTTTGGCCATGAATTTAGATTTTATTATATATTTGTTCTAACTCAGCGAGACTGCACTTGCAAAATGATAAACAGATGTTTTTAATACTCACAAAGCTAATTTCACAACGATTAAAGACACAGTGTGACATTAAGTTCCAGTGGAACATCCAGTAAACACACCTGCTATTAGTTTCCTCACAGATGGATCGCTTTTCTTTTAGTCTGTTCTCTGTTTGGGAGAGAAATATATTTTCTTGTCATTCCAATCAAGCTGAATTAAATGAAACAGACGAGAAACAACTGTTTTAACTCAGCAGTCACTTTGAACTTTAAAGTAGAGCAGTAAGATCCCAGCATGCTTCAGCCCACAACTCTCACTTCCCGTTTGCTGTTTTTAGATGGAAAAATAAACAAGACGATGATGCACAAGTCATGTCTGGAAAATAAATGAACTTGAATCCAAATCAATAGTTATCAAGATTTAGCTTGACAAAGAAATATTTGACATCACACTTTTGTAAATTGTCGAATCAGGATTTCTCTGCATTGCTTCCAACAAATTTGGCTGCAGACCTTTTAAGACAAGTGTTCCAACGTTGAATCTAATAATATGTTGATCATGAGCATCACTTGGTTTTTATCCTTTACCTCTGCATTAAAGCTCGACTTTGAGATGCAGGTTTAAATCAACTTTATGTCATTTTATAGATAAATTTAACCCAAAGAATGTCCCTGTTGAAACACATGAATACAATCTCAACATGAGTGACCGGTTAATGGCTTCATCTGTAAAGCTACTATGAATGGATTTCCAATAAGAGACTCGTTGGCAGGCCTTGAAATAAAAAGTGTTTTTCTTATTGAAAGACCAGAATAATTACATGATGGACCTCACAGCTCAACAGGCCTTTTGAATGTTGGAGCAGGAAGAATATAACATCATTACATCATATTATGTAATTATACTACTAAATGAGATATCAACTATGGATGTCCACATCTGATCTCAAATATCAAACTGGAGTTTTGATCAAAGTATTTTTCAATTATTAGTATCAGAGTCATTTGTATGAGCTATCCGGTCCCAGTTCAACCAAGAGCTGTGTCCACATTCTCAGCACTAAGTTAAGCATGTTTCTGATGCGGGTCGGCCTCCACCAGGACTGCCCCTTGTTCCTGATGGTGGTGTTCATGGATCTCCGGGCGTATAGTCATGGAGAGGAGGGTGTCTCGTTTGGGAACCTCAGGATCTTATCTTTGCTTATTTGCAGATGATGTGGTTTTATTTGTGTCTTCAGTTCAAGACATGACTTGAACATGCACTGAGATGCTAGGTATGAAGAGGCTGGGATGAGAGACAGATCCTCCAAATCTGAGACCATGGTTCTTCACCGGAAAAAAGTGGAACGCTCCGTCAAGGTTGGGAATGAATTTCTGCCTCAAGTGGAGGAGTTCAGGTATCTCAGTGTGCTGTTCTCCAGTGATGGTAGAGTGAATGTATCAGGGCTTCATCTTCAGTAATGAAGGTGCTGTTCCAATCTGTCATGGCTGAGCCAGAAAGCCACGTTCTCAGTTTCAACCTTCACATGTGGTCATGAGTTGGGTAATGATCGAACAAACAAGATTGCAAATTCAAGCAGCTGAATTAAGTTTCCTCTGCAGGGTGTCCAGGCTCAGCCTGTAGGAGCTCAGACATTGGAGAGGGACTCTGAGTAGAACCACTCCACGTTAAATGGAACCAGCTGAGGAGGCTTCAGCATTTGATAAGGAGGCCCCGTGGATGAAGAGGTGTTTTGGGTGTGTTCCATTGGCAGAATATCCTGGGGCCAAATCAGGACGCACTGGAGAGATCACATCTCTAGGCTGGTCTGGGAAGTCCTTGGACTCCCACTGGAGGAGATGATGGAAGTGTGTGTGTGTGTGTGTGTGGAGGGGGGGGGTAGAAGATATTCTGTGCTTCCCTACCAGGACTGATGCCTCGCACCCAGATAAGTAGAAGACAACAAAGTAAGAGACACATTTTAATAATTTTTTTAAATTAAGCATCAGCAACACTTTACATAGAGATACATATGGAAAAATCCCAATGCTTTTTAAAAATAATAATAATTATAATAATAAAACAACCCCTCCCCCACCCCAAATTAACATGTAGGACACAATATCTAGAAACAATTTGAAAGAAAAATAAAAAAAGGGGAAGAAAAGTAAAAAAAATATTAATAAGCATAATGATCCCCCCTCTTTAAATTGTGCACACACATACACATGTATACATAAAAATATACATATACACAGGTATACACACAAATATACTCACTTATACATCACAACTCGCCATCACTGTGCACTGAACAAATCAAAGTTCATATGGACAATCACTCAAAACAAACGTGAGATGACTGCTAATCACGAAGTGGGGACAGTTTTAAGTTCACCAAAATACTTTAACACAGGATCCCAGACAGTGAAGAATTTATCCCTAGACCCCCCGAGAGTATACTTTATCTTTTCCAGTTTTATGAATTGTGTCAGGTCACTGAACCACTGAGATACTTTGGGAGGGTTTTTGTATTTCCAATGCAATAATATTCTTCTACGTGCAAGTAATGTTGTAAAAGCAATTATGCTTTTATAACTTTCCCTTAATGTTTTATGTCTTGTGTCTGTGGTGCCAAATAGTGCCATAGCTGCGTTGGGCTGAAGATCAGTATTCAGTGCCTCTGACAGAGTTCTGAAGATGGTAGACCAGTAGGATGCAAGTGTAGGACATAACCAAAACATGTGTGATAAATCAGCAGGAGTGCTCTGACATCTGTCACAACTAGCATCTGTGTTAGGATATATTTTAGCCAGTCTTGCTTTGGAATAGTGAGAGCGATGCAAAATTCTGAATTGTATAATATTCAATTTGGCGCAGGAAGTGCTGTCGTTTACACGTTGAAGAGCACCTTCCCAGATATCATTTTCAAAATCTTCCCCCAGCTCGTCCACCCAATCTGCTTTAATCTTTGCCAAAGTTGTGTTTTTAAAAGAAGTTATATATTCCACAATTCTCGAGATGAGCCCTTTAGACTTAGTTAGCGGCTTTAACAGATCATCTAAACCAGAAAGTGCTGCCATATATGGAAAGTTGGGGTCATGATGTTGAAGGAAGTGGCGGACTTGGAAGTATCAGAATAAGCTGGACTGAGGGAGGCCAAATTTGTGTGATATATTGTCAAAGCTTGCAAAAGTAGAGTCAATATACATATCCTTAAAAGTATGAATGCCTCGTCTCTTCCATAGAACAAATTCAGAATCTAATCTAGCCGGGGAGAAAAGGTGATTATTATGTATGGGACTTAGATAAAGAAGGTTTTTAAACCCGAAGGTCTGTCTAAGTTGTACCCATGTTCTGAGGGTGTTTAATACTATTGGATTGTTAGTGTATTGCAAGAAAGAAAGGGGAAGGCTGGAGGTGACCAGGGCTCTAAGAGAGGTGGAGATGCAGGATGCAGCTTCAAATTGGCACCAGTCAGCATCTGGCGTATGGAGCCAATATATAATTTTTTGAACATTAGAAGCCCAATAATAATGACAAATATTTGGAAGAGCCAGACCCCCCTGGTTTTTAGGCTGTTGTAACAATTCTAACCGTATTCTAGGCTTTTCCCCGTCCCATATAAATGAAGTTAAAGCTTTATCAATAGATTTAAAAAAAGATTTAGGAAGATAAACTGGGATACATTGAAATAGGTAAAGGAAGCTGGGGAGCACATTCATTTTTATACAATTCACTTTTCCTGCTAATGACATTTGAAGCGGTTTCCATTTCTTTAGGTCTAATTTGATTTTGTCGAATAGCGGACAGAAATTTTTTTGGTAAAGACTTTGCATATCCCTCGTAATATTAATGCCCAAATATTTAAAGCCATTTTTAGATATCTTGAATGCTAGAGAACTATCCATTATTTGAAGGGCCAGGTTGTTAACAGGATAGTACTCACTTTTTCTGAAGTTCAGTCTGTACCCAGAAAAGGCACCAAAATTACTTAGGGTATGGATAATATGCGGGGCACATGAAACAGGGTCAGATACACACATCAAAAAATCATCGGCGTAAAGGGATACTCTGTGTTACTCTGTGTTCTCCAACCCCCCCCCCCCCCCCCCCCCCCCCCCCGTAAATCCCAGCTATTGACGGTGACGTGTTAAAGCCGCATTCTGGAGGATTTCATCAAGAGAGCAGCGTTCAAAGGCTCCTCCTCAAAACATCTCGACACACGCGTCCGGTCGCGTGTGCGCGCGTGCACACGGAGCATATGCGAAAAGTAAAAGTTTGATCCATGAAATAAAATCAGGGCCAAATCCAAAAAAAAAAAAAAAGGCAAATAGATATCCCCATTCCACTCGGTCAAAGGCTTTCTCTGCATCCAGCGCAATAATCACCTCAGGTACCACGCTGGATGCAGGAGAGTGGATAACATTCAAAAGCCTACGAATATTTGTGAATGAATGACGGCCCAACATAAAACCAGTTTGATCTACAGATATCACATCTTGCAATGTGGTTTCTAGGCGTAGGGCAAGGGCTTTAGCCAAGATCTTCACATCGCAGTTAAGGAGGGAAATGGGGCGATATGAGCTACAGTCTGTGCCATCTTTACCTGGTTTCAGCAAGAGGGCAATTGATGCCTCAGTCAATGTCTGTGGGCGTGACCCATTAGAAAAAGAATTATTAAACATATCCAGTAAAAGTGTTACTAATTTATCAGAGAACTTTTTATAAAACTCTATGGGATACCCATAGGGGCCTGGTGCTTTACCATTCTGCATTGCCTTGATTGCAGTTAATATTTCAACATTATTTAATGGGAGCTCAGTTTTAACCCTATGAGCCATTGTTATTGAAGGGGCCTGAAGATTATTGAAGAAATGTTCCATATTAGAACAATCTGTTTTTATCTCTGATGAATACAACTTTGAATAAAAAGTAGTAAATGTTTCATTTATTTCTTCTGGGTCAGTTGCTAGTTTACCATCATCCTTTTGTGTTTGCAGAATTTGTTGAGAGGCAGAACGGCATTTAAGTTGGTGAGCTAATAAACGTCCAGCTTTGTCGCCATGCTCATAGATATATCCTCGTGATTTTAATAGGAGACGTTCTGTTTTTTCAGTTGATAGTAAACTATATTGTGTTTGGAGGTCCAGCTTCCTTTTGCAGAGTTCAGGGGAGGGAGAAGCAGCATATTGAGCATCCACCGAATGTATGGCCTTAATTAATTCCTCTTGCTCAGCTCTTTTCATTTTGTTTATACGTAATGAATATGATATAATTTCACCCCTGATTACAGCCTTTAATGTTTCCCACAGAAGAGAGGGGGATGTACCTGGTTTTTGATTAAAAGTGATAAAGTCATCCGTTTTTTGTGATATTATTCTAAGAGACACATTTAAACATTGAGCACTCAGAGTTCCCTCAGATGACTGCTAAAGTTAGCATGGCTGTGCCAAACACTGTAGAGGAAACTCTAATGAGAAGAGAGATTTCCACAAGACAGCGAGAAGAACAAAAGGATTACAGAACGACGCATGACTGAATGTGTTGTTCTTGATCATCAACCCATCGCTGTGATGCAGAAGATAGACTTTCATCGCCTTTTGGAGTTGTTGTAGATATGAGGTGTCAATTATGTCTTCATTTTAATATCTTTAATACACTTACAGTGTAGTCTAAAGATCTGTGTTGTAAAAGAAAGCTAAATAAGTGGATGCATCAATTTGAGAATTGCTATTGGCAGATTCTTAACCTACTGACCAGCAGGTCAACCACCTAGTAGAGTATACATACAGTATATTGGTCCTAATCTTATTGAAGCATGAACTGAACTCAAATAAAAAATAGCTACTCAGCTAAAGAAATAAAAAAACATAGGGATGTTAGAATGAACATTAAACTTTATTACTTCCAACTAGGATTAGTTTAATATTATTTTTACATTGTATTATAAACCTTTTAACCCCAAACAAATTAAAAACAAAAACAAAGAAGAACATTTGTCATTTCATTTGACTTGGTGTGGACTTTACAGGCTAACCTTCAATGACTCAGGGACAACTAATTTGACCAGGACATTTCTATTACCAGCACTTCCTTTAGTCCCCACATACACAGAATAAAGACATAAACAATAATAGCTCAACATTAATGGTTATTGCAGGACTTTGGCAAGGCTCTCAGGTACATAATAAAACACAAGGGGGCTCCCTATTGGATATGATGGAGTATGAAAGCTTGGCAATGAATTTTCTGAGCACCTCAGCAGCAGGATTGTAGTGGATTTTGATGTGGCAGGGTTTCTATGATTTGATCCCTGCATGCATCAGTGGCTTGGTCAAGAATTTGAATCATGTTGCCTTTTGCCTGAGCTATGACCTCATAGCGCGGTAGCATGTGCTAGCATAGCATGAGCTTTCAGTGCAGGGGTACTCCACTGATAATTTATGGTCTAGTCAGAAAAAGATCCAAAAGCACCAGAAGATCATAACACCTGGTTATTTAGTGTGATATATTTAGGTATCAACAAATGAATGTAACCAACACACACATGAGAGAGCGCCAACTGCTTCCTCAGTCTCACCCTCCTATGTTTTACTCTCAGCAGTTAACTGTTGGCTCAGTCGTCTGTACTCTGTTTAATATGTATCGCTGTCTTTTACTTTGGCATCATTACATGAGTGTAACTTACCTCTAACTCTTATTTGTCTGCACTGAAGGGTCACGGCATTTACTGCCTAGATTGCACTGATTAAATATATATATATATATATATATATATATATATATATATATATATATATATATATATATATATATATATATATATATATATATATATATATATATATATATAGTTGTTTATTGTTTATATATGTATTGTTTAATTGAAGCATCTAATTTAGCTTTGTTACCATTAAAATAGCACTAAAACAGCTATTACAACATAGTCTTGAACATGCGGAGTCAATTATTTTCTCACTTACTGAAAAGTGCTCACCATTGCCATAGTGGAATTTTACAAGTGTACTGACCTATTCTCAAGGGCTGCACTACAGCCCCAATGCAATCAAGCACAAAAGTAGGTCTGCTAACATTTCTAACCACAAAGGCCTTTTTAAACAGAGTCATACACAACCAATCCTCACCAGCAACCCCACACCTCCCATCACCACCACTCATCCCACAAAGAGAGGGGGGGGGGGGGGGGGGGGGAGAGAAACCAGCCTCAGTTTTGTAGTGGCCTCAGTGGGATTCGGCTGCCATCAGCTCCTGGTTTCCCTTAGTTACGCGCAACAGCAGCTGCGGAGCTTGGCGGTAATAAAACCTGGAACAATTTAACGGCTTTTATTGTTCTTCTATGGCTTTCACAACAACTAACCTGTCCTCACAGGATCTGGCAGAAGGAATCCCACTAGGGCAGCAATGAAAGAGGATCTCATTTACCTAAAAGCGCTTATAAATTTTTAATTTGCTCTAACAAGTAAATTAACAAGTCCCTCATTTGGGAAGTTTTATGGCTGCTTGCCACTAAGGGAGAGCCATGAAAGTTTTATAGATAATCCACTGCCTAGTCTCTGTTGCTGATAATAAATCTTATTTTCCAGCAGCACTGTCAAAGCCTTCAGTCTCTGCACTCTACACTCAGAATATCTCCTTTATGCTGTCTTCAGAGCTCTATATACCAGCGCTATTAAAGTGGAGGAGTTTAATGACTGAGAAGTTAAAATGAACTTAAAGAATTTCCTTTGACTTTATGCAGATGCTCTCTATAGCCGGAGGATGCAGCAGTGACAAACATTAGACCACATTAAGGTTCACTAATTATGTCCTCCCTGCATCAGGCTCACAGTGAGCCCATCCAGTAACACCACCTTGGGCTGGTTGACAGCAGCAGTTGGAAACTGCTGGGCCTGTTTATCTCACTGCCGGCTTTATCTGACAAGACTAATGTGAAAACGGGGGCTGAAGGTTAGTCAGGGGCAGTGCAGGGCTGACATCGGCTCTACGTCATCCTCCTGACAGTGGCTGCGTGAGCGAGCCTATCAGCATGGCCAGGCTCTGACCCTGTACTTGCCCCTGAGGCCCAGCTGCTTTAACTTCCACAGACAGGAGCCCCGCCTGACCCTCTCGTCACCCACGAGCCCTTCTGCCACCCTCGCTCACAGCCTGTCACTGAGCATCAGGGCTCGGCTTCCTCGGGATAAGATTTGTTTACTGTTAGCTTTGTGTTTGGCAAAGAGGTCATAGGCTTGCTGAGCAATTAATATCCCAACACAGCTTTTTTACATGGAGCATGGATGTCACATGTGCTTTCATCGTTGCAGAAATGTTAAATTCAAATTTTTGCTATGTTTATCCATAACCTGGCCGCCTAGTCTGGGTGCCACTTGCATCCAGTGCACAGTGATATTCCAGAAAGCTAATTATGTGAAAACTCTGAGTATGTTATCCAGAATTTAGGACTTTACTGATCCAGAAATAAAGACGCATGGATTTCTGAGTATATCACCATAGTAACAGACTCTGTAAAGTACAAGGTGCTGCACAAGGTGGGCGCTTGTTTCAGTAACGCTGTTATTTTTGTATTGTGATTTTACGGATTGGAGCCATTGCGTTTTTAAGTGGTTTCTTTCATTTTAGGGTTAATGATGTGCCTCTTGCTGATTTTTGCAGTTAATTTTCTACTTTTCGACCAGTTGTTATGATGTGTACTAGTGGTGGGCCATATCATATCATTCCTGGTAATACCAGTAAACTTTTCTTGCTTGAAATAAAAATCATGATGTGCAAATTTGCGTAACTACATGACTCCACTACGGAGCAGATTACGCTCATATGTGTGTCCCACAGTGTGGAGGTCCTAACATTATGGAGTGCAGGAAGCCTGTAATACCTGAAGGAGGGAACACCTCTAACTGATGTCACCATCTCAAGCCTCAGAACTTGAGTTTGTATCAGGATTGTCTGAAAGGCTGAGAGGAAAGCAAACAGCGGCTAACGCTACAAAACTCAAACAAAGTAAGCTAGTTCAGCATGACATCACAGAGTCTCTCGCCGGTTGTAGTCTGTATGATAGAAAAAGCAAACGCAGATTTTATTATTATTCATTTTGTAGGAACGTGAGATCTCTCCTGAATCAGATGGACCAGCTTGAAGCTCTGATCAGGATCCATCCATCCAGCAGACTGAGATTAGAAGAGGAGCAGAAAAAGCAAAGGAGGTGGATTATCAGCTGGTCAAAAACAGATGGAGTAATCCAGGACCTGCTGCTGTGGAAGATCATCTCTATAGACAAGATACTGAACTGAGACCTTCATTCAACAACAGAGTGTCCATCACAGACCACTACAGGAGACCCTTCCTGTCCATCACAGACCACTACAGGAGACCCTTCCTGTCCATCACAGACCACTACAGGAGACCCTTCCTGTCCATCACAGACCACTACAGGAGACCCTTCCTGTCCATCACAGACCACTACAGGAGATCCACAGACTATAATGACTTGAAGAAACTGAAATTAATTAACTAATTCCTAAGCTGCGGTCAGGAGATGCTAACGGTTAGCGGCTAACTCTTCCAGGTTCAGAATTTAAATTAACTGCAGACGTGTGCTGCTGTCGCTGGCTGATATTGTGTTCTAATGGAGAATGCAAATGCAAAATCAAGATTCTTTGTAGGGAAAACCAAAACTAAAAATAGAAACTTTGAGTTACTCCACATGAACATCTCTTTTGGAATAGTTTGGCTGGACCCAAGCCCAGATAAAGGGAGGAAGTTGGAATTATTACATGAAAAGGTTATTTGTGTTCTGTATTCGTCATCTTTGATAAATGTTCCGTATGAGACTGGTTCATCCCTTGAGTCAGAGACTTATAGGTTTGCATCAGTTAAGTGGCTTCACAGTCAGTGTGTAAAACAGGCAGGTACATCTGGACCTAAAATGATGATAATAAAGAAAAATAAAGAAGACTAAGAAAGGTGAGATCCTTGAAATGCAAATATACAATAGGCCTTTGCAAATAACAAAAACAACAGAAAAAACTACGTTTCCTTTAAGTTTCCTGTGTCCATGTGGTGGTGATGTTTGGGGAGTATTCCAGCTGCACCGCCTTCAGCCTGATAAGAGACAGTTGTGCAGGAATTTGAAGTCAAAGCAAAGACATGGAGAAGCAGTCACAGCAGCTGCAGGCTGAAAGCATCCTGAGAGGAAGAGGAGCTGGGAAATGGAGGCAGATGAGGGTGGGGAGTGGGTAAACGTGGTTGAGAGCACTGTCTTGATCTCATCAGTCATACTAAGGACTCCATTTCCTCCACCACAGGCTGGAGGCTACTAGAGTTTGCGGCTGCATTTATATATTGCCATAAATCTCTAATCTATGACGACGTTACAGACAAATCAATATGCTTTTAACATCCATCCTCCGCCCCGCGTCGCAATCACCCCCCTCACAAATGGTCATATAATGCAGTAGTCTAGTGGATTGAGTTATGGGGACAATTCCCAGATTTAATAATGAACTGAGCAGGTGGAGAAAAAGTGTGGTGGTGGTGGGATGGGGGAGGATATAAAAGCACTTGGAGACATCTACTCTCTCAGATCATATCCGAACAACTTGTTATAGTAGCCCAGCGTGGCAGTTAAATAACCTTCCTGCCCACTTTACGCGCCTCCAATTCCCTGAGCTTCCACATTTCCAAAGCAGAGCAGAAGTCAGCCAAGAGTGATGCTGCTAGATCCCTCCCCAGGAGGGCATCTGGAAAACCCAAAATCATCACACTTTAGACTGCCCAGTTAAGTGCTCATCAACACATAAATTACAAAGGAAAATCTGTACGCAATTAATTATATGAATCCCTCGTTCTTCCCTGTTTGCCAGGGTGATATTGTTTCAGGATAGTCTTTCAAACGCTCATCCAACTAAATACCCAGCCTGTGTGCAAAATCAGAGCTGCTTATGCTGAGCAGCCTCAATAAAGAGCGGTGTGGAAAAAAGAGAAAGCCCTGTGCTATCGGCTTGCAGGGCCTATCATTTCTCTTTTTTATTGCCATTTATTTTCCTCTAGGAATTCACTGCCAGTATATTGGCAGGCCTTCCAGGAGATGGAGGCAATGAAATTTAGCGCGGACACTTAACACTGGGTCAAGCCGTGTGTGAGGCTCATGTGGTAATATGATAGACAAGTGCTTCTGGTTTAGGGAAAGAGGGCTCTATTTGTGTTACAGGAATAGCTGCAAAGTGCTCGCCCCGATACACTCTGCTGCAAAAACACAGCTAGAGCCTGCTCAGAGGACAGGAGATGATACGACATTTATAATCTATCACAGCGATGCACTTTGGTTAATGTAGAACTGAGACAGTCTTAATGTTTTAAGCAGAGGACATGTTGGCCTGCATGGGAGAAATATTAGAATATCATCACTGTCAAGTAAAAAACTCACATTTTAAAAAAATGAAACTTTTCAGGAAATGAAAAAAAGTTTCCCCCCAGAAACAAACCCTGGATCGTCACGTCTGCAAGCTCATATCGTCACTTTTCTCTGAAAGGTTATCCATAAAAGCACTGACAGATGTGAAAGTTGACCAATAGAGCTGATTGATATAAAAACATGAAAATGATGAAAAATGAAGATACAAGGTTTTAGCCAAATAGTGACAATAAAATGCAGTAAATAAAGAAAAGAACAACCCCTCAAATGATCCATATATGCTTCAAAACATTATTTTTTTTATAAATAAAGCACCAGTTCATAAGCAACAGGTCCTATCAGATTAGGTCCAGATTCAGGACAACTGGTTGCAGTGCATCTAATTCAAACAAATTCAGTCCAATGTTAGTCAAATTCACCTTATTCCAGGGCTCAGGAACCACTGGTGGATCTTCATTCCCTCTGAAGTGGCTCCATTTGACCAAGGATGGAAAAAGATTTGAATATTTTTTTTATATTTTAGTTAATTTTAGATGTAGAGTTTTAGCAGTTCTACCAGTCAAGCTGTTGTAATATCAGTAGTAGTACTATCAGTAGTACAAGGTTAACACAGCTAGAAGACCATATACACATGGACTGCTTCACTTCAGATCCAGAAGTACTTTGAACCATCCTGAGTTTGTGTGATCAGCTAACGTTTAGTTAGCTCACAGCCTGCTTTGTTTATGCAGTTTGTTGACAAACAAAGTGATTTCACTCCAAATCCACCAGATAACCAGTATTTTTACATATTTCTATCAAACTGCTGTGAAAACAGAAGGTAGTTTTACACTTTAATATTTTTTTAGAATCCTCTCAAAATGTGACACAGAACCAAACAGCAGGATATTGTAATAAAGAAAAAAACAACTAAAACTAGTCTGTTGATGTCAAGCTGGAAATGATCTCGGGTTGTTGGGCTGACCAATCAGAGACGTGCGCGCTCCGCCTTGTTCAACGGATAATTAGAAAAGTGAGCTCGACTCGTCCTTGCGAGCTTGCTGGAGAGCCCTTGCGTTGACGGATAATGGCGTTGTGTGTCTCCGGACCGACGCAGACGAAGAAGTATAAACTAGCCTTAAGGCTTAATAACTTTTCTTTAGATGTTTTTAGAGTATTAGTGAATTCACTCTTTGGCTGTTAGCATGAGTTAGCATGTCCTGAACTCAATGTTTAATATCAAAACCAACAACAGGATCAAGTAAAAATCATAGAGTAATGAGCTGATCTCCAGTCAGCAGGTTGGTGCTGCTGTTCTGACCTAGCTATTGCACTGCTGGGTCTCACCTTCCCTAAATCTGGCTCCATCTGCTCTGTGATTAGACCAGGCTGTAAAATCTGATGGCCGGATATAGGTTTCTGTCTGGCAGGTCCTGGGTGTCTGTCCAAGACCAGTATCGTTATCACTAATCCCCACCGTAAACGTCCTCGTTTCTGAAATGCACATCTAGTGTTATCAAGTCATAAAACAAGGTGGAGTAATGGATCCTCCGTATTGGAAGCAGCAGCTTGTTTGGCTGCTGAGGAGTGAATCACACATCTGCTTTGTAGCTTTCACAGATTAGTTGTGGCAGTTAGAGAAAAGCCAGGGGAGGCAAATCTATTTATTAGACTTTCATAGGTAAAAAGTACCCAAACAAGAAGAAAGTTCACTGTTTCTCTATGAAATCAGTCCAAACATTAAAGTGGAAGTACACTATGTTTATCAAACCATGTAAAAGACCACTGATCAGAAAAAATCCATTAATGAGACTTCAGGATGTTGGTGACCGGTTTTTGTTTAGGATAAAAAGTCTGGACAGGTATTTAGTGGTGAGTGAGAGAATTACCTGAGAACTCTGAGTTTGGTCTGTCTGAGGACAACAGCTGGTCCTATAATAATCCTAAACTGTCATGGTTGAGGTAGTACAGGAGCCACATGCAGGAGGAAGAACAGGTGGTGTGAACACCAACACACCTCTATTGGCTGAACTCAGGAGACACAGGGTAGGGATACACAGGGAGTGACTGAACAGGGAGGTGATCAGGGAGACAAGACACACCTGTGGAGGATTAGAGACACAAAGAGGAACACAGAACCACACAGGGAACACAGGCACAAACTGGACACCAGGGGGCAGGACATGACATAAACCTCTTTATAACACTGAATCAGCAGGAGAGGCCTTTATGAAGGAAACACAGAACAACTTCTGATCCTTTAATTTTTGGTGTGTAAACGTAAAACTGACTTCATCTCAAGCCTAATCCAGTCATAAAGACTAAATGGTCCAAACCTGGACATGTTTAGGTAAACAAAAGGTCACCCATTACAAACAGCTAACACAGTGTTCTAATGCACTGGTACGACGTATATGAGCAAGAACAGCTTTAAATATCCAAACATTAGCTGCTCGTTTGTGACTGATCTGCAGCAGTGTCTTTCCTGATCTGATTAGCCATGAGTATTGCTCCAGTCAGAGGACTACTTCCTGTTTCTACAGACTTGCTCTGAGTGATGTCACTCTGTGTGGTCCTTACTGTAGATCTAAAACTGATAGAACATCCCTTCAGAACGACTTCAAATCCAAGTGAACTGATTTGTTCTGTAGTTGTAACCATTCTGCTGAGCGATCTTCTGATTCTAACTTTTATGAACTCCAACTAAACAAAACAAAGATTTTCTTCATCAAACACAATAGATGAGATAGAAGCAGCAGTTTGTTTGAGTCTTACTGGACGATCTGGGCCTGAGAATAGCTACCAACAACATCAAACAGCGACTTTAGTGCTTGTAGAAATAAGTTCCCCTGATGTGAGGAAGGTAACTGACGACACCCTGGGGACCAGTAACATTTCAGTCAGGCTCTGCATCCCAGCTTAAAGAGGGACCACTGAGGTGGTTTAGCGCTCTTGTTTAAATAGAATTACAGTCAGATTAAAATCCTCAGGTGTTTTTTGTCTGTCAGGTGGTGTTTCCAGCAGCTATCAGTGATCTGGACATGGCTAACGGATTGAAAGCCGTGGCCTGAGTGTGTTTGTGTTTTGGTCTGGACTTCCTTTAGCATGTAATGGACTTCCGTCACCTCATAAATCAGACTTGTGCACTCTTTTAGAATTCTTTTTCCACTTCTCTCTCTGCCATGCTTTGGTTAGCGTACAACCTCTTTGTTGGTGGAAAAAAAGCTACTTTCAGTCACAAAGAGCAGCCAGACAATGCCGGCCTTCTTTCTCCTGCATTTGGAGAGGCACTTTTGCAGGGGCTAAGGGCCGCAAATGTCAACCAGAGGAAAGCTATTACGAAAGTAAAATTACTTCCTGGCTGTTATCAATCCACTCTGTGGACCCGGAGAACGGTTAAAAGCCACCATGAAATAAGGCGCAGTGAGAGTTTTCTCCTGGGTCCCAACTGGGGTTGCTAACCTTGCTATTAAAGGCCCTGACAAGCTTTGTCAATGCAATCTGCTGAATGCCGTGAGTGACACACAATCGATATTCTCCACTCTCCCGGGTCATCACCAGTGACAGAGGCCTAAGTAATAATACAGCTCTAGCTGCCTCCCCAACTTAAATCCTTCCACTGCCATAATATATATATTTTTAGTGTCTTGAGGCTTGTGAGTAAAATTTTCTGCCCCGATTGAAGGAGGGAGATAAGGAGGGTGGAGGCATGTCGAGGAGGTGGGAGTGATGAGGGATTGTGTTGTGCGTCTGGACTGACTCTGGCAAGGGGAGTGAGTGTGGAAGGCTGAGGTGAGGGGGAGAGGAAGGGGGGGGGCGGCTCTGATAAATCGAAAATGACTGGCTGCCGAGTTGTAATCTGCCAGCGTCGAGCCCCCTGTAGCAACAAGCCAAATGAAAAAGCATGCTGACAGGCCGGAGAGATGGAGGGCCTGCGGTAGATTGCAGCGGCGCGAGGGGAAGGGAGAAGATGAAGGGGGTTGGGGGGGGGGGGGGGGGGGGGGGGGGGGGGGGGTGCAGGCTGAGAACTACAGAATTAGGAGGGGGACGTTTATGCTTGTTCCACTGCGTGTGATGCCAAGTAGATGGGAGAAAAAGATTTGTGGGGTTGTACGCATTAAGTAAAGCATTTGCATCCTCATGCACGAAGTAAGCTGCGAACACAAGAGCCCATTACGAATTCTAACAAGGTCTAACATAAACAAACAGTTGGCGGCGTTGTAGCACGCATTACGAGCTGTCAATTAGCTCTGCAGAGAAAATGCACTTTAAGCGTTTATATGACTGCTGGTGTGTGAGTATACACAACGAGCTTGTAAATCTCTTGTTATAGGGCATCTTTCCATTTTGCATAAGCACCTTCTGAACACACACACACATACACGCACACACACCATGTCCTTCACAAGCAGGTGAATCAAGCTCTAACATCAAAATCCGACACAAGAGCTCCACCTACTGAACGTTCCCCGCTGCAGCCAGCCAGGCTCAGGGTAAACATCAGCTGGAGAGAGCTCTGCACCCTACAGTCTGCATGTCGGTTTTTACTAAGTTCCAAAGCAGCTTCGCCTTATTGAACCTTCCTGGCAGGCTGAAAGGAAGCTAATCCAGACAGGGCTAATAAGGCTGCAGCCATTTGGCCTTGTCTTGCTGCCTCACACGATATCGGGTGCAACGAGAGCTAAAAGCTAAGCTTGCTCTTCCCTCCCAAGTGTTAACGTGTGCAGGCCTGGTGCCTGCTAAGCAGGGTTTTGCAGGGCCAGAAAAAGAAAGCCAGCCTGCCTAACAGAACGGCCGCCCAGAATACAGAACAGCATGGCAAAAAATACAAGGTCAATTCAGCAGTAACGATGGTCTCGAGACAAGAGGAGCATCATAATTGGGAACTCAATAAAGCTCATGTGGAAAGTAATGTAAGATGCTGCTGACAGATCCCACCCACCAGAACCACAGAGGGCCCAGAGCAAACAATCTGTCTGCACAGCCATCCATTTCCTCCACCGAGTTTACACATCTACATCAGATGAGCTGCATATATTTAGGAATCACTAGTGGCCCGGCATGGGGCCTGATGAATTCACAAACAGCAGGATGTAGCATCGCTGTGTTTTCACTCAAATTATCTGCGGCTCTTTGTTTATCCACTGCTACGTTTTATTTCCCTCCGCTTCGCCGGCAGCGGCAGATGAGCCCAGCGAGGAAACGGGGGCCTTGAATCTGTAAAAGCCGCATCCCTCCTCCCTCTGTTTCATTTGCAGACCTGCACATCGCAGTCAGGCTGTTGAAGAGAAAAGCCATCTCGCTCACAGCATGGCTGCTGTTTCAGGGCTACGCCGGTCTGCTGCGTGCACCCCGACTTCCCGAGCTCCCACTGGGCTATTCAGGAAATCACGGCTGATACTGAGCCGTTTTGTCTAGCTTTTGTGCTTACCCTCGGTCGTGCTGTGGATAAAAGGAATAAAAAAAATGGAATACAGCTTTTTTCCCCCCCTGAGGAAACATTGAAAATTATTTTTGTAACCCTGAGTGTGGAGATTCTGGTGAATGGCACACAAAAAATTGAATAAAACAATTTAAAAGACAGGCTCTGCAGGAGTGGGAGTCTGCCCGAGGCTTTCTGAGTTTGCTGGGGAAAATTGGGTTCTCAGTCTGAGGTCTATGACAGAAAACTTGAGGCATTTACTGGAACAAAACTGGTGTAATCATTTCAAATAGACCAGCACTTGATGACTTTATGCAAGTGGCACAAAAATCCTCTGAGGTCTAATCAAACAAATAGCGCACAAACTAATGGGGGAGTTAGGCTCTGAATGTTGGTGGCTTCCTACAGAGAATAACTTTGAACTACACTGACTGTCAGAGACTGGAGGGCTGCAGAACCAGAGCTGATCCAGAGCAACACATACCCTAAAAGGAAGGCAAACTTATATACCTGTGATTAATAAAAAAGAAATCCTTGAGTGAAATTAGATGTTTAAGTAACTTATTTTATGAAACACATGATATTCTGTCTGGATCCTCATCAGAGCAGGTCCATCTGATTCAGGAGAGATCTCACATTCCCCATTTCTATCAATGGAAGTGATGGTTTAAAAATCTTCTCTCTCCTCTTTAACTCGTTCAGGATTTTGGGTCCCAGTTTTGGTTTTATTTGAGTTTTTGATATGTCAATTTGCTTCTCCCTTTTGTAAAAAATGTCTGTCGTCGCTATGGTTACACATAACATGTGGCAGAAAAGCAAAAAAATTTGGAGCATAAATTCACCAAGAAGCACAACATTGAAACTAGAAAAACAAAAAGACCAACGCCTTTAATCTGAAAAATTCACTAAACACAAAACAGAGCTACTGAAACCAGCTGCCACCCTGTGGTGCCAACGAATACACAACCTGCCGGCAGCAGGAATTAGAATTTAGTTTAGGTTGGTTTTTCTGGTTGACCAGCTCATTACAAGGTGACCTGTCTCTCTGACACTGACAGCACTGATTTAACCTTTAAATTCACAGAAATCCTGATGAAACTTATCAGATATTCCAAGAACAGAGTAGAACAATAAACCATGGACAAAAACAGGCGCATGAAGGCAGTGGGAATTAGAACATCTGTGATTTCTCTGCAGGTATCCTGCAAGTTTAAGAAAAGTTAGTTTAAAAACATTTTAAGAGCTGTTCTCTGCTCATCCAGGTCAGGGTCCTGGGGCACCAACACCAGGTCAACCACTGGGACCCCAAAGTGTTCTCAGGTTGGCCTAGAGATCTAATCCCTCGATCATGTCCTGAATCAACCCAGGGGGCCTGACACACTCTCCCAGTGAGTCGACCTGGAGGCCTCCTGACCAGGTGCTTGAACCACCTCAGCGGGTTCCTCTCGATGTGGAGGAGCAGTGGTTCTAGGGGTGCAACGGATCAGATCGGTTCACGGATCGGAACATTTTTCGGATCAGCAGAAAAAAACGATAAGACAAAAAACTTTGCTCTCTCATTATGTTCTAAAACACTGAGCAACATTTTTCTGCTCAATCCTCATTAAATACAAACACCATTTAACTCAAATGTCAACCTGATGCTTCAATACAATTCTGAATCATATTAAAACTAATTAATGGGGGAGATACGTACCTGTAGACTCATGCTCCTCTCAGGGGTCACAGACCTGTTTCTGTCAAACTAGTCGCTCCCTGCATTCACAGCTGGGGGGGGGGGCGTGATGCACGAGGCGCTGCTCTGTGGCTCCTGACTGGACTCTGGCTATAATATTAATGTTCATTAGCTCGTCTAAAAGCCCAACATAACACGTTATCTTAGACACAAATAGACGAGTCAGGTGTCTCTATCAAAGAGATGAATATTCAAGCTGACAGAGAGAAAGACGGAGGAATCAGCGGCTCGGCGCGCAACAGAGACTGGATCAGATATTGATCAGGGATCCTTCGTTCAGGTGTAGGAAGACGGCTGAAGCCAACAGAGTGAACCTCTGTATGTGATGCAAAACGAACGCCTTTCTCAGAGAGGATTATCTGCAGAGTCAGAGCGCGTCAGGACAGAATGTTGGGAATGATTTAGCGACGCACGAACACTGCGTGAACCGCGGACCACGTGCGTTCTGAACCGTACGGTTCACGGATTGATGATGATTCGTTGTGCCACTAAGTGGTTCTGCTCCTAGATCTCCAACCTCCTCACCCTATCTCTAAGGCCGCACCCCGCTGAGGAAGTGTTGACTTGAACCATTCCAAAATTCCAAAAGTTCATTTCTTTTTATTCAAATGAACAAATAATATGTTAAATAAATGAATACATGAATTTAATTGTAATAATTTTACAAAATCCACTTGCCAGAAAGAATTAAAAAAAAAAAAAAAACAACACAATGTGCATCACACCTCCAAAACCCTGGTCATGGTGTGGGTTACAGAAAGATGTTAACGCTGCAGTCCAGAGTACCGGTAATTATTTATGTATCAAAGTTTTATAAATGTTTCAAATGATTGTTCAGCTCTAAACGGGTAGAGTTCCACAATACCGCTTTCTTCCCATAGAACCCTTTGAATTCACACTGACCGGCAACGTTTTTCAGTCAATAGAATTTGAGTTTCTGCATTGTCAGCTGTCAATCAACGTGCATGCGCATCGTGCAAACTTGTAGAGGTGGGGCCGTACACAAGATGCTCAGATTCTTCCTGTTTGTCGCCATAGTGGAAGAACACGGTCATGGAGAAGTTCTGCTGAAAAGTTATCCATTCCCCCGCTACCGAGGGCTACACCAGTCCGTTTAGTCTGACAACTAAATGCATTAGAGACAAGCTTGTCTCACGTGCATGTGAGACAAGCATGGCTCACGTGCACGTATGTAGAGGTGTGGTTAGAGGGAGTGGGAGGGGGGAGAAGGGATGTTTTGGGAGAAGCCTTGGTACGATGGATTCAAACCGTTCTCCCTTGATGAAATGCTCCCGACTGTAGCTTTAAACTAGTCTGAGTATGGATCAGTTCAGAAGGTCACAGGTTCAATTCCCAGCTGCAGCATTGCTGCATGGAGTTAGCGTGTTCCTCCCATACATGTGTGGGTTCCCTCCAGGTTCTCCAGCTTCCTCCCACAGAACATGAACATGCATGTTAGGTTAACTGGTGACTAGCTGTCCCTAGGTGTGAATGAATGTGTGACTGTGTCTCTGTGATGGACTGAAATGGACAGGGTGTCCCCCACTTCTCACCTGGTGACAGCTTGAGATAGAACCAGCTCCCTGTGACCAGGGCCACCTTAACTAGCCGATAGGCCCCGGGGCTGAGAGGCTCAGTAGGTCCCCCACGGCCCGAAAACTTCCTCTTACTGCACTCTGTCTTATAAACAATGTCAATACATATACTACACATGCTTAAAAACTATAAATAATCTGCTCAAAATTGAAAATATATTATTAAAGCCAGATCTATTTTAAATTTAGACATTATAAAAAATATACCAAAATAATGTGAAAATACCACCATATACCATAACCTCTGCACAAACATCTAACAGTGATCACAGCAGAAACAATAAGCAGCAGCCAGCAGGTCAGTGCTAGAACCTTCTCTTTATCCTCCTAAGACCTGAACTCTTTCATAACTGCATTTTAATTTATCTTAGCTATTTTGGCTTATTGGGACCTGATGGATGTAAAAACAAAGAATTATCTTTGTACCTGATGTAGTTTCTGAGAAAAATAATGTCCCTTTATGAGGTCATCATTTTAAACTGAGATAAATCTCTATAAAGTCACCACTGAGTCATGATGTCATCAACTTTATTTGGTGTCTGAACACAGCAGGATTTGTCCTGAGTACAAAAACAAAATGAGAGCCTGGTACTGGTCCACTCTCCAGAACCAGACTCCAGAACCAAACTCTCTCCCTCTCTCTCTTTCTCGCTCTCCCTCTCTCTCTCTCGCTCTCCCTCCCTCCCTCTCTTTCTCGCTCTCCCTCCCTCCCTCTCTTTCTCGCTTTCCCTCTCTCGCTCGAGTTTTGACACGGTTCAGGTCCAAGTTCAACTTTTGCCCAGAAAGAACGTATTGTTCAGTGACGATGCTCCCACCCCAGCGGCCCGAATCATTAATAATGTTTTCTACCTTCTCTGCTGCTTCAAGTACTCAGTGCACCTGTCTCCTCCTCCTCCCCGGCAGCGGTTACCTGCTGTGCAGCCGACAGGCGCTGCTTCATCTCCGCGGCTCCGCCCAGCGCGTGTGTGAACGAACTTTGTCCAACTTCTTTATTGGCTGGTTTAAAAACATTCTGTAAGCTTTGGTATATTCTGTAATGTCTCATGGAGCAAATTTCGTTTCTGAGCACCGCTCTCAAATTTCTTTCCCGACATTTTTCAAGTTTCTTTACGTCTTGAGGAACACGCCCCCAAACCATCTGTGGTCCAATGGGCCTTTACAGATCACGTGGGGGACGTAGGTCACTTCTAATTTGGACCAATCATCAGCCTTAAACGAGCTGATTGACAGAAAACCTGACAAATTGTAAAACAATGTGTTTTTTTTTCTTTTTGTTATACCTGAAATGATAGGCCCCTAAATATCATAGGCCCCTGGCCACTGCCCCGGTTTGCCCGTGCATTAAGGCGGCCTTGCCTGTGACTCTTAAAAGTGTTGAGAGAATGAATGGATACATATCAGATCTTCTTAAAGTTTGTAAAACATTATGGTTTTCCTAAAAAAACTCCTTCTATGGTATTCAACTAAAGTAGAGCCTGACAGTTTGATTTAACAGGTTTTCTCATTTCAGGATGACTTTATTAATGAGTTTTTTAAATTGTTTTCTATCTTTTAGGATTTGTATTATTTTAATACTATTGTTGCTCGTCTAGCTGTTTTACAGCCATTTGTTAAAGTGTTTATAAATCATTTGACATTGAATCTCAATGGGATTATTCCTGGTAAAATTAAAAATATATTCACTTAGCAAAACAAAGAAAAACTTGATTGTGGTTCAGCAGATCATCTCACAGCTCTACACAGAGTGATCACATGAATACTCAGATCAGTCAGCAGCAGCGTTAGCTTGTTGCTACAACCACTAACTTCCAGCCAACACACAAACAGCATGAAGGTACTTGTATCATAAATTATGGAGAAGCTCTGAAAATGCAAATGAGAACTATACAAGGGTTGTTTCTTTTTTCTGAATCCAAAAGAAAAAAAAAAGTTCTTGTTGAAGTGAAGCAGTGAAAACATGTGGCGCACTGGGGGTTTGACTGAGAGATGCTTCCACTTCCATCAAGTCTCACAAGAGGAAGAACAAGGTTAAAACAAGCGTTCAGCTCCTTCTAAAGAACGCTTTCAAGTCTTCCTTTTATCACGACTTCTCTTTTCAATTATTTCCTGATAACTCTTCATTTACAGCTGCCTGGATGAAGTGCAGCTCATGAAAGGATGCCGAGTTTTTAGGACGAACTGAGCGCAGTCTCCAAAAAGCTGCTGCTGAAATCCCCCTGAGCTGCCTTTTAAACACACGGCTAAATAATTCAGCACAGTCTGAACAAAATCTGAAAGAGAGGTTTTCTTGTGAGCGCTGCACTCCCGTTCTCCGTCCCACAAGAAGGAACAATAAGTCGGGCGCTGCTCTCTGTGTTTGGGACTGAGCGTTGTTTGGCTTTGTGTTTTGAGCTCTGAGGGTGAATCCAGAGCCGCGGCTGCAGCTTCAGTCAGAATCCAGTCTGAAAGCTGCAGCCGAGGCTGTCAGCCTCCTGTTGACCTGAGGGTGGTGCTACATGACAACACATCAGGGTGGGAACAGGATGGAAGAGAAGCAAATCCAAAGGAAAAGACTGAGTCATCAGAGTTAGTTTTGTCTGAGATGAGAGGATGTGCTTTAAAGGAGAAAAACAGAGAAGCAGATGCATCATGTAACACTTTGAACATTTTAAACACACTACTTAGCGCTCAATGAAAGAGGCAGTAAACTAAACAGAGCTCTTAGGTCAGCCATCATTACCCTCTCCTTCAGACTCACAACTCTAAACTCATAACATCTACACTTCATTATATTTCATGTTTCTACATCTATTCAGATTTTTTCTGATTCACTTTTTCTCTTTATTGAGTGACAGTAGAGAATGGGAAGAGGGTACGTTAGAGCGGCTCTGTTACAGGGCTTGGGTCTGACTAGACCATCAGGTCTGCTCTGCAGACTTTAGTCTAAACACGCTCCATTGGAACCTCAGCAGCCCACTGATTGGTCCAGTCAGTCTTGTACCGGGCCAATCACAACGCACTAACGGGTTGGTGGGCGGGATTAGACGATGACAGCAGCGCTCAATTCGACTCTGAATTTAAACAACATGGCGGCATTTGAAGCAGCTTTGTCATCAACTTTAGACGATTTAGATTTGGGCTTTTCTCCAAGACGTGAACAGACAGAAGAACTTAAGTCTTTTATTTTGAAAGAGGATTTATTGGCCATTTCACCAACGGGATACGGTCAAAGGTTAATCTACCAGCTGGTTCCAGTTGTTGCAAAAGGCTCTGATTGGTCCTAGCGCTATCAAATAACATGTTAAGACGGTTTGACTGACAACCGTTGATCCCGCCCCTAAGAATGAGTCATTTCAGTGGATCATGGCCAGACTATATATCCACATATATAATCTGACTTGCGAGGCTCGAGTCTGACAGAGAAAAGACTCGAAATAAAATAAAATAAAGAGTCCAGGTGTTTAAACAACTTGTTCACTTTAGTAGATGTCCTATTAGAGTTATTATATAGAATCAGAACATCCAGTGTCTCCCTCTGGACTGTGTGGTCCACAGACCCCTGGACAAACTAGAATACAGGTAAATGGGCGGGGCTTAAGTAACATGATGGATCATCTTGGTATAATTATAAAACTATTTAAACTTCTCTTTCTCCCTCTGTCTTTCTTATTCTAATTTTATTTAGTTATTATACCATTATTATGATTTGCTTAGTTTATTGCACCTGTACTCTGACTGTTTATTTTGCTTTATTATTATTATTATAATTATTACTACTACTACTACTACCAATGAATATACAAACCTATGTTTACATATGAACAAGACTAAAACATTCTGTTCATTAGTCATCAAACAACCAAAGACGACAAATTATCCATCAAATGTTTTCTTTCTTCTGTTCTTCTCTTTTTCTTACTCTTCACTAACAAAAAAACTTATATGATTATACACAGTGACTACTGAATTGACTAAATGGTCATATCAATATAAAAACACACACACACACACATATATATACATTTATCCATACATACACAGGCATATAAAGATAAGACTTGTAGCAGTAGAAATGATCAAATAAATAAAATGACAGTGATGACAACAGCAGCGATGTTGAAAAGGGAAATAAAAACTTGTGAAAATAAAAAGAATTAAATTTGCTCTGCCCTTTCATCACCAGAACTAGTCACTCGCAGAGCAGCGTCCCCATCAGTACCCCCACCCAGAGTCCAGTCCAGACCCCCATCCACCACAAGCATTGCCCTGAAACGACTACATGACAGCCCTACTTTCAGTGGTGCATTAAAATAAGCCTTAGTGACCCACTTACCCTATTAGGTAACAGGTTACTTCACTAAATAAACTCAGAACGAGGCTCCAGAATTTAACTCTCTGAATCCTGAAACCTGGGAATATATCCTCATACTGTATGTCACTCCATCCAGAAAACACACACACGCATGCACGCACGCACGCACGCACACATGCATGCACGCACGCACGCACACACACACCGAGGAGACTTTTCCCTCTCATTTAAACTCAGTTTAAGCTGAACATTAATAATGAAAAGCTGAGGAACAAAACACCTCTATGCTCGCATTTTTTAACACAAGTCGATTGTTTCAGAAAATATTTGATGTAAGAAAAAGAGAATAGAGATCAATAATACATGACAACCTAAAGGGAGTTTTACACATCAACGTCTGAAGCAGTCTGGAAAATAAAAACAACCCTGGATGTGAAAAATGCCTAAAGTTTGACAGAAACTTCTCTGAGTTCAGGGTGTTAAAAAAAGAGTCACAAGTGGAAAAACATTTCAGTCTAAGTATTGACACACATTTTGACTGATTGATTTTATTATACTTTCTATTTTAACTAAACTACATTAGAAAAAGAACAAAGTTTCTACCAAAGAAAGGAGCTTTTTGTGCTGGTTACATTTAGAGTTGACCTGTTATACATAGACTAGGTTATTAAACTGATACAGAGTCTGCTCAGTGGTCTAAACTCACAACCATCCCATTTAATAAAAATATATAAGCAGCAAAAACAGATTTGAAATACTTTAGGAGGAAAAATAAACAGACGATTCAGTTTGACTATTTATTAAAACAGTCACAAACACATTCATGTAACCAGTTCATAAACATGTCTGTGGACATTTAAAACAAAGTCCCTAAAACTAACGTTTAACTTTATTTCAGCAGCAAAAATCAGTTTTTATACTATAAATAATTAAAAATAAGTAAATGTTTCTGGAATATCAGCTGATTCACACGATCAGATTATAAACACGCTCAGTTATTATTAACATGCACTGCTAATGAGGAAACCAACAGCAGGAATGGTAGCAGAGGATGAGAGTTGTTGTTTTTTTTATTCAATTTTCAATCAGTTAAAGTTCAAATCCATAGTTTGCAAAATGAAAAGGTTCAAATCTATCTGTATCCTGTACGAGTCTGTTTACACATCAGATTTTATTAAAGCAGCTTTTACGGATAACGGGGACATTTTATTTGAAGCACAGTATTTTGTTCATCAGTCTGAACTGTCCCTGATTTTTAGCCACAATTATTATGGGAAATTGAAAAGATAAACTATAATGACTTTTATCATCTTTATATACAGTAGATACTAAAAGTGATTGTGAATTAACTTTTAAGTCCTCCCTCCTCTGAAGTTCACATTTTAAGCTCCAGGCAGCAGCTGAAACAGCTGAGTCAGCTTCTGAGTGTAAAATGAGTCCAGAGTCATCTTAGGTAGTAACTACTACCACGGGTCACCGACACTTTACCTTCTGGCAAAAGCACAATGTGTGGAGTGCATCACACTGCATACACACTTCAGATCAAATATTAACACTCCGCGGTGTTCGTACAGAGAAAGCACTCAGTGGAGTTCAGTGAGTCAGATCCTGTCAGGGCAGGGCGCTGGTGACTCTGTTCTCTCCTGTCGTGTGATGTACAACAATCCTGGTTCTCTAGGGCCACCATCCTGCAAACCTTCTCCACTTCAACACTTAGTACTTCCACATTAGCACTTATAAGCTCCTCCTCCTTCCTCACTTTTTTAGCACACATTCAACTTATACATGAAATGTAAATATTTGTGTTCGCGTTCTCTTACTGCTGGAAGATTTATGGATTTGTCTTAAATCTCACGGAGCAGAGACCTCCAATCAAAATTTCCACAGATTTCAGACTTTCATTCAAAATATTCCCCATAAACCTGGAAATGAAGGGATTTTTGTAACACTTTTTCTAGACAAAACACTGTACAAACACAAAAATCCTCTGATATTGTCATGAAACCCGCTCCTGCTCTCTGCCCCTCCCTCACCTGCTAATCATCATCATCATTGTTTCCACCTGTTCCTCTGACTATTTAACCACAGTTCTACAGCTCCTCAGTGCGAGATCGTCTGTTGCAGTTTACCCTCACAGCCTTCAAGCCTTCTAGTTCTGTTCCTGGATCCTGATTAATGACCACAGTCTTCCGTCCCCTTACTACTGCCTCTAGCCTGATCCCTGTCGGACCTCGTTTGGATGTTTTTGGATTTTGACCTACCTCCCGTTACTGACTACCGACTCTGCCTGCTCCCTCTGGATTCTGCCTGCTCATCTCCGACCCGGACCGCCTCTGACCATCCCCTTTCTGGATCACGGACTTCCACTGCCCGCTGTGGTGAGATCCACTCCTCCTCGTTTTCCCCTCTGGATTTACTCACCGGACTCAGAACTCTATTCCACCTCCCCTTTCCCCTTTAATATAATAAAGACTCTTATTATTTTGCATCCTGTGTCTGGGTCTCGTTCTGGGTCTGACTTGCCACGGTCATTACAGAACGATCTCGCCCACAACATGGACCCAAGAACTGAGACTACACCAGACCGAGAGTGGTACAAGAAGGTAGAGACCGCCATCCACAAGTTGGAGGGCAACGTCCTGGGTCTGTCTCTCAAGATGCAAACTCTCACCACGGCCGTTAGCGCTCCTGCTACTAGCACTTCCTCTGCTAGCGCCTCCGGCGCCCCTGACCCTCCGATCACCACGTCACGTCCGGTTGCACCGGCGCCTAGCAACGAACCCAGGCTCCCGCCTCCAGAACGTTTTGCTGGCGATCCTAAGGAGTGTAGGTCTTTCCTCGTCCAGTGCTCTCTTCATTTCGAGCTCCAGCCATCCTCCTACCCCTCCGAACGATCCAAGGTGGCTTACGTCATCTCCCTCCTCTCAGGTAGAGCCAAGCTGTGGGGAACTGCTGAATGGGAGAATAACTCCGCCTCCTGCAGCTCCTTTTCTGTTTTTTCTGAGGCACTCACCAGGGTTTTTGATCCTGTCCGCCCTGGGAGGGAGGCTGCCAGGGGTTTATTCAGCATCCGGCAGGGTTCCAGACCCGTGGCGGATTACGTCATAGACTTTCATGCGCTCATGGCAAACTGTAAGTGGAACTCCGAGGCCCTCTTTGATGCTTTTTACCAGGGTTTATCCGACGAGATCAAGGATGAGATCGCCACCCGGGACCCCCCTGTGGCCCTCAGGGAACTTGAACAGCTGGCGTCACGAGTGGATCTACGGCTTCGGGAGAGGAGACGGGAGAGGAACAGAGACGTACAGGTCAGACCGGTTACTTGTTATCTACCCAGATCTCCCCCCACTCCTGCCTCACAACCAGAGTCTCCACGCCCCCCCCCTGAGGAGCCTATGCAAATCGGACGCACCCGATTGTCCCCGGAGGAGAGGGAGAGGAGGACCCGCCTAGGACTCTGCTTCTATTGTGGTGGGAGAGATCACAGAGCCGTTCTGTGCCCGTTAAAAGCCAAGGCTCAGTAAAGGTAAGGGGAACTTTACTGAGCCCTATGTCTAAAGTTAAGAGATGTCCCCAGACTGTTTTAAGAGCTGTTTTCCCTCAGTCCCCTGTTTCCTGTGATTACCCAGTGTTCATCGACTCCGGAGCCGACACTGAATTCATGGACTCCAAGCTGGCTGCGACTCTTAAACTGGACTCCACACCCCTCTCACAACCCAAGGAGGTTTTCGCTATTGATGGTCGCAGGATTTACAGCATCACTCATTGCACTGTTCCCGTTACCATGATACTGGCTGGTAACCACCGTGAGACCATCTCTTTCCTACTCATCGAATCCCCGGATCTACCCATCATTTTGGGCAACACCTGGCTCAAGAGACACAACCCTGTCATTGATTGGACCACGGAGGAGGTACGCACCTGGAGCCCCTCCTGTTCGGCTTCCTGTCTCATAGGGGCCTGGTCCAGCACTAAGACTGTGAGTGATGGATTTTCTGTTAACCTTGAATCGTCGGGCATACCCCCTGTTTACCACGACCTCAAGGAGGTTTTTAACAAATCGAGGGCGTCTAAGTTACCCCCCCATAGACCTTTTGACTGTACTATAGACCTAGCCCCTGGCACTACTCCCCCTAGAGGAGGACTTTATTCCCTGTCTGCCCCTGAACGGGAAGCTATGGACAAATACATCACCGAATCCCTCCAGGCGGGTCTCATACGCAAGTCTACCTCACCCGCCGGGGCGGGTTTTTTCTTCGTCGGCAAGAAGGATGGTTCCCTACGCCCGTGTATCGACTACCGGGGTTTAAACAGGATAACCATCAAGAACCGCTACCCTCTGCCATTAATGTCATCTGCTTTTGACCTCCTTCAGGGCTGCCGTATCTTCACCAAGTTGGATCTCCGCAACGCATATCACCTGGTCCGCATCAGGGAGGGAGACGAGTGGAAGACGGCTTTCAACACTTCATCAGGTCATTATGAATATCTGGTCATGCCTTTTGGTCTCACTAATGCCCCAGCCGTTTTCCAGGATCTCGTTGATGACGTTTTGAGGGACATGAGGGACAAGTTCGTATTCGCTTACCTGGATGATATCCTCATTTTTTCTAAAGACCTCCAGTCTCACGTCTCCCATGTCCGTCAGGTACTACTTCGCCTCCTCCAGAACCAGCTTTACGTCAAAGCAGAGAAATGCGCCTTTCACCAGACGTCCATCTCCTTTCTTGGGTTAAACATCTCCCCAGGGAGAACGGAGATGGATCCCCTTAAGGTTTCCGCAGTCACCACCTGGCCTGTCCCTGTCTGTATTAAGGACGTACAGCGTTTTTTGGGATTCGCTAACTTCTATCGTCGTTTTATTCGTGACTTCAGTGCTGTGGCTGCCCCCCTCCATCGCCTTACTTCTTCCAAGTCTAAGTTCTCCTGGACTCCTGAGGCACAGGCCGCCTTCGACTTCCTTAAATCGTCCTTTGCCTCGTCCCCCATCCTTCGGTCCCCTGACGCCTCCTTACCTTTTGTGGTCGAGGTAGATGCCTCCGAGTCCGGGGTGGGCGCTGTTCTGTCCCAGCGTTCTGCCACTGATTCAGAGCTCCATCCGTGTGCTTTCTTCTCCCACAGACTTTCACCTTCTGAGAGGAACTATGCAGTGGGGGACCGGGAGCTACTCGCTGTCAAGAAGGCTTTGGAGGAGTGGCGCCACTGGTTGGAGGGCTCCGAACACCCGTTTCAGGTCTGGACGGACCACAAGAACCTGGAGTATCTCAAGACTGCTAAGAGACTTAATCCTCGTCAAGCCAGGTGGGCCCTGTTTTTTGATCGATTTAACTTCTCCCTGTCATACCGTCCAGGCTCTAAGAATTCTAAACCCGACGCTCTGTCCAGAGTTTTTGAGTCCAGCTCTAAGACCGCTACCTCGCCTGACCAGGCCTACATACTGCCCTCCTCAGTACGATTAGCTGTTACCCGGATCAGCCTGGAGCGCCTAGTCGCTCGTAGTCATGCAGCTAACCCACCACCTGTTCAATGCCCTGCTGACCGTCTGTTTGTGCCAGAAACCCTGATCTCCAAGGTACTGGTTTTCTGTCATGACTCTAAGCTCTACTGCCACCCGGGCATCACCAAGACCACTGCTGTCGTCCAGTCTCGTTTCTGGTGGCCTACCCTGCGCAAAGACACCCGTGAGTACGTTCTGGCCTGTACTGTCTGTGCTAAATCTAAGAACTCTCGTCGTCCTCCTGCTGGTCTCCTCTTGCCCTTGTCCATCCCTAGGCGGCCTTGGTCCCATATCTCCATGGACTTCGTCACAGGACTTCCTGTCTCTGCGGGTAAGCGTGTCCTGCTTACTATCGTGGATCGTTTTTCCAAGATGACGCACCTGGTCCCGCTGTCCAAGCTGCCCTCTGCCGCTGAACTGGCCGGTGTCATGGCCCGGGAGGTGTTCCGCCTTCATGGGGTACCCCGTGACATTGTTTCTGACCGTGGCCCTCAGTTCGTCTCCCGCTTCTGGGGTGAGTTCTGCTCCATGTTGGGTATTGACGTCAGCCTGTCCTCAGGGTTCCACCCCCAATCTGACGGGCAGACCGAGCGGATGAACCAGGAGGTTGAGACTAAGCTCCGTGCTCTGTGCCTTGAGGACCCCACGGAATGGACGGCCAACCTCCCCTGGGTGGAGCACGCCCTCAACAGCCTCCCCTCCAGCGCCACAGGTCTGTCCCCTTTCCATGTCGTTTATGGTTACCAGCCGCCTGTGTTCTCTGTTCAGGAGAGGGCTGCCTCTGTCCCTGCCGCTCACGTGGCTGCTCGCCGCTGTCTCAGGGTGTGGAGAAGGGCCAGGGCTGCCCTCTGCAAGACCTCTGCAGTGTATACCCGTTCTGCCAACCGTCGTCGCTCTCAGGCCCCCAGATACCTCCCGGGACAGAGGGTCTGGCTCTCGGCTAAGGACCTGCCTCTCAGGGTGATGTGTCGTAAGTTGGCTCCCCGGTTTGTGGGGCCTTTCCCTGTTGCCAAGCTGATTAACCCTGTGGCTGTCCGTCTTCGTTTGCCCCGTGCTATGAGGGTCCACCCTACGTTCCATGTGTCCCGGCTCAAGCCTGTCGCCTCCTCGCGTTTCAGTCGTCCTGCGGCCGCCCCTCCGCCGCCCCGCCTCGTCGACGGTGGTCCTGTCTTCACTGTTCATCGTCTCCTCCGGTCCAGGCGCTGGGGCCGTGGGGTTCAGTACCTGGTGGACTGGGCTGGTTACGGTCCTGAGGAACGTTCCTGGGTCCCCTCCCGTCACATCCTGGATAAGGACCTCATCCGGGATTTTCGCCGTCGCCATCCTGACCAGCCTTGAGGGGCGTCCTGTGCCGCCCCCTTGTGGCGGGGGTACTGTCATGAAACCCGCTCCTGCTCTCTGCCCCTCCCTCACCTGCTAATCATCATCATCATTGTTTCCACCTGTTCCTCTGACTATTTAACCACAGTTCTACAGCTCCTCAGTGCGAGATCGTCTGTTGCAGTTTACCCTCACAGCCTTCAAGCCTTCTAGTTCTGTTCCTGGATCCTGATTAATGACCACAGTCTTCCGTCCCCTTACTACTGCCTCTAGCCTGATCCCTGTCGGACCTCGTTTGGATGTTTTTGGATTTTGACCTACCTCCCGTTACTGACTACCGACTCTGCCTGCTCCCTCTGGATTCTGCCTGCTCATCTCCGACCCGGACCGCCTCTGACCATCCCCTTTCTGGATCACGGACTTCCACTGCCCGCTGTGGTGAGATCCACTCCTCCTCGTTTTCCCCTCTGGATTTACTCACCGGACTCATAACTCTGTTCCACCTCCCCTTTCCCCTTTAATATAATAAAGACTCTTATTATTTTGCATCCTGTTGTCTGGGTCTCGTTCTGGGTCTGACTTGCCACGGTCATTACAGATATTAGCCACAAGTGTTTGGTTACTATGGTTACCCTAATAAACTATTGACAGCAGCTCTAATGTTTCTTTTAATCTTCGTCCTTAAACAGTTTACATATAAAAATAATTAGCATTTTGTCTCAAATTATTATTAAAATGCTATTGGTGGAATCTCAGGCAGCTGCAACCTTCAACATTTCTTCCAAAATTCTTCTTCTCGTTTATCTTAGAACTGTTAAAAACATAAAAGCTGCTGTCAACATATCTGTATTAGTGCTTTATATCAAGATTGTGTTATAAATTAAAAGTAAATTCACTCAGTGGCTTTGCTCTCTGCATCTCTAATTATAATCTGTGAAAGCTTTGTGTTTCTCGTCCTCATTAAGCTGCACAGCTCCACACTCAGACCTGAGCACACAAAGTTAACAGTGCGAGTTCACAGCCAGACACACAGATTTAACTGAGTGATTAATTAAATTGTAGCTAAATCAATTCTAATTATCCAGCAGGGTCGCGCCTGATGCAAGGCGGCAGGCGGCACAGTGACCAATCACACCAGCAGTTATCTGATACAATTAAACCGCACAACTTCCAACACACAGCGATCAGCAAAAACAAAAACAACAAAACAAGACAAACAGTGTCCTCTTAGAACAAATTAAAACAGAGAGCGGCCAGCAATCGATGTCGGCGATATCTGCTGAGTTTGGACTTATGATAATAGAGACGGTGATTAAAAACAAGGAAACAAATACATGAGCTCAACAGATAAGTAGGCAGCAGTAGAGCTGTGTGAGGCAGTTTGTCTCTGAGTCAGAGGGCGATCGATCACCAGGATGAATGGGTCAACGGGGAGCTGTGCTCTGACATGATCAATCAGTGCAGCTGCTGGCAACGAAATGAGAAAATGTTTGTGTTTAAAGAGAGGAAGACAGCTTTACTGCCACTTTCAGAAATTATGTCCACTATGACATTCCTCTGTTATGCTTCTTATAGCTGCCTTGCACACAAAAACACACAGACCTCACCCCTCAGCAGCACACAACAGGTGAGTTTATTACTAACAACAAATATTTCTGTCTATTTAACAAACTCATGGCTCCAGACTCAAGCTAACAGTGAGGTGTGAGAGTTGAGCCCAGATGATAGAAACAATTCATCAATATTTGATTTGTTATAAAAACAACTGATGTAATTGTTTTTAAATGGACTCCCTACAATCAGCTGTCTTCACAGTGAGAACAGCGCTCGAGCAGAAAAACCACATGAACTTCACATCTGGACATCACATGTGAAATTACCATGTAACACATGTGAACTACATGTAAAAAAAACGTGTTTCCCGTGTGAATTTGGAACAAAAAATGTGAACTTCACATGGGGAGAAAGAACATGTTTTCACATGTTAAACTAACATGTAAAACACATGTGCAACCTATGTTTCCCATGTGAATTTGGAACACTTTGAACTTTGTGTTCCCATGTGGTCACATGTTATTCCCCATGGGCTCACATGTGAAAAACATGTTAAGTTCATGTGTTTGTTCCATAAGAGAGAAATAAAAGTCAAGGTGGAGCATCAGTCCACACACTCAGCTTCACATGTCCAGATTTGTACCAATGAAAATAACAGGTTCTGCTACAGCTGAAGTTTACGTTTTTATTTAAATAATTCTCCTAAAAAAAGAGTCACAAACGTCCTGAAGCCTATTACTGGACAGAGCTGGAAGGGCCGGCGCTATCGAATATTTTAGTAATCGAGTATTCTAATCCACTGATTCCACCAGTACTCAGATATAAATGTACAACCAGCTGGTGCACGTCACCGTCTCACTCCTGTTATGTGGAGGTGCTGCTAACACTCAAACTATTCTTTAGCCTTTATGCTTTCAGGACATTTATCTTTCTATTAAAGCTACCAGTAACCTGATCTTAAAGCTCTGTCCAGCAACAAGACTTTAGGATGTTTGTGACCTTTTTTATTTGTTGACTTCTCTTAAAGAGGATAAAGTCTCAACGGGTAGGCAGAGGTAAAGGAGAAAATTACGGTACCTGGAAACTCGGTTTGGTCTGCAGAATACAACAGTTTAATCTTTTAATCAAAAACTTTATGAAAATAACTCTTTAACACTGAATCAGTCTGAAGGTGAGCCCTTTATGCTGGAAACACAGAACAATGTTTGGGTCTTTAAATAAGAACGTGTAAACGATGATAAGACAGACTTTACCTTGAACAGAACACGTTTGTAAAAACTGCTTTTCTTCATCTAGTCTGGATATGTGGGGCTCAGCGGTCTGATGCTCCGCCTTGACTTTTATTTCTCTCTCTTTCCTAAATAGAGAGCTCTGCTCTCACTGCAAAGACTTTTGACTGCAGAGAATCCAGTTTTAGTCACAAATACATCAGCTGTTTGTATAAAGTTCTGCTGAAAAATGAACTAATAACTGTCCTGGTGAGTCACGTGACCACTGAGCAGCAGGACGTCATCCTGTTCAAACAAAGCCTCTGTTCTGGTCATTTTGCCTCAGGGACATTTTGTAAGTAAGTAAGTAAGTAAAGTTTATTTATATAGCACCTTTCACAGAAAAAATCACAAAGTGCTTCACAGAAAACAGAATCAAACATGATAAAACAAATAAAATTAATAAAACAAACAAAATATCATCACAAATCAAAATCATTAAACAACAACAAGAGAACACAAAAGAGTTATTTAAAAGCAGTTTTGAATAATTGGGTCTTCAGCTGCTTTTTAAAGGAGTCCAGACTGTCTATACAGCGCAAAACTAAAGGAAGGTCATTCCAAAGTTGAGGTGCAACAGACTGGAAGGAGCGATCACCTCGACTTTTAAATCTGGTCCTTGGAACTGTTAGGAGATTCTGGTCTGTGGACCTGAGGACTCAGGTTGGAGCTGTTAGTAGATTCTGGTCTGTGGACCTGAGGACTCAGGTTGGAGCTGTTAGTAGATTCTGGTCTGTGGACCTGAGGACTCGGGTTGGAGCGTAGGTCTTTATCAGGTCAGTAACATAAAGAGGAGCTTGACCATGTAGGGCCCTGAAAGTTAGAGTCAGGATTTTAAAATGAACTCTACATTTAACAGGTAACCAGTGCAGAGACCTCAGAATAGGAGTGATGTGATCTTTCCTGTTTGCTCCAGTGAGGAGCCTCGCTGCAGAGTTCTGGACCAGCTGAAGGCCATAAAGGGCTTTTTGGTTCAAACATGTGAAAAGTGTGTTACAGTCATCTAGACGGGAGGAGATCAAAGCATGAAGAACCATTTCCTGTTCAGTCCAGTTTGTAATTAAATTATTAGAATAATTCAATAAATCTCTTCAGCGTTAGTGACTGGTAGGTATAGAAAAGCCTTTAAATAAAGATAAATGTTGGAAAGTTATTTAAATACATAAACAGGCTAAAAACTGGTTTTATTCAGCTTTGGTGACACCCCTACCTATGTGAGTACATGAGAGCGTGCACAGATCATACAGCAGAGATCAGCTTTTTACAGGTAAAGTTGTGTATATTTTTATCTGGGTACTCAAGGAATCAGTGGATTCAGCCCTGATGTCCGATATTTCTGCAGCTGGTTTGAGTGGAATTTACAATGTGGCTGAATGCAAATCAGGTGCCTCACGTGGGGTGGTGGTGGGGGGCAAGAAGGGTCTTCCACAACAGCGTTGCCTCCTCTCTGTCCATGTATAAAACATGAGAACATGTAAATACGTTATTCCTAGCATGCATTAATGATCACGGAGGAACTCACAGCCTAAGCACCAGGGCAATTAATAAAAGATGGGGCACATATAAAAGCCCATGCCTCCCTGGGTCTCCAGAAGCCCCAGCAGCTCAGACCCCCCCACCCCCCTTGATCCACTGAGACACATTTCATGCCAGTTCTTAACCTTGTTTTATTTCTGCATTGCTTTGGGGTGTGGTGCAGCTGGAGGAGCACTGAATAATAAATGGAGGCTATCAGAGAGCCAGACTACTGTAGACAAAGTCTGCTCCACAAAAGACAGCACTGACTACACACACACACACACACACACACACACACACACACACACACACACACACACACACACACACACACACACACACACACACACACACACACACACACACACACACACACACACACACATAACTGCTGTGGTCCTTATTGGGAGGAAATGAGGGGTTAACTGGTCTCCAGGGGGCTGTGAAATAAGTCTGAAGATGGAGAAAAAAACAGCTCCAAACACAAACTCAGTCATCTCAGGAGGCACAAACAGCTAACACAACTTAGAGAGGACTAGTTGGAGATTCCTGGCACAACCCTGACACCCTGCTGCTGTGAGAACAAACGAGCTGCAAGCAGACGGTTCTCTAGAAAAACCTACTCTGCTGTGCTCTACAGTAACAATATAAGAACAATAATAATGGGACTGGCCATTTTGAACAAACACTTCTCCAAAACCACAAGCGCGCACACACACGCACGCACGCGCGCGCACACACACACGCACACGCGCACACACACACACACACACACACACACACACACACACACACACACATTAATTCATGCAGAAATTAATAATAAACAATGTCTGAATCTCTGTCAATGGTATGAACACAAATTATTAAGCAAAAAAGCTAATTATACCTTCATAATCAAATCAATCAATACCAGCAAAACCAAAATATCAGCATGTTTCCTTTAAATGTTTCCAAATCAATCACCAAGAAATTCAAGTTAAATATACAGACAGACTGGAACAGAAAAGGTCAATCAATCAATCAATCAAATTTTATTTATAAAGCACTATTCATGCCTGGGGCAGCTCAAAGTGCTATACAGATTTAAAACAAAAATAAAACAATTCCATAAAAATAAAAACTGTGCCCCCCCCCCCCCCCCACACACACACCACACATACATACACCCACACACCCACATATACACACCCACAAACTTTAAGATACAAAATAACATTGACTAAATAACACTGGACTGAGCACAGAGGAACCAGGTCAGGAGATGTGGTCTTGAGCCTGTTCTTAAAAACATCAACACTCTCCGCGGCCCTCAGGAGCTCCGGCAGACCATTCCACAGACGAGGGCCATAGTACTGGAAAGAGGCCGCTCCTGTGTTCGGACTCTGGGGATTGTTAACAGACCGGTGCCGGAG
>SSNR01000219.1:238573-325873 GCA_006937965.1 Callopanchax toddi | reverse complement strand
GTCTAGATTCCACCTTAAATCATTAACTATTCTAAGTAGGGTCTAGATTCCACCTTAAATCATTAACTATTCTAAGTAGGGCTGTCTCTGTACTGTGGTTCGTCCTAAATCCAGATTGGTTGTTCTCTAAAATGTTATGGTCATTTAAAAATTTGTTTAATTGAATAAAAACAAGCTTTTCTAAGATTTTGCATAAAAACGGTAAGTTGGATACAGGTCTGTAGTTATTAAAAACACTGGGGTCCAGGTTGCTCTTCTTCAGAAGGGGCCTCACCACAGCAGTTTTAAAGGCAGCAGGGAAGACCCCCGTCTGAAGAGAGCAGTTCATGAGGTTTAAGATCTCAGGCTCAAACGATGTATAAAATGATTTAAAAAGTGAGGAGGGAATTGGATCTAAAAGACAGGTGGTTGGTTTGACTTGGGATAAAACTCTACTAAGCATCTCTGCATCAACCAGGACAAAACTGTTCAGTGTCTCCTCTGGTAAAAAACAATTAAAATCTGAATTAAAATCAGCTTTTTGCTCAGATAAAATGTTGGTTCTAATGGACTCAATCTTACTCCTGAAGTGATCAGCAAACTGTTCACAAAGTTAATCAGTTGGAGTTTCTGCGGTGGCAGTAAAATCAGGATTTATCAGTTTGTCAATGGTGGAAAATAGAACTTTGGGATTGTTTTTCTGAGTGTTAATTATTTTGGCAAAGTAGGCATTTCTTGAGTTCTTAACAGCCGAATTGTAAATCTTTAGATGTTCTTTCATTATTTGATAGTTGGTTGCTGATTTGTTTTTCCTCCACTTCCTCTCTGCCTTCCTGCAGTTCCTTTTCAGTTTCTTTAGGTCTTCATTTTTCCATGGACATGCTTGTTTAATAGAAAGTTTAATAGAAAGGTCAATTTAACAGCAATAATCAAAGCTGGCTGTATTGGTTTATCAATTGATTTCTAGACATTTTCTACTTAAAAGCACAATACATTTTTAACTTATCATCAGCATTATTCCACATATGAATTCATCTAACTGATCTGTTTGTCTGCATTCAGTGTTTTAAACAAACCTCTCTCTCTTCAGTCATAGTTGGTCACTTTCATTTGTAGCGTTTAAACTATGTTAGTTTATTGCTGCACCCGCTGCGATTTAGTTAGTTAGTTCGTTTAGGTTTTACGGAGCGGCTCCGACCTTGAATCATAACTAATATTAAATGCAGGAATCTAGGTTCTAGGAGATATTACAGTGAGTAGTTATGTACCCTTATTGACAGATGTAGACTGAATCAGGAATAAAACACTTTAACAGAATTTATTCAGTAAAAGGACTAACGGACAATACAAACAGATGAGCAAAGAGGTAGCATTGGTTTAGCATATCGACACAATGTAAAGTGTTCATAGTTGATCTTAATTATGAGTTTAATAGTCTGAGTCTATGATGTTTAAGACTAGGACGTTTATCTTAATTTAGTTACGAAGGGTAAGTTTGGAGAAGTTACTTTGGTGGATAAGTTACGTATGTGGAGTGGTTAACTTATCAAGTAAGCCTCATATCAGATCATGGATTTTACTCGTACCAGAACGTCTCGGTGGATCCGACCGGTGTAGACTCGCCTCGTCGAGGTGGAAGCAGAACCCAGCCAGGAAGAGCCGTCCGCACGGGGAGGTGGTTCGCCGGGAGGACAGACCGGGCGGTTCTGAGATCCGTGGGTAGCAAGAGGATTCAGTCCATGACCCATGATCGCAGAAGTGGGAGGCTCAAGTTGAGTTGAAGAGAAAACGGCGTGTTTTCTCTTCCGGAGCCAGAAATGAGACCGGCCGTCAGTGGAGTTTGGAACCCACAGAAAGACGGGGGCAATCTCCTGGAAGCACCACGGTGTAGCGAGAGAACAGGGGCTGTTTGTCTCAGCGATGATGTCTGAGAACTCAAAACTTCAGGAAGTGAAGATGGCATTTAAAGGGAGACGTGACTCAGGAGGAGCCAATCAGAGTGAGTCTTCTACAGTGTTGGGTGGTATCGGAATACATGTATTTAGAATACTGTATTTAGAATACTATTTTGACGTACTGTATTCCGGTACAGTTACTATTTTTAAACATGGTATTCAGAATACAGTTACTTTCGTAATACCATTGGAATACTTGTGTCTCCATGTTGTGTAGGTTATCTATCCCATAATGCCGCTAAACAACATGCCTCCATTAGCATAACAACCCTACCAAAACACGAGGGTACACTCCCGACCAGCCGGTAGCAGCAGGTAGCAGCTAGCCTCGTATGGATTCAGACCAAGAGATGGAGTGGTTGGAGGCACACCCACAGCTGAATCAACCTACCAGCAGTGGAGGAATAAGTGCATTCATGTCCTGGAAATTCAAGCTAATTTACTTTTTAAAAAAGGAACAGGGCGAGCAAAATATGACGGTGCAGTGTGATCTTTGTCTGCCAGCTAACAACCTACTAGCTGCGTCCAAAGACTCTAATCTGAAGAAACACCTTAAAGTTAGTTTTATCTTTCTAGTTTTGCTTCCTTAGTGCTTTATTTAACAGCCTGTATCGTGTTAGTTCTGTCATTTCTCACATTTACAGTGTCGGGGTGTTGTATCTGAAATGACGTTAGCGTGATGATATTGTTGTGGTTTCCCCTCAATTGTGGGTTTCATGTTAAGAGCTTTCCATTTGGAGTGCAATGAACATCAAGAACATCACTTATTACAATAGACTTAAATCGTGTTTTATAGGGGAAGTATTCGAAGTATTCCAAGTATTTAGAATACAGTACCAGGATTAAACAAAGTAACGGAATACAGTACAAAATACATTTTAAAACAGGTATTTAGTATTCTGTAACTGAATACATTTGCAAAGTATTCTCTCCAACACTGGTCTTCTTAAGGTGGCCAATGGGAAGAAGGGGTTTTACCAAGCCACAGAAGCTCAGTCAATTAAAGTCACATTACCTTAATAAAGTAGAAATATGTAAACCGTATGATTTAAGGTTAATATAAAAATAATACTGAAGCTGAATCACATATTCATAACACTGTAGGTGAAAAGTGCATTAATCACATTAAGACATTCATGTAACAGCAGATGAAAGCAGTGTCATTTTAGAAAGAGACACCGGAGAGTCTTTGAGTTTATTATCACTAAAAGAGTCCTGTGGAGTCTTCCGGAAACCCGACCTGGACACCTGGAGGAATGTTGAGTCAGGTTATCAGAGGTTAGAGCAAAATAAAGAGTCATTATAATCCAAGTTATTGTGAAAAGGAGAATTGCTGAGAGGTGGTGCTGCGTGTGTGTGTGTTGGAGGTGCTGTGTGTGTGTGTGTTGAGGTGCAATGTGTGTGTGTTGGAGGTGCTGCGTGTGTGTGTGTGTGTTGGAGGTGCTGCATGTGTGTGTGTGTGTTGGAGGTGCTGCAGTGTGTGTGTTGGAGGTGCTGCGGTGTGTGTGTTGGAGGTGCTGCGTGTGTGTGTGTGTTGGAGGTGCTGCGTGTGTGTGTTGGAGGTGCTGTGTGTGTGTGTGTGTTGGAGGTGCTGCGTGTGTGTCGGAGGTGAGCACTCATTTGCTGCACCACCACAACAGGATGTGAAGCTTGTATGATCACAGGCTGGACCGTTGGGGCCGTGAACGTGCTGATCCACAAAGGCATGATGGGCAGTAAGTTCTGATACACATGCATGATATCTGGTGCATATGTGCACTGATGTGCCAATTATGTGCACCCCTGTTTAAGCTTTATTCACTGTCAATATAGGCTTTGTTTAACAGAGAAGACAAGTGAAGAGAAAAGAAACAAATCTGCAAAAAAACAAACAGAGGGAGAGAGAGAGGGTGGTGGGAGAGGAAAGAGGCAAAAGTAATGATGACAACGAAATGGGAAAAACGACATCTAACTTAATCCTGAACAAAGGAAAAGAAAATATAATAGGTAAAAATGATGATGATGATAAAAAAGAATAAAGTAATTGATAACAAAATAATAAAATTAAATAGATTAATATACAAACTACCTGAAGTACTATTACATGATATTAGCTCTTCCATTCTTTATGTACAGTGAACATTTATACCTTTTTTCTCCCTTTAAGTTATGTGTCTAAATCTATATGTGGTCGTATTTCTCAGTTTTTTATTATGTGTCTGTGTCTACAGTCTTGTATGTACGTATACGAGTCTGTGTGTATGTCTTAGTATGTGGCTACTAATGTAAGTATTGAATGTGTTTTTTAGAGGAGAGTGTGTTTATATAGGTGTGTCATATGGCTGTGAATGTAAGTACTACTACTACATGTTTATATAGTAATGTAGAGCCAGGCAGGGGCAGAACTGCCCTGAGACCCAAGGTCCCACAGCTGCACACCAAAACCACTTTGACAGTAAATAAACCCCCACACAGCCCAGGATCAGCTAGCAGGACGAGGCAGCCCTGGGCAGCTGATGACCCAAGCCACCAGCCAGGAGCCTGCTGCACCACAGCATGGATCCGGTCCCCCCAGACCACATTCCACCAACTGGAACCACACACACCCTCAGGCCCTAAATGACAACCCCAGGTTTCCCAGAAACCACCCAAGACCACCAGACCCACCACCGCCACCCATCTTTGGTGAATCAGTTTTGTGATCACTTATTTTATTTTAATATTGTTACTTTTTAAATTTCCTAGCAGATTAATTAGTTTTGTCTCTTGATGCATGATGTTGATCAGTTAAACAACGCTGTACTGAACATAAATAACCTGGATGCTATGGTAACCTGTTGCAAACTACACAACTGGCGTAAGTTAACGCATGACCTCTTTGGCGTCACTTGACAAATGTTGTGCGTGTGCTGGTGGTAAAAAGGAGCTCCAAGCGCTGCAGCATCTGCAGCTGTATAAGTGCTCCTAGCATCAGGAAGTGCATATTAAAATGAGCCGCTTCCATCACGGGCTGCATGACTAGCCAAACGTTATCACATTTCCATTATGCCCAATGGCCAGTCCAGAGGTGGTTCAGATCACAGCAGGTGAACTGTATATATATTTTAAACACAGACTTAATTTTACTGTTTGTATGTAGCTACTGGGGACATCTGTTGGGCACCCCTTTGCTCAAGTCCAAAAGTACGAGCCCAAGTCAAATCTAGAGTCTTTAGATTGTGAGTCACTCTGAGTCAAGTCACAAGTCTTTTATTTTGCCACAAGTCTCAGACTCGAATCCCCTAGTCTGACTCAGATGTCTCAGATTTCCTCACCCTATTCCTGAGGCAGAACCTGCAGGAGGAACTCATTTCAGCTGTTTGTATCCATGCTTTTATAACGGCAATAACAGTTCTTTATGAAAAACACTGCCTTCTAGTGACTAGGAAAATAATCATGAATGCTGAAAAAAACCTTGGATTATAAAGGGTATTATAAATGCTTGTAAAAAAAAGGGTGCTATATAAAGATTTCTTAAAGGAAAAAAAAACACCAAAGCAGAACTCAAATATAAGTTATATAAAAATAAATTAATCAAAATTATAAGAAAAAGCAAAAAAAGATTATTATACTAAGTTACTAAACAACAATAAAACCAATATAAAGAATACATGGAAAATAATTAATAACATTATCAGAAATAGAGAAGAGAGATCCAACTTTCCCTCTTACTTCCTGAAAGAAAATGAGTCCAGAGATAATATGACTATGATTGCCAATGAGTTCAATAATTATTTTGTAAACTCTGGATCAGAATTGGTAAGAGAAATTAAACCTCCGAAAAACTGAGAAATTTATAATAAAATAAATATGGAAATAACGGATACAGTATTTTTAAAAGGCACCAATGAGAAAGAAATCATAGATATAGTCAAAGGATTTAAGAACAAATACTCTAAGGACACAAACAACATAGACATGGCATTTGTGAAGAACATCATTGATTGTGTAGTCCGACCTTTTGTCTTCATTTGTAATCAATCCTTGAAAACAGGAATTTTTCCAAATGAAATGAAAACGGCAAAGGTCATACCAATATTTAAAGCTGGAGATAAACACATGTTTTCTAACTATAGGCCAATCTCTTTACTTCCTCAGTTCTCTAAAATATTAGAAACAATATTTTACAACCGATTGGACCATTTTATAATATTCTATATGGCCAACAATATGGTTTTAGAAAGAATAAAAACACATCACTTGCACTAATGGAATTTGTGGAGGAGATAACTTCTGCAGTTGAAAATAAACAATATGCCATAGGAATTTTTCTGGATTAATAAAAAGCTTTTGATACCGTTGATCATGAATTATTGTTACGTAAACTCCAAACGTACGGGGTGAGAGGCGTGGCCCTGAGCTGGTTGGCTAGTTATCTGAGTGATAGAGAACAGTATGTAGAAATAAATCAGGTCAAATCTAAATTAATGAAAATAGGGTTTGGAGTTCCTCAAGGTTCAGTTTTGGGACCGTTATTGTCTATTTTATATATTAATAATATTTGTGAGGTGTCCAGTTTGTTTAAAACAATTTTGTTTGCTGACGACACAAGTTTAATTTGTTGTGGTGACAACTTGGAGGAGCTTTTGGATGCAGTTGGAAATTAAATGAATAAATTTAAGGATTGGTTTGACTCCAATAAATTAACACTGAATTTAAATAAAACAAAGTTCATAATATTTGGCAATAGATCAACCATCACCAATAAGAAACTCACAATAAATCATATAGAAATTGAAAGAGTGGCTGAAATTAAATCCCATAGTGTCCTGATTGATGAAAGATTGAGTTGGAAGAAAAATATCAAATATATCAACTCAAAAATATCAAAATCAATTTCAATACTTAACAAAGTCAAATATTTCTTAAAGCAGTCATCATTCTACATCTTGTACAGCTCCTTCATTCTCGCATACATGACTCATTGTGTTGAAGCCTAGGGGAGCACATATAGGACAACTATCTATTCTATATTTCTTCTTCAAAAAAAGGTCATAAGAATTATCACTAGATCATCTTACACAGAACCAACAAATGCTCTATTTATTAAATTAAACATATTGAAATTTGAAGATCTAGTTGACTTCAAAATACTTCACAGTTTATGTTCAAAATAAAAAATCAACAATTACCAGGCAGTATCCAAAAGCTTTTCCAGTTCAAGGAGAGAAGATTTGGTTGGAGAGGAACAAACATGTTTATGAAGCCAGCTGTACGAACTAATGCTAAACTTCACTGTATTTCATCAAGAGGAGTTTAGTTATGGAACAACTGTAGTGACTGACGACATGAAAAAATGTCAAAATATTAGAAAGTTTAAAAAGAAGACAAAAGACTTTATATTTAAAGTATATAAAGAAATGAATAGACCTTTAATGGGCTATGTTTGATTTATGTATGTATGCTGTATGGGCATGTATATGTATGTGTATGAATATATAAATTATGATCATTTTTGGGTTTCTGGGTAAACCACTGTAAACATTCAGCTTTCAGTTTAATCTAATTTACACATTAATTGCTGAAAGGGCTTGGGCAGTAAACAGATTAATCTTCATTTAAAGCCTTTTCTTTTTAAATTCTATTTTCTTTTTATTTATTTTAATATTACTATTTTCTTTTTAAAGGGGCAGATATTAATAAGAATTTTTCTCTTCTTTCTGTTCCTTTTCATTCTTGGTTGTGCTTATCTGTATTTTTGTGGTTTTGTTTTTATGTATATTGAATGAAATAATTTTTGATTTAAAAAAAATGCTCTCAATATTTTGGTCATTACTTGATCATAGTTGACAATTGGAACATAGATCAACCAATAAATCACATTCAGCCTGCTGATTGGTCAGATCGACTGGGGACCAGAAGCCAATCCAGGAAGGTCCTTTGTTTTTATCCTGAGCTAGTCCACAGCATGGCCGAACCTCCTCTCTTTGAGACATTCTTGGACTATTTGAGCTCTTCAGTGTTTTTATGAGTCCGAGCTGATAAATCTAGTCATCTGGTTAACTAGCAGTGAGGTAACAGACTTTGATGATGTTCACACAAGCCGTTGGATCATCTCTGGCATGCCTGGCTACAGAAGGGCATTTGGCTCAAACTCCTGGTGTACATGTGGCCGTTGTGTTGGATGGAGGTTGGATCACATTCACTCTGTAAACAAACCAAGACCATCTCCTCCAACTGGTCACAGTACAGCTCATTTGTTCCAACCTAGAATGATCACAGTGATTACAGATTACCCAGTGACCAGGGTCCATTTAAACACTGCAGGTGTAAAAACACACTTAAACTCTTCCAAATGAAGCCTCTCCCAGACTAGAAAACCATTGTCCAGTAGAAAACAATGACTTCCAATCTGTTTTTGTTTCTCACCAAAAAGACTCTTTATTTTAACTTCATTTCACGTGATATTTTTACTGAATCTGTGAACTTCTACTCAATGAGTCAGTGAGTATAAAGAGGCATTTAACACCTACTGTTAGAGTCACCAACTCATCTCTGTTTAGACATCAGACTTCATATCAAAGTCCATAAATGAAGACGAGGCAGATGGCGGGGAGACACTGAAGGCTCCATCGTGTCTACTTTTTGTTCCTCAGAGAGCAAGTCCACTAGACTGGCAGCCTGTCAGGCTAACTGACCGAGGGGACGAGATCTGATGATGACAGCTCTTTCTTTTCCATTTGACCTGCTTTTATTCCTTCTCCCTGTCATTCCATCACACGTGTGAAACCACAAGCTGACCTTCCACCGCCACCGAGCCTCTCCTGTCAGTCAAACATGAAAGAGATGGAAAAACAGGAGAACAATGCCAGGCTTCCCCCTAAGCTGCTAACATTTTATTCCATGTGCTGATTGTAAGTGACAGTAATCACCGTTTATTAGCTCACTTTGCCCTTGTCATGTCTGAGAGCAATGATCTCATATTAAAGGTGATTATACAATTAGGCCCATTAATGTATTACACTGGCCAGTGTCAGACACTGCGGTTACAGAGAGAAGACAAAAACACTCGTGCTTTCCCCCCATTACAGCCATTTCAACAACTTGAAGCTGGCAGAAAATGGGTTTAATGACTCCAGCTATTGCTCTGTTTAGAAACAGGCTGCGTTTTCTCTCAAATCAACAGTGCAAGGGATAAAGTCACAGAGGGGAATAGGCTGAGCTGAATAGGGAGAGAAGAAGACCTGATGTAACAAGGCTAACGACGCAAAACTAATTAACACAAGGCCCCACACTCATTTCCTAAAAATGTATTTAACACAATTCACCACGCTTCATTTAACCGAGCAAACGAGCAGCGAGATGTGGATCTGCTTAAGTTCCATAAGGTCAATTACTACAGCTAATAATTCACAACACAATATTTAGGTCCAAAAAACTCTGTTTGCTACACTGAGCAAACGTTATCATGATCTGCATTACTGAAGCACATTGTGTTTTAATTATTAAATGATAGTTTCAGGGAGAATTGCTTAATTTAGTCCTAAAATTTCACAAGCAAAACTAGGTTTTGTTTAACACAACAAATTAAGGCGACCAAATTAAGCAGCAGAGCAGCCAAACGAATGATCTCCTCACTAATATAGTGCAGAAAGAGTGAGGAAAAAGGAAGAGGATGAGAGACCAGAGCCAGCATCTGGAGACTGCTAGACTTCACAGCTCTCTGATGGTCAACTCGTCTTTAGCAGGAGGGCTAGAAAGGAAGAGAAATCTGCTTCCTGTCGTCTCCCATCTTGTCAGTCTTTGTTCAGACATCTTGCATCTCTTCCACCAGCTGTTTGCTGCCTGTGCTGACAGATGGCTGCTTCTCTTTGATATGCACTTTCGTCTGGCCCACACCCCCACACCCACATCCTCCACCTCATAGGGTAAAAGTTATTTCAGGAACGAACACCTGTCAGAAGAGTAAAACATTCTGTTGAAATAAGGAGAAAGTTGGTAGGGCACACTGAGAAATGATTGATCATTTGCAGAACACAGTGCATGATAAATGGACTTTACTACAAAATGTGATGTATTAGGAAGTGATATAATAATAATTAAACCTTTATTTGTCCCCTAGGGACATTTTTTTTCTCTGATTTTGACCCATCCTCATGTTTGTGGAGAGTGGCGCCCAGGGGACAGTTGGGGGTTCAGTGTCTTGCCCAAAGACACTTCAACACATGGCCTGAGTTGGGGTTTGAAACCCAGTTTTCTGCAGCTGCTCCTTCCCTGTTACATGTCTACAGCCATGTCCAGAATGTCACATGTTCATGTTCATAAAGTTTTTTAAAGATGTTTTTTACTGAAATATAATTACAAACAGTTCATACATTTCAGAGATTTTATTGCTAATTATATGATGTTTATATGAAAAGTCAATATTGGTCCTTCTTTATAAAGACCTCTGCAGTTCACCCTGACATGCTGTCAATTAACTTGTGGTCCAGATCATGACTGATTAAAGCCCATTCTTCATTATCAATGATTGGAATTTGTCAGATGAATATCAACATTTCCTACTTTGAGGCCATGGTTCTCGACCAGAAAAGAATGGATCGCCAACTCTGGGCTGGGGGTGAAGAGGTTGAAGTATCTCAGGGTTTTGTTCATTAATGATGGAAGGAGGAAGTGGGAGATCAACAGGTGGGATCAAGGGCAGTGTCCAGGAGGCATCTGGTCAGGATGCCTCCTGGACGCCTCCCAGGAGAGGTGATTTGGGCATGTCGTGTCGGCAGGAGGCCTCCAGGCCAACGCAGGACTCACTGGAGGGATTGTATCTCTAGGCTGGCCTGGGAAGGCCCTGGGGACATACCAGATGAGCTGCTGACAGTGGCTGGGGAGAGGACAGTCTGGGCTTCCCTGCTGGGGATGTTGGCAGAAGTGAGGTGAGTTTGTCAGAATTTGTAGGTTTGTGTTTGTCCACCTGCATGTTGAAGATTGAATTCTCGATGAGATTAAGGTCTTGGGAGTTTCCTGGACATGGACCTAAAATGTTGATTGTCTCATGGTATTTGATGACTGTTCATCACCAAACTGTTCATGAGTAGTTACACTAGGATGATGTGTCATTTCCATTATTTGTTACTTTCATTTTAAAATGTTAGTTTTTACTTTTAAAGCCCTGTGTGGTCAGGTCCCTGACTACATCTCAGACCTTTTAGAACCCTCCTCGTGGTCTGCGGTCTACTAGTCAGAGGTTGTTGATGGTTCCTAGATCACATTTTAAGTCCAGGGGAGATAAATCTTTTAAAGTGGCAGCTCTCAGATTGTGGAACACTTTACCTCCTCCTCTGCGTTGCCTGGATTCTGTTGATTCTTTTTTTTAAAACAGTTGGAGACCCATTTATTCAGGCTGGCTTTAACTGGTTTTATGTTGCATGATGTTTTATGTTTATCATGTTCTTATCATGTTTTTATCCTTTGTGTTTTATCATTGTTTAATTGTGAAGCACTTTGTGTTTTTTGACCTGAGAAAGGTGCTATACAAATAAAGCTATTATTATTATTGTTCATGTCTGTGTTCTGTGTATAAACTGTGAGCAACCCACCACATGAATGGTTCCAGGCTGCTTTACTGTCGTCAGGGCACAGGACTGATGGGAGTGCTCACCCTTCCAGACAATCTTTATTCCAGATGCTCCAATCAGAAAGGGGATTCATCACAGAAAATGACTTTCCTCCAGCCCTCAGCAGTCCAGCCTCTAGACCTTTAGCAGAATATTGGTCTGTCCCAGATGATTTATTGAAGAACAGAAACTTCTTTGCTGCCCTTCTTGACAACAGATTATTCTAAAGTCCTCACCCTGTCCTGCAGCTGGATCAGCTTTAGGAGACGGTCCTGGTGATGCTGGATGTTCTTGAGCATTGTGAAGCCTTCTTCACATATGGATTTGATTTTTGTGCCTAAATTCATGTTTATGGAAAAAAGAAACTGAAGATAACTAAAATTCATCTGATCAGTCTTCTGACCATTTTGGGGTTTATGCAAACTGCTGTCTAAAAAACCAAGGCAGAAACATTTGTGAAAACACATAGTTGTGTCCATGGCTGTATGTTCTGCAGTGCTGCAACAATTTAAAGCCAAACCTTCTTCAGGACTGACTGCTGAAAAAGCTTTAGATTGTCTCTGTGAGTCATGCCAGAGTACAGCATAATTGCCAGACAGTTACACCAGTTTACAGTTAGACAAAAAGCTATTGTTGGGATTAGCTTTCATGTAGTGTGCAGCATGTGATCCACCCTTCCATAAATCCATGACATTCCCATAGCTCACATTGCCAGACGGCCTTTCTGTGAGCGTCTGTGAAGTGACCCAGCACTGCACTGGAGCATGCATGAGGCAACAGAAGCCTCTTTGAGCCAAAGTACCAGGGTCTGGCCATGGAGCCCTGGCAGCTCAACTATGGGAACCATCTCTGTGCCCAGTCATCCAGGAGGCTGAAACCAGAGCTGCTCATGAGCAGGCAGCAGAAGGCAGGTAGGATCTAGCATTCCAAAGGGAATTTAACTGGAGCTAATGAGCGCTGTTCAAACCCACCTGAAAAGAAAAGGAGGCCCAGTCAGTGTACAGCCATGAGAGCACATACACACCCACAGCCAGGGACGGAGCTCACCTGAGATACAGCTGTCTGTTCAGACAGTGATTGATATTTATTTTTGTTTAAATATCTGTAGTAAGGGACACACCCACCGGTGACATCAGTCAAAGGAGGCAAAGTTTATAGAAACAGGAAGAAGTCCTCTAACCAGGGCAATGCTCAGATGGCAAGACTGTCACAAACTAACCACTAATTTAGAAGTATTTAAAAGCTTTTACATTAGTTCTAAGTACTTAAATAAACATATGTAACCAATGGCACAAATATATATGCTGTATGTTGAGAGTCCAGTTCCCTGTGCTGCTGACCACCTGGTCAGACACTCAACCCTTCAGGCAGTTCTTAATCCAGGTGATTGTAGAGGATCCACCTGTGTCTCTGGAGTTTCTATATAATAAATCACACTGGGTTGCATTAAATGCACTGGAGAGATCAAAGAACCTGCTCCTCACAGAGCTGCTGCTTTGTCCAGATGACTGTGGGTTTGTTGAAGCAGGTCTGTGACGTCACCAACTCCTAACCCACTGCAATTAGCATGGAGGTCCACCACTTTCCCTCAGACTGGTCTATAGGAGCTTCCACATCCAAACGTAACCAGCAAGTTAAGTAAGAACATGACTGTAGTTTGTTTCTATGTCCCACATTGATTAATCCTGATGGTTACTTAAACTTCTCACTCTGAAAGATGCCTTTATGATCAGGTAGCTTTACTCATTCCTTACCATGGATTTGAATTTGGTCAAAAGTGAATTTACCTGCTTTAACTCGATGGCACTTCTTGAATGCAAACTGTGGATTCAAAGCTGGAGGTTTTAAAAACATGGTGTCAGTCTGCATTACATGGTGGTCATTTTCTAAGGTCAAGAACTCAAGTCCAAGGTTAGAGACTGATAATGAATGTTTCCAGTTCTAGATACTGATAACTGAGGCTTCTTAAGTTTTGAAGAATCACTACATCAGTAAGAATACTTTGGTGGAGGGCCACCAGTGCCTTTCAGTAATATCTATTTTATGGTTTAGTTTTGACAGACAGTTTTCTGTCCTTTAGGTTATTAAAAGAGATAGAAATAAGAGATGACAATATGTGTGGGTTGAAGCTGTCTTTCTTGTTGGCTAGCCATCCAGTCACTCACTCCGTTCATCTGTCAGACACGTCCCCGGTGACTACACCAAGGACCTGTGCTTTCTCTCTGGACAGAAGTGTTCAGTGATCCAGACACTGGTCAGCCCTGTCTACCCTGTGTCCCAACTGAGGAGGCTGAAGAGCAGAAACACAGAGGTAGGCTCTGCCATGTTACAGCCCACTCACTGTTTACATCCAGCAAATTAACACCAACATGCCAAGGGAGCATTAGATCCTGCCTAGGGCCTGAACCCAGCACTGCTGGTACATCACACACACGTACATGCACACACACGTGCACACACATGCATGCACGCACGCACGCACACACACACACACTGCACCAGGAAGTGTAGGGCACAAAGTGACCGTTGAAGGGATATTTCAGCCATCTTGAAGTGGAGTTCTATTTGTTATTTATCCACAATAAAGAACAAATCCACTGGTGACATCACTCAAAGTGGGTGGGGCTTCTGGAAACAGTAAGTTGTCTTCCAACCAGAGCAATACTCATGCACTACTGATGAACGCTGAAAAACGAGTAGCTCATTTTTTGGTGTTTAAAAGGACTCTTGTTCAAATAAGTCAAACTGAAGTTAGAACTCTCTAGTAGCTGTTTGTAACCCTCTAATTTTTAGCACGAAACCATTTGTTTGTTCATTTTGCTGTTTGAATTAATGAGGATTGGGTCTACGCTCATTGGCATCTGTGGGGGCTTGATTCATCTGAAAATAACGGAGCTGCAGGTGCGATTAGCAGGTGTCCTGCACTTCTGTAGGGGTTGATTTGTGCTTTGAATACTGAAACGCTCACGATGAAGGAGTTGTTTTGGCAAACGAACTATGGCGCAGACCAAATTACAATCGAGGTGTCTGACTGCACAGATCAGTGAGATAGCCATGATTCAACTGTTTGGAGGGGTGAAGCCAACAAAATGAACAGTAATGAACAGCAGTAATGAATGAGGCAGTGGAGAAAACATGGCTGCTGCCTGCGACAAACAACTTGTAATCTAATCTCTGCCCTTGAACAACCGCACGCTACAGAATGAATGGAGCAGCTGCTCTGAACCCTCTGAACTCTCCTCTTATCTACTCCCTGCTGAATGGAGCAGGAAGTGAAGCTGCGTCAGCACTGAAGTCTGTGCCATGATGGCAGAGTTCCTGGTCCCGCCCACCTACCCTGATGTGTTTTTTAACAGTGGACTGTCAGTGTTTGTTCTGTACGCTGAGGTTTTTTGTATCTGTCTCAGCCATGTCTTTGAGGCATGGAGGAGGGAGATACCTTTTTTCTTCCTCATCCTTCCCTGTTGTCAGCCCTGTTCTTATCTGCTTAAAGGGGGCGCCACACAAGTGGCAGCGTGTCCACAAGTACAGTCTTACCTGTCTGTGTGTCCAATCCTGTAAGGTTGTACTGAAAGTGAATTTCCCCTCTGAGGGGAACGCTGCCCCACCAGTCCAAGAGGAAGAAGAAGAGGATAGGAATCACAAAATGTAAAAAACAAACATGAAAATAAAACTAAAGGATCCATCCATTATATATACAATAAGTACTGTGTATAATCTGCATTTAGGTGTAGTTTTAAAATGTTCTCTCACTATTTTTTACCGGACCGAAAGGTCGAGTGATATACTTCCTGTTACTTTGAGGTCTACTGTGCATGTCCTGGGCGCACTCAGCTTTACCAACAGACCTACGCTTTGTTCGCTGTTACTAACGCATGCGCACTGGAACCAGCCTTTAGTGCAAAGTATAGGAGAGCTGAAGGGCGCTAAACCTAGGGTCCGTGTCATGTGCAGAATGGCAGAAGACCGGAGTATTGTTCAGACCAGCAGGATGGTGACCTGGAAGTTCTTGCCCTTGGATTTATAATGGAGGAAATGAAATGGATATTTATTCAAAGAATCCTTCTGGCCAGCTTGTGACAACATAGACTTTGTTTGTTTGTTAATTTTTTTATTAACAATATATCTGTAGCAGATTTTTCCTATTAAAAAACCCCATAGACCTAGCTAGCCGCGGCTTGCTGTTTTAAGTCATGATGAGTGAATTTATACCTTAAAGAGCGACATGTTTTTGTTATAGTTGTGGCCGAATGTTAGAGAAACACTGATACTGTTGACTGAATACATTGGTTTATGGAGTTTAGCCCATTTTGAGGAGGTTTTTGTTACTTTTAGTTCTCTCCCACTCAACAAAGGTATGGCGTGGGAGACCGCGAGCTCCTAGCTATCGAGTGGGCTCTCGAGGAGTGGAGACAGTGGTTGTTGGGGACGGTGGAGCCGTTCACCATCTGGACAGACTCCAAAATCTGGTCCATATCCAATCCGCCAAACAGTTAAACCCTCGCCAGGCCAGATGGGCTCTCTTCTTCGAACCCTACAACTTCCTGTTGTCCTACCGACCCGGTTCCAAGAACCACAAAGCTGATGCTCTGTCCCGTCAATTCACTCACTCTGTCCCCTTTCAAGACCCCAGTCCCATCTTACCGTCCCAACGGTTCCTGGCTCCTCTCCACTGGCCCCTGGAGGACTCTATCAGAGCAGCACTCCCCAGTGACCCAGCTCCTCCAGAAACTCCTAACAACCGCCTCTACGTCCCCACAGACTGTCGTCAAGAAGCCCTCACGTGGGCTCACTCCTCTCCTTTGTCCGGCCATGCGGGCTTCGCTAGGACCCTCAAGCTCTTCCAGCGAGCCTTCTGGTGGCCACAGATGGCTAAGGATGTTAAGGAGTATACCTCTGCCTGCAACGTCTGTGCTCGCTCCAAATCGCTCAACCAGCCAGCCTCCGGATCCCTTCAGCCTCTTCCGGTCCCCAAACGGCCATGGTCCCACATAGGACTGGACTTCGTCACCGGCCTCCCAGCCGTGGCATGTCTGGACACCATTCTCACATCACTGATCGCTTTTCCAAAGCCGTCCACCTGGTGGCCCTTGCTGGCCTCCCCACGGCCAAGCACACTGCCGATCTCCTCTTAGAGCACGTGATGAGCCTGCATGGCTTCCCCTCAGATGTGGTGTCCGACCAGGGTCCCCAATTCACTGCCCAGTTCTGGAAGGCGTTCTGTTGTCTGGTCGGTGCCACGTCCAGTCTCTCATCCGGCTACCATCCTCAGACCAATGGCCAGACTAAACGGGCCAATCAGCAGTTAGGGCACTACCTCCGCTGCTTCGTCTCCACCCAGCCGTCGCTCTGGCCCAGATATCTTCTGTGGGCGGAGCTCTCTCACAATATGCATGTCTCCTCTGCCACCAGCCTGTCTCCGTTTGAGGTATGCTATGGCTACCAGCCGCCCATCTTCGGTCACCAGGAGCCGGAGGTGGAAGTCCCTGCTGCCCAGAACATGGTCCGCCGATGTCGGTTGGCCTGGGTCAAAGCCCATGCTGCTATTGCTCGAGCCCAGTCCCAGTACGTCCACCAGCATTGCCGCCGTCACCGGCCCGGACCCTTGTTCCAACCTGCTGACAAGGTCTGGCTCTCCACCTCCAACCTGCACCTCCGGACTGAGTCCAGGAAGCTCACCCCTTGCTTCATCGGTCCCTACGTTATTGACCACTCCATCAACCCTGTCGCCTACCGCCTTCGTCTTCCTCCGGCCCTCAAAATCCATGCTGTCTTTCACGTCTCTCAGCTCAAGCCCTATGTCTCCTCGCCCCTGGTGCCCTCTCTCTCTCCTCCGCCACCTCGCTTCGTTGACGGCGACTGGGTCTACATCGTCCGGCGCATCCTAGACGCCCGTCGTCGGGGTCGTGGGTGGCAGTACCTCGTGGACTGGGAGGGTTACGGCCCCGAGGAACGCTCCTGGGAACCCGCTCACTCCATTCTGGATCCAACCCTCATCTCCGACTTCCGTGCCCGTCAGTCTAGGGCTCCTGGAATCGCCCCTGGAGGGGGGGGGGGGTACTGTCACGGTCTCCTCTCCTTCTGACCGGTCCTCCCGCTAAGACTCCATTTCCCATCATCCCTCTGGCTTCACCTCCTCTATAAATGACCCTTTAACCAGGAAGCCAGTGTTCAGTCATCGATTCTTTCATTCAATGCTACGAGCTCCAATCACCACCTTCCAGGCTCTAAGCATCAAAACCAACCAACCAGTAAGTCAGTTTTACTACTTACTTATCGGAGTAGTCATGCCGCTTTGCTTCCATCGAGACCCACACGGCTACTCTGAGATTAACTGCGTGCACGCGATAGCTCAGTGCCAATTACTGCTGCATTTGAGTCGCAAGCACGCTACACTCAAACTCACAGAGGTTTCAATTGATTCATTCTGACAGCATCACTACAGGGAAGTGATGTCACTGGTGGGTGTGGTCCTTTCTGTAGCTTCATAACTCTGTAACTTCATGTAACTCATAGAACGATAGACTTTCAAATATCTCTTTAATGATTTCTAATGTTGAAACCATAACAAAATGTAATCAGGAACATTTGAAAGATGATTCTACACTCGACTGGCTCAAATCAGTTTGGGATTTGAGAGATAATTAACAATTCTAATCCCGCCATAATGATCATCAGAGGCTCGTCTGTTAAATGACAGGATGTTTCAGTTACAGCCGACGCTCATCCACTTTGAAGCTTTGCACAAGGAGGAGCACAAGCTTCTGCGCAAACACATTTAGCTCAACATGAACGAACAGATCTAACAGAGTGAAAATCGGACTAGTCGAGCTACTTTCCTCCCCATAAGCTGCTGTTGTCGGGTCTGGTGGGGGCTTTTGTCTGACAGATGTTTACAAAGGATGGGTGATGTTTCCTTGCTGTGTGCTGCCTGGGAAAACATCTGGAGTTTGTGGGGATTTAGCTGTAATCCCTTCAGCAAGCTGTGGGCTGCTCTCTTGGAATTCCAATGAATCTGTAAAGTAAGAAAGCTTTTCTGGAGTAAAAGAGAGGGAAAAGAAATCAAAAGCCGCTCTGAGACGAGCATTGTCGAGGTCAAAAGTTCTGTAAGCTCCTTACTGCTTAAGCTTTTAAGCATAAATAAGTTAAACTGGTTTGGCTAAAACTGCTCCAATAAACTCTCATTAAAGTCCCCAAAGCATGGATGGATGAGCAGACAGATTAAATTTTCATGCAGATTACCTCATACATTATTTCAGATAATGGGAACAGCTTTTGCTATTGGGATAGCTACACTTAAGGAATCCTCTGAAGAACTGAACATCGATTGATGGAGAACATTGAAGAAAATCCTCCTACAGATCCTACAGAACTCAGCCTTTTTCTGAAGGCACACACACACACACACACACACACACAGACACACACACCCACAGGAATGTGTCTCGTTGGTTTAAACTCAATGTTTCTGTCTGAAACTGATGATACCACCCAGGAGGAATTTACACTTTGTCTCCGTATCATTACATCAGTCACTGCAGTAAACCTCAGTTAATGACAGCCCTCACAACCACCATGTTTCAACTTCATTATAGTCATTAACTCTCCCTCTAGTGTTCAACAAACCAAGCCCCGCCCCCAGGTTGTGTAAATACATGCTCAATAAACAATCCTCTAAGCTTTGGTCGGCATGGGAACAAGAGAAAGCAGAATACTGAAAACAAAGTTCACAAAAAATACTATCACATCCATCCATCTAGTTTATCAAACACTTTATCCACTAAGGGTTGTGGAGAGTTGATGTCTCCAGCAGTCACTGGGCAAGAGGCGAGGGACACCCTTGAAAGGTCGCCAGTCCATCACAGGGACACTGAGAGACATGCAACCATTCACACATAGGGACAATTTATTGTTGACATTTAAACTGACATACATATATTTGGCTCATATAGAAAACCAGTGTACCCAGAGGAAACCCATGTGAGTATGGGGACAAGATGCAAACTCCCCTCTGAAAGACCAGAATCTAAAAATGATAGATGTGATACGCTAGCTATGAGGCAACAGTGTCTCCAACTGCTCCAATATGCAGCCCGATTTCTATCACAGTTTATTTCCACCCAATATGAACACAACTCATTTAAACATGTGGGTTGTGTTTCTCTGCATGTGGCTGGTCTCATACAGACTGGATCTACATCCACCGCAGACAATTAAAGAGATCGGTCTTTTGGAAGTGGCGTTCTATCAGTAATCAGTGCTGACACCACTCAAAGCAGTCACAGGAACAGGAAGTCGTCCTCAGAGAGGAGGACAATATTAGAAATGTCCTACAGGAGATCTGTTCTTCACACATATTGACTCTTTTTAACTTCTCTGATATTTAGTACAACACTGAAGAAACCAAACTACTTGCAGATGATTCCTCTGATCATTAAATAGATAGAATGTTGATGATGTTGAGATGTAATGAACCAATGTGTTTAGATTTATTCCCTAAACTCTATCGTTACAGGACTGTCCTTCTAATCTAATGACATCATGCATGTTGGCCAGCCAATACAAATTGTCTAATTTTCACATCACTTAATTGAATGTGTTCCTGCACAGCACCAACAACCGATATGCTGTATCGTCACTGTTTTACAGTTTAGTCATTAATCTCATGGTAAACAATACAGACGTCCCAGAAAGCAGCCATCTGGCCATGATTGAGGCCAGCATTAATACAACAATCACAGCAGTCACTGTGTGTTAAATTCAATTAGTTCAGTTTGAGACAGGCCACCGTTTGCCCTCTGTGGCTCGATGACCCTGGAGTAGACCTACTGGGGGTCCTGGCACTAGTTAAGAAGACAAAGAGCTGCAAGCAGACACACAGAGCAAGAGCTCAGTGTTGTGTTCTCCACTGAGAGGAAAATAACCCACCTCCAAGCCTCCTGCAGCCTCCACCTCCCACTCTCACTTCAGGACAGAGGCCCACACACAGGGGTAGCAATTACCCTCACCCCGTAGTCAACTGACCCTGTGTTCTTGACCCAGAGGCTGCAAAGCTTTCTGCGCTTCCCCATCGCTTTAGGGAGCAAAAAGGGGTGGTGGGGGACCGGCACTCACTCAAAAATTGCAGCGTTTGTTTAAGGTCACTTCCTATGCTGCTGAGAGCTCGCCTGTCAATCACACGTAATCGCACAGAGACTGGTTGCTCCTGAAGCGAGAGGGCTGGGAGCAAGAAGGCAGACCACCACACAAGAACAGCTTTCCCTGCAAACACACACATCATATCTGTTCTTACAGAAACACAGACATGGAAGGAAGGAGGACAACAAAAGGATGCCTGAGTGATTATTAGTGCAGATAAAGTTTGAATCCAGGCATTACTACACAACAAATACAAATTAATTATGAGAAAATCAGAATACAACTGTGCTAACATCGGAACCTGGCTGTTCTTCTTCCTGCCCTTTTTAGTAATATTCTACTTTTTGTATGAAAATGAAAAATTCTCAGCTATCTTAACTAACTTCTTCTGTAGGGTTACCTCCATGTTTTTAAAGAATCAAACTCAGATTTGACATCATTTTTAAGGCTAAATCTGCTCTCAGATGGAGAGTATTGTGTTCAGAGCTAAAAGGCTGGGTGTTTCTGATATCACGTTTGTGAAATATTACTTGAAAGGCTACAAAGACAAGCCATTAAAACGAGTTGCACAAGATCCGAAACAGCCATCTTCTTCACTTTAACACTGATGAAGTAGAAAATGGCAGAGCAGATGGAGACAAGCACTCGAGGCACTAATAGATGCTCCCATGTGACCACATGGCACTAACTTATCTACCATAAAATGAAGAATGAATAAATCCTACAGCAATAACAACATACTGTTAGCACAACTACAGAGCTGTTCTGTAATCCCATAGACTTATTGATCCTACAGCAAAGACACCTAATGCTAAATAGCGAACCTGATCAGCAAGAAGTCACCACAAAACTATTAGTCACTACACAGAAACACCAGAGTCCTATGAAAACTGTTACCAAATTCTACATTTTTCTGCTTTTTGAATACCAGTTTTAATGATGTAACCAGATTTTATTCACCACAAAAATCTGATTTTATAGTGGATTAATATAATTTCAACAATTAAACTGGAAAATATTCATACATTTCATGAATACTGACAACATTTTCAAGAAATATAAAACAAAAAAGGGATTTAACTCAACAGAACACTGGTTGCATTTAAATATGTAAAATTCTGAAAACATTTTGATCAAATGAATCCCTCAAATGTGATTAAAGACTTGGTCCTGGCTTCCTCTGTAAAATAAAAGTACTTCACATACATACAGATTCACTTAAAATTCACCCTACATTTTATATTTATTGCATAAAATAAAAAATAAAATATTTTAATAAAATAATCATTTCCTGTTTGACTCACTGATGATGATGATGATGTTATGGAGTCTCTTATATTTTTGCAGATCTATGTTGTTTGTAGACTTTCTGCTGTATCACTTTCAGCCTCTACATAAAGTTAAAGGGATATTTGGGTCATTGGTGTTCTATCAGTTATTTACCCTCAATAAACATTTCAAATAGTATTTTTGGACAGAATTTTATCTGAATTAAAAAAAAAACTTTCAATTTGCTCTTTAAAGCTGCACTCAGCACGTTGGTAAACAAGCTAGGTATAGCTAGCTATTTTACACAAACATGGTCCCAGAGCTCTCACCCCTCCCATCAGATATAATCCTTATGCCGCGCCTCCCCAGGATATGGGACCGCGCATTGCCACAGTAACAATAGAGAGCAAAACACCAGCCGTTGAAACACTATGCTAATGTTCACCCTGGTGTTTCCTCTTTCTACGTCCAAACACTTTTTGTTTTCTACTAGCTGAAAAGGTGTTTTTCTTTTTGGGACTCTAGTGTTTTATCTAAAAGTGACGTGTTAGCTGCCGACAGTTTCTCTCCTCCTCTCTTTTCTGGGGTGTTCTGCTGAAAAAGTGCTGTGTTTCAGCGAGACAGACACCCGGATTGTCCAGTAGTTGCTTCTGGTCTGAAACGTATGATTGGCTGAGGTTTTTGCGAGGGAACCACCTCATTAATTTCTGTCATTTTTTAAAATCTCCAAAATATACAGTATTTATAGCTATATTATATTAGAACGTTGTTAAGAGGCATGAAAGAAAAAGTTTAAAGCTCATTTGTTTTCCAAAATTTGCTTTTGCAGCTTTAACAAAGGTCCAGCCACCGCACACTCCCTGATTGCCCCCCCCCCCCCCCCCCCCCCCCCCCCCCCACCCCCCACCCCACAGAGTGCCCTGGGGACACAGTCATGAGTCTTCCCCACAAAACACATGTTGACTGGTTGGACAAACTCAGTTCCCTCCAGCACCAAAGCAAGGGTAAGAGCAGGTCCACAGTTCTACAGCCATAACAAATACCACATCGCTCCTCCACAAGCTGAGATTTAACCATCAACTGGACCCTGATTAACCAGTTAAATAACTGAACTAGATGTGTTTTCATTACATCAAGTATTTAGTAAAAGTGCTGCGTTGTTTTAATACATCAGAAGATCTTCTTCAGAGTGACAGGATGTGTAATAAAACCATTAAACATGTAACAGGATCTAATGTCCAGACACTGACATCACTCACTGCATTAAAACTTTATCACAGTGCTTCATCACCAGACGGGGTCGCGTCCTCCTACAGCCAAGCTGGGGAGTTTTACAACCAACATTATGTACAAAATATCACTCCATAAAAGCTTAAGTGTTTTTATTACTTTCACTCCAACTCTGCTTTTAGAGGGACTTTACACTGAGCATACTGTCAGGCTGCAGAGCAACTAAAAGACTAAACCCAGGGTACCAGAAAATCAATACTTGTAGATAAAACATTGTTTCAATTAGAACATGATGTTTGCAGCTTAATGAACACAGAATTTTTATCACAGGACAGAGCTCCCATAAATAACAATCCTATCAAACTAATAGCATTAGACCATAACAGGATCAGTTACAGTGAAATATTAATCACAAGAAACCAGAAGCAATAAAATGCCAATATTCTCCAGGGTCGAAGCTACACACTTTACAAGTCCTTAACCACTTTTTACGTGACCACAGACATAAATTTAGAAGTGAAACGAAAGCAGACACAAAGAATGAAAACTTACCTTCTCGTTGTATTTGAACTTGACATAAAACCAGCTAGACTTGATCATCCTTCCTATTGCAGCTCCTGGCTGTTTCTAGACGTGAGGAAGTCAATGTCTCCTCCAAAGACTGATGCTGGACTGTGACAGTGAAATGTTTCAGCTACTTTATCCTGCAGGGCTTTGTGTGGGTTCTTATCTGCTCCGTCCCTGACTTCAAGCCTCTGAGCCTGCTACTGTACTGTTACTCCCTCGTCTTCACGGTGTAGGGTAGTGAGTGCTGTGTGTGTGTGTGTGTGTGTGTGTGTGTGTGTGTGTGTGTGTGTGTGTGTGTGTGTGTGTGTGTGTGTGTGTGTGTGTGTGTGTGTGTGTGTGTGTGTGTGTGTGTGTGTGTGTGTGTGTGTGTGTTGGGGTTGGAAGGCTGACAGAAGAGCTCCTCAGATGGACTTCAGCTGTGTTTGGCGGTGGTGGCAGATGAGGGATGTTTCAAAGTGACTGAACTCTTTAAGACTCAAGCACCAACTTCATCCGTCTTTCTTCCCTCTTCTTCAGACTTTATATTTTCTTTCCATCCTAAATGCTTTCTTTCTAGAGATATTTATCTTTTTAGTCCTTCCCTCTCACTGCGCCCTCAGGGCTCTCTTTTCTACCGGTAAACTCTTTTATCCTGACCTGATCTGACCTCTTCTGTATCTGGTTCTGTCATGTGTTTCTCTGCCTGTTGGATTATTTTCACAGAAAGCAGTGTCTGATGTTCACTTGACTTCAAAGGTTCTCACCTATTAGGGTTGTGTGTCTCTGGTCTGCAGCCGATACAATATGTATATCGATACATATATCGATACATATACCGATACGCTGATGATGATGATCATGTTTATTTATTTATCAGACGCCTTTCTCTAAAGATAATGTAAACAAAAAGTTACCATTGTGGCAAACAAACAACTAACCTTAACCCTCCTGTTATGTAGCGGGTCAAATTGACCCACGAACATTTTTGGTGTTCCTGAGAAACGAACATAACAGGAGGGTTAACCCTAACAAACTACTTAGAGGGACGAACACTAGTCAGTCTCTGAGGTGACTGAGAGGGTAAAAGAACACAGGATAGAGTGAAGAGCATGAAGAGAGTCCAGAGGAGTAGGTAGGAGCTAGTCTAGAAGATGTTCTCTGAAGAGCTGGGTCTTCAGGAGATTCTTGAAGATGGACAGGGACGCCCCTGTTCTGGTAGCTTGGTAGGTCATTCCACCATCGTGGAACGACACATGAGAAGAATCTGGACTGTCCCAGTGTGGTGTAGCTCTGCTAGCTGATGATCCTCTGATGTCCGGAGTGACCGAGCCGTGACGTCAGCCTTAGCCAGAGGATTCCAGTAGATGGAGCCGTTCCTTTCAGGACCCTGTATGCTAGTGGTAGAGTGCTAGTGGTAGAGACTTGGATTTGATGCAGCAGCTAAAGGTAGCCAGTGGGGCTCCGTGAACAGAGGGTGCTGATTGAAGACCAAACGTGCTGCTGCTGTGTTCTGAACCATTTGTAGAGGTTTCACTGTTCAGGATGGAAGAGCTGTTAGAAGGGTAGTCAAGGAGGAAGATGACCATAGACTGAACCAGGAGCTGGGTGCTGTATTGTGTCAGGTATAATCTGATCTTCCGTATGTTAAACAATATGAAGCGACATGAACGAGAAACAGAAACAACATGATCTGTAAAGGTCAGCTGGTCGTCAGTCACAACACCCAGATTTCAGCTGTCTTTGAGACAGGGAGTCAGTTTGAGATATGATCATTCACTAAAAATACGTGCAGGTAAAACCAGTATGATACGATTCCTTAATCCCAATATGACTTAATGTATGTTAGATTCAACACAAAACTATTTGATACAATGAATTTGATTCATCAAATTGAGACCGGAAAAAGGTGGATTGCCAACTCCGGGTCGGGAGAGAGGTCCTGCCTCAAGTGGAGGAGTTCAAGTATCTCGGGGTCTTGTTCACGAGTGAGGGAAGGAGGGAGCGGGAGATCGACAGGTGGATTGGGGCAGTGTCTGCAGTGATGCGGACGCTGAACCGGTCTGTTGTGGTGAAGAGGGAGCTGAGCCAGAAAGCAAGGCTCTCGATTTACCGGTCGGTCTACGTCCCAATCCTCACCTATGGTCATGAGCTTTGGGTAATGACCGAAAGAACGAGATTGCGGATACAAGCGGTTGAAATGAGTTTCCTCCGCAGGGTGGCCGGGCTCAGCCTTAGGGATAGGGTAAGAAGCTCGGACATCCGGGAGAGACTCGGAGTAGAGTCGCTGCTCCTCCATATCGAAAGGAGCCAGTTGAGGTGGTTCGGGCATCTGGTAAGGATGCCTCCTGGACGCCTCCCTCGGGAGGTGTTCTGGGCATGTCCTGCCGGCAGGAGGCCCCCAGGTCGACCCAGGACAAGCTGGAGGAAATACATCTTCAGTTTGGCCTGGGAACGCCTGGGTGTCCCAGCTGAGGAGCTGGTGGACTTGGCCGGGGAGAAGGTGGCCTGGGCTGCCCGACTTGGAATGCTGCCCCCGCGACCTGGACCCGGATAAGCGGAGGAAGGCGAGGCGAGGGAAACTGAGACTTAATGTAAAGCAGGATGACGAAGCAAGGGAATCATTTCTGTTAATTTATTAGAATTAATTTTTTTCTATGTATTAAGAAATTGACAGCTCACTAACAGATTCTGATTGAACTGACAGAAAACCTTCATGAAATCTGACTCCCAATTAACAGAATACAAAATAATGTTGTGCAAAAAAGCTGTCAAAGTAAATCACCTACTGCAAATAGTGACTGACTAAAAAGGCAACCACCAAGCACAGATTGGGCCACCCAGCCAACGTTTACATTCTGCCACTCCCCTGTGTGCAGAGGACCCAGGATTCAAACACACAACTCAGCTGTGTGTATATAATTATGTCACATTTGACAATGGCTTGAGATGTCTGCCAGCTAAAATGGGCTCCTGTCCTCTTCAGGTTTTAGCCAAATTTGGCAGCTCCTGACTAAAACTGAGGTAACCCTTCTATCATAGCCAGGCAGTAGGTTATAAACAAAGCCAATCACACTCAGTAATGCCACTGTGTTAGCGTCCAAGAAGACATAAATGGCTCAGCTGTACTTTAGTCCGAAGCTGGTGACAATGCAGGAGGGAGTCTGGCAGCCTGTAATGCTGTGGTGGAGCAACAGGGAGGATTACATCGATCACATTTTGAAAAGATTTTCCAAAGTACAGAAAGGTTTAACGAGGAAATTATGTTCAAGGCTATTTCTTAAAAGGACGTGATTGAAATTCTTTGCTAGAATAAGGGGCTGTGTTATGAGAATTTTTGACTCAAAAGCTGACTTGTCCTAATTATCGACATAACCAAAAACTCATTCACACAGTCTGAATGGTGTTTTCATATCTGTGAGGACTCATCTCTTACTAAAAATGATTAGAAACTGAAAATACTGACCAACTAAATCAACTGAGAGGAATGCAACACAAAAATCAAGGTAAAACATTTTATCCTAGATTCAAAGAGTGATTCACAACCAATGCTTACCATTAAAACTGATGACGCCATTGCACACATAGTCCACACTTCCCTCCACCACCCAGAGAGCAGAAACTCCTGAATCCGCTTGCTCTTTGTGGACTTTACGTCTTCATTCAACACAATGACACCTCTGACTCTGGTGCACAAACTGGACTCACTTGGACTTCTTCCTCTGCAACTGGGTCATACACATTCTAACAGACAGGCCAAAGTCTGTAAGGATCCATGACTCCTCCTCCCCCATCATCCTCAGCTCCAGCTCCACAGGGCTGTGTGCTGAGTCACCTCCTGTTCACCCTGTTCACTTATGACTGTGCAGCAAATACCTAAACTGTCACATAATGAAGTACACTAACGGTATAGCTGTGGTGAGATCCAGCAGCACTAATGATGAGGAGGGAGGTCGAAGACCTGGAAAAATGGTGCAAGAACAACCTCAATCAACATGAGGAAGAGGAGGAGACAGCTACCCCCCACCCCACCCCCATATAAAAAATAATATAACAATAAAGAATTAAGAATATGATCTTTTTTATTTCCCTCCAGTGTCAAAAAAAGAGTTGCTTTTGGTCCATTTGAAGCCATGGTCCCCACCCCTGGTTGTTTGGTTCCTACGTTTTCCTATTTAGCTCTCAGTTTAGTTTACCAAATTAAGAGTTCACATTTACAACAATGCTTAACTGCTGAATAATTAATGTTAACTAATTAATTGTGTCAATATTGTTATGCTAGGTTGGCATTTGGAGCTGCAGCTCCAGATGTTTTATGAATGAGTTCAGATTTCAGGACAAAAGAAATGTAAAAGATAAAGCTGCAGGCTGTTTGCTTCATACATGCAGCGTCTACTTAAACACACCTGAGAGTCTGTGTCTGGCACAAACGTAATATATGCACCGCAATTTAGCCATTATGTAGCTGGTTTAATGTGATGCAGCTCGGCCATGGGAATGTGTGCAGTTCCAGAAAAAGTAATAAAGCACTGTACAGTGATGTATTTATTAAAGTTGACTGTAAAATAAAGCACATGGTGACCTGGTGCCTCTGTATGCCTAAAGACTATAATGAAATTTGCAAAAGTGCATGCAGGATCTTATGCACATTTGGTTATATGCATATGAAAAATGCATGGATATGAGTTGATACTCTATTAAAAACATGGGTGTGAATTACAATTGTAACCAAATGTCAGTTAATGGGTCTGATTTGACAGCTACAAGTTGGTGGAATCGTCTAGTGGAGGGATAAACTGACACCTGTGTCTGATGGATTATTAAAGTGTGAACACAAACATGACTCTCTATACATCTTATACTCAACTATTAGAACAAAAATGTTATTGCTTGCTGTTAATTATATCTCTTAGAAATCAGCAGGTCACAGAAATCTAAACCAACCATCATTAATTACTGAATGAATCCAAATACATGAATATTAATAATCTCTGCTTTTCCTGCCAGAGTATAAAACTAATATCATCATGCTGAGAAATGATAGTTAGAGTACTTAGAATCCTGAACAAACCAATAAGTGTAATCTCACACAATGTTACAAGACCTTGGGTGTTCAGTTGGTGCTCAGACTGTGTGTAGTGAGTGATTCTCTAACTCATCAAACTTTAGTTCATCATCTACAATATTGTCTTAGTTCAGCTCTGTCTGTGTTTCTAAGTCAGTTAACTGTGACACCTCTCTCGAATGGGGTTGACTCCAAATGCTATTCAGCTGAAAACCTAAAACTATTGAAGAATTTTAGGATTTTCATTAAAATCCATCGAGTGGCTCATGATATATTTTTGCTAACAAACAGTTAAATTTAAGAGCTGATGTCCAAATAATAAAAAAAAACATCTTTAATGATCAGCTAGCTCACATAGCGTGTTGTGTTTATTAACTCTCAGCTACCATGACACCAACTTTGAGCTCAATAACTATAAAATTCACTGAACAATTTTTGAAGCTAATGTTGATGAACTGTGGTGGGAGCCATCTTGAGTCTGGTTGACTTCAGCAGGTAATCAGTAGTACATAGATGAAAATCTGATCTGTGATTCATGAGATATTTTACTAAAACAAATGAACAAACGGAAAAACCATTATCTCAGCTGGTTGGGTGGTATAGATTAGAATGAACAGCCCATTCAGTTCTTTATTATGATGCTCAAATATAATTTAGGGTTCAAAGATTGAAACTTTTAATCATGTTACAAGAAGTAATGCTAAATGAGAATTTCACCAAAATGACCAAACTAGAAAACAAAACATGAACTCCTCCTGATTCTAAAGGTGTTCAGTTCCATTAGGTTTCTTTAGTTTACCAGTTACTCTGTGAATAGTTGAAATCATAAATCATTTCTCATTATAACCTTTAATTTACCTTCAAACTAACACAATGAACTTTGACTAAATGAATGAATGAATTTATTTTGGTTTGGTTACATTATAATAGCAATGTCATTGTACAATTAAAAGTTATGAAATAGATCAATTGAATTTGGAATGGATTGAAGCTGATGCTTATTTTGTCCATCCCACATATCCACATGATTTATAGAAACAAGATAAAAAATAAAATAATTTACAAAAAATAAAGAAAACATAAAGTACAGTAAAATATAAACTAAAACTAAAATATTATTGGAATGACAATAAAATTCTAAAAATCAAAAATAGGTCAATAAAATATATTTAAAAGAAGATAAGGTGAAGTAAATATACATTTAAGGCCAATTCATCCTCCACGAGAAGAAAGAATTTTGTTCTTGCTGGGGGTCTGCGAAAACAAAATGACATTATTTTGTTCTCGCAGATCCAGTTCGGCAGCGCTAACGGCTTGTTCTTGTGCACATCAGCCGGGCCGAACTTTTTTCGGCAGGATGTCCGAGAACAACTGCTGTGATTGGTCAGAAAGGGAGGATGAGCGTGGTTTTGCGGGAAGCGATTGACATTTTTCTCCAGCGCCTGCTGTGCTGCTTTGTGCGGACGGACCGAGGAGTCACGTTCTGGATCGACCCGCGCTAGGTGGACCGGGGCAGGCCGAGAGACTTTTCGCCGTAGACCCGTATGCCTCCTCAAGTAGTGAGGACAAATCATTTTAAACTGCACACACACACACACACACACACACCTGATATGCACACGCATTTGACACATCGCTGAAGCAGTTCGACAGCTGAGTTCTCGGGGAGTATGAATGCTCCCTGTCGAAACAAACTTTTTTCTTGTTCTCGGCGCTCCCCAGCGAGAACAAATTTCTTTCTTCTTGTGGAGTATGAATAGGCCTTTAGACTGCATAAACATATCAAGATATCATTATTATCCAACAGGAAACTGTTTTACAATGATGTGAGCCTCACATCACATCTAGTGAGGTCTTATAATGTAGCAGGTTTCTACAACACAAAGCAGACCTAATTTATGACCCAACAGTTGAGCGTGATGTTCTCTGAACCTGGAGTCTTTAACCCGCTCCTCTTAGCATCGTTACTTTGTTTTTCTTTTCAGAGGCCAGGAGTCAAGTCTTGGGCTCATCCTGGTGGTTGGTCTAATCAAAAGAAAAACAAACAGCAGCTTTTCTAGACTTGCTGTTGCTAGTGTGTGTTGTTGTGTGGGTTTGCTCCACTCGTTTTCTGCTCCGTGGTCGTCGTCTCTCTCTCATCTTATCTCTCCCCTCTCTCCTCCTGTAACCCACGGGGAGCCTGTAGTGCTGTAATGCTAAGTGACAGCTTGCCTGCTTGCTCACTTCCCACACACACATGCCTACGCTTGGCCACGTCCCCCATGGCCGTCACCGGGCCCTACACAGCAGGGCTTCGAGAGCTTACAAGGACGAAATCCAACAAAAGTAAAACAACTAGTTATGGTAGCAAATCACCACCTGGACTTTGTTCACGCTCAACTACGTGACTTCAACCAGCTGAAAAGACAAAGCTAATGACCTGCTAATTGTAAGATTTCTTGAGTTCCTTTTGATGGTCAAATAAAACAAAAAATATATAATAAAAAAACATTAATATCAAGGACAAAGAGCTACATGAGGGGAGTGAGCCTGCTTCCTCCAGCCTTTCTTAGCACACAGGAGAAAGGGGAAATTGGAAATTGGTTTTCATGCTTCGGTTTTGGATGACAATGTGATACAGCAGAGCGTCTCAGAGATGCCTGTAGCTTGTCGGTGTGTCTCTCTTTGATTTTTCCCTTGTTGAATGTCACCTTCCCATGGCGCCAAACAAAGCAGCAGCCTCAGAAGGCAGCAGAGGCCCCGGAGCTGCCTGACTGCACACATGTTGTGCCGTCTGAGACAGCGGTCCTCCGGGGGCTTCTCACAGACCCGAGTGAAGCTGTGTGTTTAGTGTGGACATGTCTAAGTCTGCAAACATGAAAATGTTGTGTGTGAATGCTCATTCAAGTGTGTCTGAATGAATATGTGTGTTTCTGTTTGTGTGCTTCCTCTCTGACTACATCAGTCTACATGTCCAGTCCCAGTCAGCCCGGCTTCAATTTCCATCAAACATGTTAGTACAACTCAAACAGGATGAGCAAGAAGCAGAACACAAAACACACTCCCACTTTTCTGATTTCTGGACTGCTCTTACTCTTACTGTTCTGACACCTCTGAAGAGCTAAATGTAAAACAATCAAGAAGAAAAAGCATACCGGAAAGTGGAAAAATGAAAGGAGCTAAAAAAAAGCAAGGTGAAGGAGTGAAAGTCTTTCTGTTTTCTGCAGTGTGACGTGACACAACGCTACATGTTTCCTCTCTTCCTCCCCAGGCGACACAAAGGCCATTTCCTGCTCTCCACACAAATATTACACTTGCAGCTCAGATTCTCTGATCATCAGATAATACAGACCTGAGTCCCAGCTCGGCCCGAGATGGGAAATCAAGTTAGCTGAGAACTCCTCCTCCTACTGCTACAGAGACCTGGTGCTTCTGTTATGATGCAGTGAGACATCCTGCCTTCATGTTCATGGAGTGCATGTCTTCATTCAATTTAATTCAAACATATTTTATTAACCCCAGAGGGAAATTAAGATGCTGTAGTCATTTATTATTCAAATTCCTTTAAAAGACAATTGCAGATGGTTCAAACTGTGGGCAGCAGAGATATTTCACAGCAGCCTGCACCGCCTGCTGTTGACTAGTTCTGCTAATCCACCTGCTTTGCCTTTTCTGCTCCTCTTCCAATCTCTGTCCCTTGCCCCTTGGACATAGAGAGACGTTGGAGTCGGGATCTGATCCTGCAGCCACGTCTCACTGAAACACATCTGTCTGGATCTTCATGAGAGCTTCAAGTTCACTCATCTTACTCATGAGAGACCTCATGTTCCCCTAGCCTAGTAAACTGGACCGTCAGATCTGCTCTACAGACTTTGGTCTAGCCATTGGAACCTCAGCAGCCCACTGATTGGTCCGGTCAGTCTGGTACCGGGCCAATCACAATGCTCTAACAGTTTGGTGGGTGGGATTAGCAGATGACAGCAGAGCTGCGACTTTGAAATTAAACAACATGGCAGCAGCTCAGGAACCGCGTTCGTTTGAAACGGCTTTGTCATCAACTCTAGATGATTTAGATGTGGGCTTTTCCCTAAGACGTGAACAGATAGAGGCACTTAAAGTGCCCATGACATCGTTTTCCGTGTTTCTGACTTATCTATCATGTTGCAACATTGAGTTCTCACCTTAAACCTGCCAGAAAGAGCAAAAAACGGCATCCATCTGTCTCCTAGTACAGCCAGTACGGGTGCAACGGATCATCATCGATCCGTGGTTCGTACGGATCACCCTCTACGGTTCGGAACGCACGTGGTTCGCAGTTCATGTAGAGCGCGTGCGTCGCTACATAATTCCCGACGTTCTCACGCGCTGTGAATCTGCAGATTATTCCCCTCTTAGAAAGGGGTTCGTTTTGCATCACGTATAGAGGTTCACTCTGTTGGCTTCAGCCGTTTTAGTACACCAGAACGAAGGATCCCTGATCAATATTCAGTCTCTGCTGCGCACGTGCGCGCGCGCTGCCTCTGATTCCTCCGTCTCTCTCTCCATCAGTGTTAATTTCGTAGACGAAATATTTTCGTTATTTATTTCGTCACGAATATATTTTACCGAACGAAAACTAAACGAAATTCAAAAATATAAAATGCAAAAAGACGAAGACGAAAACTAAATCGGCGGACATTTTCGTCAGGAACGAAAGACGAGACGAGAATTGACAGTGACGAAATCCAATCAGAAAACGGGAAAAATTTGACGACCATACCAAAAAACCAATCAACAATCGGAGCAGGCGGGACTAGAGAAGAGAACCAATCAGCAAACGTAACAGGGCGGAAGTAGATGAGAAAAGAACCAATCAGAGTCCGCCTTGTCGGGACGCGCCTGACTCGGAGTTTTTAAACACAGCAAAGCAGACTCCGACAGGAACAGACTTTATTAAAGTAGGTCAAATGAACAGAACGGAGGCAGAGTTGCGACGCTAATTTTAAGATAATGGTGGTGAATGCAGCAGAGGATCAAACAGCTGTCAGGGAGACAGGAAATATGGAGTTATGGAGTGAAATGACCGAAGACGGAGCGTTGTGGCGATTACGTTCTGTGGGAGGAGACGGACCGCAGCGTGAGAACAGCTGATCAGACTCTGTGAGTTAAAGCCTGCAGACTTTTGATCTGACATGTCATGAGCAAAGTTCTGACAGTTTGCATTATTATGGTATTTATTTTGCTCAGTTTTTGCTCAGGACCACTAGTGTCTTTCCTGACAGAACTCAACACACACTAGAATATGAATTACAGATCTTTGTGATTGAATTAATAAGAAAATATTAAAGGTCTCTAAATAAGATTTAAACTACTTCCTCAAATTTTCAACAAAAATAGTTTATTTTAAAAGTGAATTTAGTTTTTTTTCCTGAAGATTAGTCTTGGAAAAGGGGTGTGTCTTATAATTGGGGTCATTAACAATATTGGGAATGTTGATAAAGAGCCCATTTGTTTATATAATACTTAATAATGCACTAATGTTAATAAAAGTAAAGTGTTACCCCAATTCCTTTAAAGAAATGTCAAATAATTGCACCAGAGGAAAAAATATTAATATTAGTCAAATATGCCCATTTTATATTTAGTCGACTAAAATGCGGAACTATTTTAGTCGACTAAAATAGTTCAGAATTTTAGTCGACTAAAATTAGACTAAAACTAAAACAAATTGGACGACTAAAACTAGACTAAAATGAAAAAGAATTTTAGTCAAAAGACTAAGACTAAAACTAAATTAAAATTTCACGCCAAAATTAACACTGCTCTCCATCAGCTGGAAATCCATCTTTCTGATAGACAAACTAGATTCACCTGTTTCTGTCTAAGATAACGTTATGTTGGGCTTTTATACGAGCTAATAAACGTTAATATAACCGGAGTTCGGTCAGCAGCGCCTCGTGCGTCACGCCCCTCCGCCCCCCCCCCCCCCCCCCCCCCCCCCCCCCAGCTGTGACCGCTAGTTTTACAGAAGCAGGTCTGTGACCCTGAGGTGCGCATTTGAGTCTATCTCCCCCATTAATTTGTTTTTATATGATTCAAAACTTTATTGAAGCATCAGATTGACATCTTCAGTTAAATGCAGTTTGTATTTATGAGGATTGAGCATAAAATAGTTGCTCAGTGTTTTAGAAAATAATGAGAGAGCAAAGTTTTTTGTCTTTTCTTTTTCATTATGCTGATGCGAAAATTGATCCGAACCGTGACTCAAAACCGTGAACCGATCCGATCCGTGAGTTTTCTGATCCGTTGCACCCCTAACAGCCAGTGAGAAGCTCTTCCAGATTTCAGACCCAGGTTTCAAACAGTTTTTTTCACTCCAGCCCGCTATGAGGTCATAGTGATCCGGACTTGCTTATATGGTAAATTCTCCACCCACATGCACGTTCACGACAACTGGAGCGAGGCAGTGCCGCCGCCATTGCCCATAGACCGTGTAGTGTTTAGTTTCACTTTCATTTCTCTTTCACGCGACGGCACTGCCCCCTACTGGGCACTGCAGCAGAAGTGTCAGGCTGCCAAATAAGGAGAAACCCAGCAGAACCGGAAGGCGGCGCTTTCTTCTGATCTCTGAGTTGCTCGTTAGGAAATAATTACAGAGTATTTTGAGTTATAATGGTGCAACGTTAATCTAGAGGCATCAAAGATTACACCTGTTTAATATAAAGTGATTTAAATATGGAGTCATGGGCACTTTAAGTCTTTTATTTTGAAAGAGGATGTATTGGCTGCTTTGCCGACAGGATACGGTAAAAGTTTAATCTACCAGCTGGCTCTGGTTGTTGCTAAACAGCTCTGATTGGTCCTAATGTTATCCAGTAGCATGTGAAGACAGTTTGATTGACAAGTAAGTAAGTAAGTAAGTAAAGTTTATTTATATAGCGCCTTTCACAGATATACATCACAAAGCGCTTGACAATAAAAACAAAAAAACAAAACAGAGAAAACATTGAAAATAAAAAACAAAACAGAGATTTGGGGGTACCAGATACAAAATTTGGGCAAGATTTGGGGTACCTTCAGGGGATCTACGTACATTGTAAATGATGAAATACATTGAAAATAAAAAACAAACCAAAACAGAGATTTGGGGGTACCAGATACAATATTTGGGCAAGATTTGGGGTACCATCAGGGGAGCTACGTACATTGTAAATGATGAGATACATTGAAAATAAAAACAAAACAGAGATTTGGGGGTACCAGATACAATATTTGTGCAAGATTTGGGGTACCTTCAGGGGATCTACATTGTAAATTATGAGATATAGTGGGACATTGACTTGTGTAAGGAACTAAAGTCTTGGGCAGAAATATTGGGGCAACTTCAATATAATATTTGGGCCAAAAATAAAGATGGGAGCCAGATACAATATTTGGACAAGATTTGGGGTACCATCAGGGGACCTACATTGTAAATTTTGACTTAAAGTGGGACATATACTCAGGCTTGGGCAAGATTTGGGGTACCATCAGGGGACCTACATTGTAAATTATGAGTTAAAGTGGGACATTTACTTGGGCTTGGGCAAAGAGAAATATTGGGGCAAACTTCAAGATTTGGGGTACCATCAGGGGACCTACATTGTAAATTATGAGATAAAGTGGGACATTGGCTTGTGTAAGGGACTAAAGTCTTGGGCAGAAATATTGGGACAACTTCAATACAATATTTGGGCAAAAAATAAAGATGGGAGCAGAAGAAAATGTAAACAAAATGGAGGGAGGGAGTAGCATTTTACACACAGTCACAACAACCGATAAACACATCAAGGAGGGTGGGGGGGTCAGGATCTCCACCAGAAGCAAGGACACGGCACAGCTGACCGACCTTCACTCCCAGTAGAGGGGGGGGAGGCGAGTTAGGGTGAGAGAGCGTAGAGAAGGGGGGCTGAGCAGTCGCTTCATTCACTCTGTTGAGTAGGAGATTATTTTCAGGGTCACCAGATGATAACAGAATGTGTTTGGAGCAGGCAGTCCTGTTTGTTACAGCCACCTTAAATGTCTGTCTCACTGGCTTCATCCCATCCAAATTCCACATCCTGGCCAGTCCCATCTGATCCGTGTAGTTCGACACATCGATCGACAACTGTTGATCCTGCCCCTATGAATGAGTCGTTTCAGTGGACCATGGCCAGACTCCACATCTATAGTCTGACTTGGCAGGCCAAGGCTCCTCATCATGACTGATGGAAACAATGGTTCAAACTTCCTCTTCCTCTCTCTCCACGTTGCACCTGCTCTACATCCATGGCTCTGTTTCTAACTCTTTGAGAATCGAGGTGGCATTTTGGGTGTCATTTTGAGCTTGCCATGTCCATTAGCTGTATGTCAGTGGTTTTCATCAGAGTGTGAAATGTCTAATATGAGAACTCATCAAAATCTGATGTCTTGTTTCTGTACTCAAAAATAAGTGGAAGGCTCCTTCAGGATGGGTGTGAGTCTTTGCCTCAAGCAGAGGAATTTAGTACCTTGGTGTCTTGTTGATAAGTGATGGTAGGATGGAGTGAGAGATGGACTGAGAACTGAGCGTTGTCTACAGTGAAGGCTTTGCTCCAGCCTGCTGAGGTGAAACAGAAGCTGAGCCAAGAACAAAACTCTTTGTTTACTAGTCCATCAATGTTCCAATCTTAAATTATGATCATGGAATAGTTAAGAGAATGATATCGTGGATACAAGCTGCTGAAATGACCATCTTCTGTATAACTACTGCCTTAGAGACAAAACTCCTCCAGAAGGTAGGGTCAAGGTAGCAGCTCCTCCTCAGCAAAGGAGAGGTGTTTCAGACATCTGATCTGAACATCTCCTGATCGCATCACTCTGGAGGTTTTCCTGTTACATCCCACTGGGAAGAGACCCTATGAAGGGCAGACCCAGAACTCGATGGGTTCTAACCTGGGAACAAGATTCCTCAAGGAGGAGCTGGAAGGTGTAGCTGAGGAGAGGGATGTCTGAGCTTCCCTTCTACACCTGCTGCCTCCCTGACACAACCATGAATGGGAATTAGGTGGAGAGATGGAGGTGGAGGAAAAACCTGAATCCAATTTCTTACAGGAGCTGTTCAAATTGGCAGGAGACTCAATCTAAGAGTGTTTTTTCCTTATCATAAAAATCAAATAACCTGAAAGAACATAGGAAGTTTCTTTCATGTTTAGTATTTGATGTTTATAAATGTCCAAACAAACAGATGAACACTGTTTTAGAATGCTATAAAATCAATGTCAGGAAAAACAAAAACTGTAAAAACTGCTGGTTTATGTATAAAGTCATAAAACTCATATTTTCTGTTGTCTGAAGGCTTTAAATACTTTTAACAATGAATCAGTAATAAATGAACTTTATTTAGTAACACTTTGAGTCCAGATCCCCCACATACCTAGATCTGTGTGTTCTGGTTCCGTCCTCTTATAGGCACATGTTTCATTTAGCTGCAGAACTGAGTTCTGAGTTCTGCCTTGAAAACAAACACTTTCTTTACTTTTATTTTTGCTCACAAAAAGCCAGATTTTCTCAAAGTTTTTCAAAGGGGAATGAGTAAAAGTTCTCAAGGATTTCTTTTCTTCAAAGTTCTTTTTGAACATTGCTTTTTGACTCATTTTCAGTCCAGTCATTGGAGCTAAAGACGCAGCACATGCTGGCATGGATTTCAATGTATCAATAAACTCTGCAAAGCTCTGAGCTCTGCAATAAACAAGCTGGAGGCTGGAAAAACTCTCTGCATTAAATAACCCCTAAATAACTACCCAGCATGAGTGTCATTTCATAATGAAAAATGTTATTATTCTTAATATCAAAGCATAAATATAGTTGTTATTTATTTATAAGTGTTAACGGTAGCTGTTCTGTTCACCTTCACTTGTAGCATCATGTATCCTCATGCTGAGGATAAAATGAAGGTCTGATTAAATCAATGTAATCTAACTTTTTTTTATAAAACGTGATTTTTAACTCTGAATGTGACACTGAATTAGAAAATAAATGGATTAGATGAGACTGTACTGCTTGAACTGTAATCAGCTATAGGCAGACAGATGTGTAATGCACCTGTTCCTGTTTCTATATAGTTGTTCAAATTCATTTACATGATAAGGTAAATCATTTAGACTAAATTGATTAGGAATGCCTTTGAAAACAGCTACATGAACTCAGCAACCTGAGAGAGAAATCAGTCTTCACTTCAGCCAAATTCTTACACAAAAGGTTTCAGGCTCCTAGTAGAAAAGTGTCATGAGATTTATTTTCAAACTGTTTATTTTGCAATAAAAAACACTCAGAGTTAAAAATGTTCTTTTTATGCCTGAACCATTCTTGGGTTACTGTTAAGAAAAGTGTCTCTGAAACTAGTTTTAGTCAGGTAATATCTTAATGAGATAGGAATCCCTTTGGCCAGAGAGACCTGAAAGGCAGTTGGACACATGGCCCAGGCTAGGCCACAGTCGCCCCAAAACTAAGGACTTTAGATGGTGCTGGGAAACAGTTTTTACCAGAGCTCCTTGTTGACTCGGTAAATGGACTTATAGGGCCTGGTTTACTATCTACATCTATCATATGTAACAGTGTAGCGTAATATAACCTGATTTTATTGTTATAATACGGACACACTTCTGCAAGGTTATTAGCTTAGTTTTGTCGGCTTTATGCTAAGCAATGCTAGCTACCTTCACTAACCTAATTATTGTGCAGGATACTTTAGGTTCTTTCTGGTTCAAAGGGAAGACCTACGTACGTTATATTTGGAAGTTATAACCCAGAAGCAGACTTAGACTACAGTTATTTTATTAAAGAAACAGATTGAACGAACAGACAGATATGAGGTAGATGGTTGCATCTTAAGAGATTCTTCTGATATTATTAAGCTGAGAGTTAATGACGAGAGCCCGTGAGATATTAATATCTCTAGGGAGTCGGAGCTAGTTAGGAGGGGAACTGAGCCTAACTTGAAAGGAGTGTTATTTATCAAGAGCCTCGGTTTTACCAGATCGGGTGGTACCTTGCTGAAACCGCTCCAGATCGCCTCGGCGTGAGAGGTGGAGGCTCGTCGGTGAGATCGTTGGTCTGACGAGCCTCGGATTAGCCCCCGGGGGACGTGAAGTCACTCGAGGCACGGAGGTGTCTGAACGAGTCGGCGTCAGCGGCTCCATGATCGGCTGGTGCAGAGGCTAACAGGCTTTTCCCATGGCTGGTGAACAGAAGCAGACGGATGGTGTCTGGCTTCTAGCCGGAGAAATGTCCTCGGTCGGCATCAAAGCCTACCGTGTAGCGGAGAAAACGGAGACCGTGTTCTCTCGTTGTAGGTTGAACGAGAACTGTCTAGCTTCCAGGCAGGAAGTCTGACCGAGGGAACTTTTGGACGCGTGGCCCAATGGGAAGTAGTTACCAAGTCACGTGGTTCTCGTCATTAAGGAACCCAGGAAGTTAGATGGATTATTAATATGCTTTAACCTTTTTAGCAAAAGTAGAAAACATGAAATAATACTGATGCAACATCAACATTCATTAATACTGGAAGAAAATGAATTAATCATATTAAGACATTTCTGGACAGTGGATTAAAGGTAGTGTCTTTTAGAATGAGACATCAAAGAGTCCTTAAGTTTAATTATTAATTAAGGGAAGTCTTCTGAGTCTTCCGACACGACCGGTCCTGGAAGGAATGTTGATTCAGGTTACAACATAATAAAAGAGTCATTTTAATCCAAGTTATTGGAAAAAAAGATGAGTTATGTATTGATGAACCAGAGGTCAGAATTCAGAGATAGTAACGCCTTTGCCGGCGCTACAACAGCATATCATCTGCAAAATTGCACAGTTGGAAAGAGGTTAGCTCTGTTTCACTTGTATGACAACTTATCACTCACTTTTATTGCATATTTGTTGATTGCTCTGAGAAGATCCTTTTCCAGTCAGACATGTTGAAAGACCCTTTCAGGGTCATTTTTGTTAAAATGGTAAATGGACTGTATAAGCTTAGTGCTCATCAAGCTTCCCTCAAACACTTTTACACTAAATCTTAGATTCACACTAAGGGGTTCAGTATCTTGCCCATAGATGCTTCAGCATGTCTTGGACCCTCTGAATGCTTGAAAACAGCTCTACCTCCTAAACCACAGCTGCTCCAGTTTTTGTGTTCCAATGAAAAATGTTGGTTTGAATTACAGAACATGTGAGTCTTTGCTCAGTGTGAATGTGTGAACCTGGGTGCATTTCTTACTGATTCTAAGTCCCAGTAAGTGTTCGACTCAAAGTTTAGGTCAGGAAGTTACTTTCTGTTTGTTCCAGTTTTGGAAGAAGATGACCTGCAGTTTTAACAACAGGTACAGGTCATACCAGAAGACACAGTTCTGAGTCCTGAACCAGAATTTCTATTAGAAGTCAAACTCAAGTCGCGTTGTTTGGGTCTGACCGAGCAGGGGCGAAATGGGCTCCAGAGAGAAAGAGGATACAATAAGGAAGGGATCCTTTCCAATAACTTTCAGATGCATGAGCAAACAACGAGCCGTGTTTCACCTCCTTCTCGTTTGTATGCCTTTGCACGAAATCCCTCTTTCCTGTATTCTAAAAAGGAAGAAACCTACAAACCCCAGCTGTTCCTGCACTGCTCTGTGCATGGATCAGATGAAAGCAGGAAACAGAGATAAACAGACTAATTGCTCACAGACATGAGAACTATGGACAGGGTTAGTGGTGTGTAGGGAGTCAAATGTTCAGAAACAGGATGAGTGGAATCTGAGCTGGAATGACCAAATTCAAAAACTGACTCAAAACATTCAAAAGTAAATATGGGACCAAAAAAAAAAAAACCTACACTGCTAAGATTAAAGTGGAATATAAAATCACAGCTGAAGCCCACATCAAAGATGTTAAATCAGCCGGATTACATTCCTGTCCACAAGAAAATAGCTCTGCTCTGGACCGATGACCAGCTGACCTTTAAAGATCATGTTGCCTGATTTGTGCCACTACTTTTAATACGAACGATCAGACCATACCTGACACAACCCACCACCCAGCTCCTGGTTCAGTCTATGGTCATCTCCCTCCTTGACCACTGCAATGCCCTTCTACAAATCTGAGAGAGATGACCATAGACCATAGATGACCAAGTCTCCTCTACAAATGGTTCAGAAGGCGGCAGCGCATTTGGTTTTCAATCAGCCTAAAAGAGCACGTCACCCCTCTGTTCATTCAGCTCCACTGGCTACCTTTAGCTGAATGCATCAAATTCAAGTCGCTAACACTAGCCCCAGGGGGCCATGGCGACGGGCCTGCGGGCCGCACCAGCAGCCAGCTACACCAGGGCAGATCCAGCCTGGACCCAGAGACCCGACATCCAAGGGCGACTCGCAGAGGCCCGACAGGGCCAGAGGGCCCGGATCCCATCCAGCGATCACTGGAAGGGAGCCAGCAATTGCCCCAGCACCCGACCTCGGGTACCAAGACCCAACAACATGCTGGAGGGCAGAGGCACCGCTCACCAGCAGGAGGAGTGATGGGGAGGGGATGACTAGACCTAACCGAAAAACACCCACACACAGACACAATCACACATTCCCACACTCATGCACACACAGTCATTAGCACAAACACACCAGGTCACACAATAAACAGTACACTCACTCACAGCTGATTTCTTTAATGAGCGATGAACCGCTCCAGTAGAAAGCAGTGAAGGCTGAGGAGACATTTCAACAGGTAGATTTAGGGTTTTCTGAGCAGAAACAATGCTAACGTTTTTACGACAGTGATTTCAAACAAACACTAGGGGGTGTCAAAACAAGCAAAACTGTATAGTATGCCTTTAAAGAGGTCAAACTTTTAAAGTCACAGTGCCCTATAGTGGATATTTCTGGTATTACAGATGTAAACCAATTGGTAGAAAAGACTCAATAAGGTGGATCAGTTTTAGTGAAAGCCTCAGTTAGATCTACTGAGGGCCTCAAAATGTATTCTACCAATTGAAAGACCAGAACGCTAAAGGGCTATAGACTGCAATTCAGAAGCATTGTCTGGTTTTCAGAAACATTTAATTATTACTTTTGTCAGTTTTAAAGCAGTTCAGTGTCCATTGCAGATTTTTTTTAAAGGAAGGGTGTATCTTTTAAAGAGACAAAGGGACTGCATTAGCTGCAGGCTACAGGTCCAGATGTCTGATTTCCTTACAGCGTTGTTTGTTTTTTTGTGTACCATGCTTGCTCAAATGCTGAAATAAACTTAACAAAAAGTATATTTTTTAATAAACATCCTCTCTTATGCCTCACCCTCCACTGCTCAAACACTCTTGAGTGGAAATGTATTGTACAGCTGGAGGCAAATGGAGAAGCAGCAGATGCAACATAAAGGCATCAAAGCCACTATTTCCACTCCAGCTCTTAATGCAGGTCAACTCAAAGCAAAAGGAATGCACCAAAGACACTTGAAACAAGGTTAACGGCAGCCTGGGGGCATGGCTATCAAAGTGATCTAAAGCACAGTAAAAAGGGATAAAGATGGATCCTATTAAAACTGCTGTATTGACCGGTGTATAAGTCACTTTTTATATAAGAGGAGTCCGTATTTCAAATAGAATGATTGTTACGCTTAACTCGTCTAAAGGTGAGAGGGTTGTGTGCAGCTTTATTTGATTGATTTTCCTCAGCATAGAATAATGTGAATGTTGAATGCTTCACCCACACACGGACGGACAGACGGACGGACGGAAAGAACAAGAAGCAGGAAGTTATGTATTATTATTAGTAGTAGTAGTAGTATTAATTTAGAAACCAGGAAATAAGCAGAAAACAGACATTTGTTGTTCTTTTGGGAGTAAGAGCTATAACGGGGTGGCGTGTAGCTCAGTTGGTAGAGTGGCCGGTCTGGTAACCGGAGGGTCGCCAGTTCAATACCCAGGTCTGGATGGGTTAGATTGTCGTTGTGTCCTTGGAGACACTTCACCCGGCTGCCTGCTGGTGGTGGTGAGGAGGGCCCATAGGACTCCAGCCTCTAACAGTCCACCCCAGGGCAGCTGTGGCTAAAGTGAAGCTAACTGCCATCAGCATGTGAATGGGTGAATGTGTCTATGTAGTGTGAAGACTTAGAAAGCACTATACAAGTACACGCCATTTACCATGATAGGGTACTTGAAATCCTCAGAAATACTAAACATTTGATGTGGTATGTTCAAGGTTTTGCTGAAGTGAAATACTGTAGCTTTTAGCACTATAACATTCAACAGTATGAGACAAAGAATTTAAATAACCTTTTTGTGCATAATATGGGGTTTAGAGTCATTAGTGAAAGGTGCTAGAAAATCTGGAACAAACAGCGGTTCATGGTGTTTCATTTGGAATAAAACTACGGACACTACTTCAAATGATTCCCTTATGTTTTTTGTTGGGAGGCAGTAGCACAGTGACTAAGACACTAGTATTGCAACTTGAGTATAAAGCTTTGAGTCCCACTCCTAGTGGTTTGAGAAATGTAACTGTTGTAATTGTTGACTTGTGAAAGCCTAACTGAAGGTTAACTATTCTTTAAAACCACACAGAGACTACATACTTTAAATAGGTTTAGATGTTCTTTGATTATCAAAATGTTTCACAACTGAGACAAGTGTCCGCTTTTTCAAAAATCTAAATATGGTCACCCTATGATATTTAATCACTGGGTAAAAGGGAATAGACTAAAAACAAGATCTATCAATTATTCTAAGTATGTAAGTTGCCCAGTTACAAGTAAATGAAGCTTTAAGTTGTTCCTCAATGCATCAAAAAACAACAACAAACAAACATAAAACATGTGAAGTTGTTTATTGATGACCTAAACAGACAAGATGTCAGGCTTTTTTATAAGAACATCTTGCTTCAAAATATTGTTTATATTGACATCTTAAACATTTCTAAATATCAAATTAATCATATTAAGATTAAAACTACAGTTTGCTTTTACAGACATTTTGCTCAAATATGATAATCAGTGAGTTTTCTGGTTAGTTTGGTGTGAATTCTCTCTGAATGTCAGAGAGTTGCATAAACACAACGACGAGGAAGCTTTCAAATTATTAGCTCGAAAGTAAAACTGATCTCTGCATTTTAAAATGTTTTTGGTTCATTGTACAGCCATTTATATATAATCTCTTTATTGGGTTGTAAAACAGCTGAAACAACCATTTTCTACTGTTAATTAAACAAATATGGTGCCGTTTAAACCTGAGACAGTATAGTAGAATATCACAGTACGGCAACACAAAACACCCAAAGTTTAATGATAGCTCTAGCGTTACCTTTAATTAGTTACTTTTTCAATTAAACCAAAAATAATCACTTATTAAACTCAGCCTTTTTAACAAAATCAACTGCTTTTAGGCACAAATATTAAACTCCCAAATCCTGAGAAAAGATTTTAAAAAGACCTTAAATATGTAGCCCTATTGAGAATTCAGCATTAATCATGTGGCACATTGTTGCTGTCAGGCAAAAACCTGGTATCTCTAAAAACAAACATTTTCAGGAAATGAGGGGAAAAAAGTTTATTTTACAAATAAAAAAAACGCTGATGATCATAAATGCAAGCGCTTGTGACTTGTCCTGGATCAGAACATTCATCTCGTATATTCTGTCACACCTGCATTTAGCCGTTTGCACCTCTATGGTGTGAAACGAAGCACGTCACATAGAATTACAGAACAGAATTCCTGGTGAGGAATGTAAATAGATGACCTTCTTTTTTTTCTTAACAGTTTTGACTCAGACACAGGTCCACGACCCACTTTTGGTTTACGACCCACAAGTTGACAATCATTACTTTAAACTGCATTGTAAATGTTTTGACTACATGCATAATAAAGGCTACTGGTTTGGTGATATTTGTTTAATTATGTTCAATAATTTTCTTCTTTTTTTCTTAACTAAAAAAGAAAAATAACTGTCAACTGGTATCTCTGAGCCATAGAGTATCACAGATGAGCTCTAATAGGGAGGTAAGGGACAGGGAATCACTAAACACTGACTGTCTCTCTCTAACGGCGTTCACCAGAAGTAACCATTTGTGGGTAGTAAACATATATTCCCCACAATCATTGCAGCAACAATGACTCTTTTCTTTTTGCAGCTGAGCATGTAATTCATCTCACTGCTTTTTGCCCTGTGGACCCATAAAACAGATCAACTACTGAGACTTAATGTACACAGTTAGGAGAGAGAGGGTACTCAGTCTGTGCATCAGATGGTAAAAGAACAGCTGCAGAAGGAGAAGCAGCACATGTTTAATGAGATGCCTCTCAGATTAAAAAAGAAGAAAGATGAAGGCATTCTCTTTAGTTGGCAGCAGAGGGTGCCAGCACATCATAAAAACACCCAGCAGGCAACACATCCCACAACCCAAAGTCCAGTTTGCTCATCTAAAAAACAGTATCAGATAAAGATGGGCTGAGAGGCGAGTCATTGTTGACATTCTGTGAGTTTTCTTCATCTTATTCTGGAAAAATCTTTCCATCTTCCCTGGCATCTAGTGAGGACTGTGTCTGGAAAATGACACAGTCTAGACTTGTTGGCTGGATTCAAGGAAACTGTCTCATTTACTAGAAATCTGATGCCAAAATGAACGAATGAATTCTCTCACCTCTGTCTGCATCAGTGCAGGTTGTGCTTATTACTGCATGGGAAGTAATTCCTGTATTTTCCAGGGATAGAGCGGAGAGTTGGGAGGATTTGGTTAAAGCTGTTCTTGAGCAGAGATGTGGGATACACTTGGATTTATGACATTTTAAACCAGATTTAGCATTCCTGTTTCAGCCCTCAGCCAGTGTCAGACGAGGCCCAGAGTGGTTAAATCACAGATGGCTCTTCCTCTTTTTGTGCCCTGTGGTGATGGGAAAACCAGGATGAGACAGCCACCTCATCAGCCTGCGGTGGCTTAGAGCTGGCACTGTCAGGAGGGAGAGGAGTCTGGCCTTCCCTGCAGGTGTCTTGGAGAACCCATCTCCATCTGCTCATCTGGGGCATGTCTGACAGTTTACAGAAAGACCAACATTTTCTTTTTGAATCCAAAAGCTACAATAATTTTATAGAATCCTCGGATTTCCATTGAGTGTTTGTATAACTCTCCCACAAACCATTTCAATCTGCTGAACATCAAGGCTTCCTAGCATATCTGGTGAAGTTAGACTTGTTTGATGAAGAGCGATGAAGGATAAACTCCATTTAACCATTCCTATCCTCTTCCTAGTATGAGGCTGGATGTATAGAAGAACACTGCTCTCAAAATCAACTGACCACTCAATCAATTCAATAAAATTACCTGATTAATCTTATTAAACTGGTACTAATACAAAATCATGTTATTTTCAAATGGTAAGAGAATCACACCCAACCTTCCAAAGATTGCAAATGTTCAGAGGGTTTCTATTGAAATGGTTACATGGTATCATCATCAATCAGAACCATTCACTTGAATACACTCACTCATTTCAATTACACACCGAAAACCTTCTGACTAAGCTGAAATCAGGTTTCCTTTATAAGAACAAATTGTGTTTTTCTCTGAAGGCAGAGAAACATTTAAGGTCCCACTGTGTAACTTTTTCATATTTTAAATCTTTTCCTTGAGCCAGTCTTGGCTAATCTGACCCTACAGGGTTAATGAAAAGTCACTCAGCCCCATCTGCTGCTTGGATCCAGAATACCACGTTTGTAACTTCTGGGTCTCTGGTCCGGTGCCCTGAAGTCTCACAAAGTCACGTATCTCACGAGGGTTAGGCTAACCCTAACATTGTTATGCTGATGATATTCAGCTGTACTGCTCATTTAAAGGTCCCATGACATCGGTTTCCATGTTTTCTGACTTATCTATCATGTTGCAACGTTGAGTTCTCACCTTAAACCTGCCAGAAAGAGCAAAAAACGGCATCCATCTGTCTCCTAGTCCAGCCAGTGAGAAGCTCTTCCAGATTTCAGACCCAGGTTTCAAACCGTTTTTTTCACTCCAGCCCGCTATGAGGTCATAGTGATCCGGACTTGCTTATATGGTAAATTCTCCTCCCACATGCACGTTCACGTGAACTGGAGCGAGGCAGTGCCGCCGCCATTGCCCATAGACCGTGTAGTGTTTAGTTTCAGTTTCGTTTCTCTTTCACGCGACAGCACTGCCCCCTACTGGACACTGCCCCCTGCTGCAGCAGAAGTGTCAGGCTGCCAAATAAGGAGAAACCCAGCAGAACCGGAAGGCGGCGCTTTCTTCTGATCTCTGAGTTGCTCGTTAGGAAATAATTACAGAGTATTTTGAGTTATAATGGTGCAACGCTAATCTAGAGGCATCAAAGATTACACCTGTTTAATATAAAGTGATTTAAATATGGAGTCACAGGCACTTTAAGCCTTCTGAATATTTTAAGTTGTCCTCACTGTTAAAGCAATACTGAGCAGTTTTTAACACTTAGTTAGAAACTTGACCAGTTTCATGTTTGACAGCACTCTGCTCCCCTCTACTGGCCAGATACCGCACTAGACAGTTTTGAGCCCCGGCCCGTACCTCCAGGATGATGTCACCTTCTGCTTTACGGCAGAACCGGTCTAACAACGCTAGGGGGAGGACCTCCTGCCGAGGTGGGATTGTTTCAGCAAGCATATCAAAGTTTAACCAGTCTGATTATTAACCACATGGTGAAATATAGTAGAAAATAATGTTCTGAAAGATTTCCTCAGCACCACCTCACAGATAAATAAATATATAAATAATTCAGCCCGAACCTGACGAGACCTGAATGTCTCCGCGAGCTGACTAGAGCACGGTGAAGCCGGAAGGTAAAAACAACAAACCAGAGAAAGGAGGATGATTATAAAGCGGACAGGTCGACCCCCCCCACGGCCAATGGTGTGGCAACGGAGGACCGCTGCCGTGTTGTTCCCATACCCCGACAGCGGAGGCTCCCTGCTCTCCACACACTCTCCTCCGGCTCAGTGCCTCCCAGCTTGGCTGACACGCAGACCCGAGGCTGAACCAGGTGGCCTCATCCCGCAGCTACGCCTGGGTTAATCTCTCCTACACCGACCTGATAATCAAAGCCTTCCTCTACAACACCTCACAGGTAAATAAATCCGTGGAATCGATGACGCACGACCCGCATGAAACGTCAACACTGGACCGGATTAGCCTACACCCAGTAGCTAGCTGCTATCCTAGCCGCGATGTTTTGCACTAGCTGCCAGCCAAACGAGATCTGAAGTCCGTCAGATCTTAGCCGGTCTACAAGGGACCCGGGGGTTTTGCTCACCAGCAGACCCTAAAGTCTGGTCAGGTTCGCGCTGAATTACATGGTTTGTTTTATTCTGCTCACACACACCTGAAACGCACACCTGTATGTTCGGACAGCTGAAAGAGAGGCAGAGAGAGAAAGATAGACTGTTTATGAACTTATAATATTTATACATTCAAAAGAAAGGTAAAAACAACTTATCTGACAGATTATCAGCTGAAAGCTGTCGCAGACTGGGCTGGAAATAGTTCAGGCGTGAGATGATTTACGACAGTAAAAGTTAAACTTTCAATCGTAGCCTCCTACTGCCCCCTGCTGGTTAAAAGTCGCTCAGTGCTGCTTTAAAATGTTTTAACGACATCAAACAGTGGCTCTGTGACAACTATTTGCAGGTGAACTCTGATAAAACTCAATCCCTAATTTTTGCTCCAGAGAACCAAATGAATCAAATCAAGCAGCACTTTGGTTTTTTGGCTCCTTCTGTCAAACCAAACGTCAGAAACCTTGGTATCATTCTTGATTCTGCCATGTCATTAGAGGAATATTCACAAGGTTTAATCCATAACTGCTTTAATCAGCTGATAAATATCTAGGATCAGAACTCTAGTGTCAAAAGCAGAACTAGAGATGATTATTCATGCTTTTATTTAATCTCACCTTGATTATGGTAACAGCCTTTTTACATGTCTGAACATAAAGGATCAGTCCCGCCTCCAGTCAGGTCAGAATGCTGCTGCAAGGCTTTTAACCAACACACCAAAGAGTCAGCACTTTACTCCAGTTTGAAGATCCCTGCACTGGTTACCAGTGCATTTTAGAATTCATTTTAAAATTTTAGTATTTACTTTTAAAGCCCTGCATGGTCAGGTCCCTGACTATATCTCAGACCTTCTAGAACCCTACAGTCCTCCTCGTAGTCTGGTCTACTAGTCAGAGGCTGTTGGAGGTTCCTAGTTCACATTTTAAGTCCAGGGGAGATCAATCTTTTAAAGTGGTGGCTCTAAGAGTATGGAACACTTTACCTCCTCCTCTGCGTTGCCTGGATTCTGTTGATTCTTTTAAGAAACAGTTGAAGACTCATTTATTCAGGCTCGCTTTGAACTGATTTTATGTTGCATGATGTTTTATGTTTTTGGTTTTATCATGTTCTTATCAAGTTTTTATCCTTCGTGTTTTTATCATTGTTTTATTGTGAAGCACTTTGTGGTCTTTGACCTGAGAAAGGTGCTATATAAATAAAGTTATTATTATTATTATTAACCCAATGTGGCTAGCTGTTATGCTAGCTCCGAAGTGTTTTTACCTCATGATTCCTGATTTTTTCCCATCTCTCCCTGCTTGAACACAGCTGATTTCTTTGAATGAGTGATGAACCGCTCCAGTAGAAAGTAGTGAAGGCTGAGGAGACATTTCAACAGTCAGATTTAGGGGTTTCTGAGCAGAAACGATGGTGCTAACGTTTTTACAGCAGTGATTTAAAATGGACTAGGGGGTGCTAAAATAAACAAAAACTGCACAGTATGCATATATGTCAAAATATATTTTATTAGGTGAATTTAAATCACTTTTAAAAGACAGAGAAAACAGCTGGCTGGTTAAATAGCTGCGTATTTATTGAATCTAGCTCACTTTGGTAAATTTTAAAAAATTGTGCCCAGTAGTTTTTGTTTACTTGACATTTTGCTTTTGTCGTGATGTATGTTTGTGTAAAATTCTTTGTCTTGTTTTATGCTGCCTTATGGACCAGGTCACTCTGGAAAATGAGATTTGATACCTCAATGAGATTTTACCTGGTAAAAAAAGGGAATATTATTAATAAATCCTGCAAGGAAAATAGAAGTTTCAGTAACTTGCTTCTTCATAAAGTCCTTGTAGGCTGTTGTAGCTGTGAGCAGGAAGCCGTCTGTGTTGAAGAGGATCTGACACTCAGTTGTTGAATTAAGATAACAGTTCAGCCTGGATCAGGATTGAACTAAATCACTCTGTAGGTGTTTAAACACCTCAAAACACCTTGTTCTAATGTTCATGATCTGTTGAGCAGAAGTTCAACACAGTCTTCAAATCAAAGGTCTGTAAATCCTAACAGTGTCTACTTGTCTATGGATCTCTTCAAATATTCAGAGAAAATGTTTTCTGCATTATGCATTTACAAATTTATTATGCCTACATTTTAAAGCCAGGGCTGCATGGTGGCGCAGCTGGTTAGCACTGTTGCCTCGCAGCAAGGAGGTCGTGGGTTCGCGTCTCGGCTCTGCGGCCTCTCTGCGTGGAGTTTGCATGTTCTCCCCGTGCATGTGTGGGTTTTCTCTGGGTACTCCGGCTTCCTACCACAGACCAATAACATGACTGTCAGGCTAATTGGGCTGGTAAATTGTCACTAGGTGTTAGTGTGTGTGTGGTTGATTGTCTGTCTCATTCGTCTCTGTGTGGCCCTGCGATGGACTGGCGACCCATCCAGGGTGTCCCCCGCCTCTCGTCCCTTGACCGCTGGAGATAGGCACCAGATCCCCCGCGACCCTCTGTGGAGGATGAAGCGGTTTAAGAAAATGGATGGATGGATTTTAAAGCCAACATAAAGCCATAGAGAAGAGAAAGTATGACATGTTTCTACTGTAGATAAAAGGACTCCTGAAATGTTCTCACAAATTTAAATGGCTTGATATTCAGCTGAGATCCAGTGATCAGAGCAGAGGTTGTGCAGCGTACCAGTCTAACGACTAAAGGAGACACACTCTGTACCTCATCTATTTAACCTGGAAGTCCTGCATAACCTGTATGTGAAGTTCTGCAGATTAGTTACTGATTATGTGGTTTCTTCTCTATTTTTGATTTTCTGTTTATTTCTTTACCACAGGTTATTGCAAAGCGCCTTGTGATTTAGACCTTGAGAGGTGCTATATGAAGAAACCTTCTCCTCCTTCACGATCAATAGCATGTCCTGGATTACAGCATCTGTTGCTGACATCACTGCTAAGCCACCTCCTTTTTCTGCTTTCTTTAAATCTCGGTCTGATCCTGTCATCTGAAAACAGGGACGTTGCAGTCTGTGATATGATCCTGCATCATGCAGCATTCCTAATATGTTTGCATTAACTTTTTATAATATTTGCTGTAAATGTAACTTTTTTATGATGTCCCCTCTGGTATTTTTAGAATTATAGTACTTGTACAAACACTGGTTACATGATGTTTTCATTACAATCACAAACACTGTTTTTCAATCCAAACTATGTAAAAGGTTTCCTCTCTTGCTGCATGGTGGCACAGTTGCTGTTGCCTCACATCAAGGAGGATGCAGATTTGCTTGCTGAGGTGGAGTTAGCATGTCCTCTCCATGCATGCAGGAGTTTCTCCTGGTACAGCAGCTTCCTCCCACATATCAAAGATATTAATGTTAGTTTAACTGGTGACTCTAAATTGTCCCACACTGTCAGAAATGAAAGGACAGAATTGTACCTTTTGTCATCACTGGGGTGGTACTCTCAAAAGTACAATTTTGTACCTTTAACTGGGGGGTTGTACCCCTTACATATGTGTCCCCTAACCAGTTAAGGTACAAAATAGTACCCCCTCAAAAGGTACAGTTTTGTACCTTAACTGGGGGTACACATTTTTACCCTTGTAGTTTGTACCTTTTACTAGTCAAACCTGTACCTTAGGGTACAAATATGTACCCCTTAGGATACATATTTGTACCTATAAAGGGTACAAAAGGGTACACATATGTACTCCTAAAGAGTACAAATATGTTTACGTTGTAAAATATGCATGCACACTCATCAGTGGCTATATATATTCTCTTTGTCAGAAGAGTAATGCAATGAGCAATATCTACTTTACATAAACTAAACTGTTTAAACGTTCATTTAAACATGATTAAAACGATCCTGACACATGCGATATAGAGTGAGGAGGCTTCGCCTGAAGGCAGAGAACACTCAGTGAGTCCAGAGTGAGATCTGATCATGATTAGAATGAATTATTGGTACTTGCATCAAATCAAGGCTATTATTTTACACAAGAACTAGTGAGCTTTAACCACTCACTGATAAAGCCTTTAAAGCCTGGTACCAGTGTTCATTTTGGCGTGAAATTTTAATTTAGTTTTAGTCTTAGTCTTTTGACTAAAATTCTTTTTAATTTTAGTCTAGTTTTAGTCGTCCAATTCGTTTTAGTTTTAGTCTAATTTTAGTCGACTAAAATAGTTCAGAATTTTAGTCGACTAAATATAAAATAGGCATATTTGACTAATATTAATATTTTTTCCTCTGGTGCAATTATTTCACATTTATTTAAAGGAATTGGGGTAACACTTTACTTTTAATAACATTAGTGCATTATTAAGTATTAATAAACAAATGGGCCCTTTATCAACGTTCCCAATATTGTTAATGACCCCAATTATAAGACACACCCCTTTCCAAGACAAATCTTTAGAAAAAAAACTAAATTCACTTTTAAAATAAACTATTTTTGTTGAAAATTTGAGGAAGTAGTTTAAATATTATCTTATTTAGAGACCTTTAATATTTTCTTATTAATTCAATCACAAAGATCTGTAATTCATATTCTACTGTGTGTTGAGTTCTGTCAGGAAAGACACTCGTGATCCTGAACAAATAAATACCATAATAATGTAAACTGTCAGAACTTTGCTCATGACGTCAGATCAAAAGTCTGCATGAGGCTTTTCCTCACAGAGTCTGATCAGCTGTTCTCACACTGCGGTCCGTCTCCTCCCACAGAACGTGATCGCCACAACGCTCCGTCTTCGCTCATTTCACTCCATAACTCCATATTTCCTGTCTCCCTGACAGCTGTTTGATGCCTCTGCTGCGTTCACACCATTATCTTAAATCAGCGTCGTAACTCTGCCTCCGTTCTGTTCATTTGACCCACTTTAATAAAGTTGGTTCCTGTCGGAGTCTGCTTTGCTGTTTACAAACTCCGGCGCGTCCCGACAAGGCGGACTCTGATTGGTTCCTTTCTCATCTACTTCCGCCTGTTACGTTTGCTGATTGGTTCCCTTCTCTAGTCCCGCCTGCTCCGATTGCTGATTGGTTCTTTGGTATGTTTCCCGTTTTCTGATTGGATTTCGTCACTGTCAATTCTTGTCTCGTCTTTCGTTCCTGACGAAAAGGTCCGCCGATTTAGTCTTCGTCTTTAGTCTTTTTCCGTTTTATATTTTTGAATTTCGTTTAGTTTTCGTTCAGTAAAATATATTTGTGACGAAATAAATAACGAAAATATTTCGTCTACAAAATTAACACTGCCTGGTACATGAAGTAATAAACAGAAAATATATATATTGGTTATAGATGTACTACTTATTAACATGACCATAAATATATCCAGGGGTGCACATCATGCATGCATACCATAACCGCCTGCCCAAACGCTCCTTTGTGGACCAGCTCTATCTAATGTAGTAGCCTGCAATCTGACAAGCTTCACATCCTGTTGCAGAGCAGTGAATGAGTGCTCACATGACCTCTCAAGCTAGTAGACGTGTGTGTCCTGTGCATATGTGCATATTATAACCGGCGTTTGGCGGCGCGCACGGAGCTGCACCTCGTCACGCCCCCTCACCTGCCGCTCTGAGCGCTGTGAGCTGATGATCAGACAGAAAACCCGTCGGACCGTCAGAAGTGCATTGACGTCTGTCCTGTCCTGGTCCCTACCAATGACCAGCACAAATCTATATGCCATAGCTTAGTATAGACCCAGATTCCAACCTAACTTTGACAATAAATTAACGCCGACAATATCTTTGTCGCGCGATAAAGTCTGGCGATAACACAGCTGTTAACGCCGTTATCAACCCACCACTAATATATATATATATATATATATATATATGTGTGTGTGTGTGTGTGTCTGTATTCTTTATTTGTTCCTTTCAAAATTTGGATAAACATTTAACCCAATTTACTCATCGGCCATGTTGGTGGGCACACGGGGGGAAACTTGGGGTTTAGATTCTTGCCTAAGGAAACTTCAACACTAGGGGTGAATGCAGTGATATATCACAATGTTTTGTGTCACAATATTATATCAGTATTCTTAAAGCAAAATATACATTTCTTATTAACAATTTACAAGCAAAAATTAAGAGTGGCAGTTCATTTTTGTGTTGCATTTCTCTGACCACTTGTTGGCTGCAGTCATTTTTCCTCAGCAGTCCTCCACTTCCACAAAACATTGAGATCTCACCAATCTCACCATAGTACCGGTGAGTGGTAAATGTTTCTAACTTCACACAGCTATCCAATGAATGAAGCAGAAAGAATACAGCTGGCTCCAGCAGCTTTCAAAGCTGCTGTCTGAACACATTCTGGTTTTAAAACAAAGAAATGTAGTAAAGACTGACAGGAGTTATGCAGTCTGTAAAATCTGATACGGGATAGTCAAATACTCAGGCAACATGACAAAACTGTAAGAACAAGTAACTAGATACAATGATGAAGTAGCATTAAATGTTCATTTTAGCATAAAGCAAATTGATTCTGCTCAGCAGAACTGAAGAGGCTAACTTTAATGTTTAGCTGCAGCAGTGTTCCAACGGTTCAATTAATAAATATCACAACATATTGTATTGCTTGTATCGTGATATATTACAATATTGTCCCTGTATCATGATGCATATTATATTGCCAGATTTTTTCCACTACACACCCCTATTTGACACGTTGTCTCCCGGAGCCTGGGATCACACCGCTGACATTCTAATCAGTGGACGACTGTGTGGTAAAAGGATTGGACACCACTGGTTTGGAACAAATAACTTCCAGAACAGATTTGAACAATCTTCAGTCAAACAGCTGATTTGATGATCAGTTTGTTGAATCTGATGAACTGAGTAGTTTATCCTTCCTACATCAACAACATCTAACAAACCCCACCCATCCAGAACACAGACTATTCACCCGTCTTCCTTCAAGCAGAAGGTTGAGCACTCTTTAAACATGCTTTCTGGTCTGGTGCTGTCGTATCGCTCACACCTAGCTTACAATCATGTCAAAACATCAGATTTTTGCTGTATCCTGGTACTTGATGTTGCTCCATTAGCAGGATGGAAGTTACACAATCCTGGTTTTATAGCTCTCTTCAAATGAAGCATAGAACACATAGAACCTATAAACTATCTCTCATCATTACACAGGTTGGATTGAACTCATTCAACTAATCTACAAACAGACGATTCACTGAAATAACTTCAGTGTGCACACGCTGATGTGAGGTCTGAGAAATGATACACAAGGTGTTTAACCAGCCTCATTAGAGGAAGTGGATCAGACGACAGCAAACAGTGATGAGTTGTCCAGCTCCGACTCAACACATGTTAATAAAAGCCTCATATATTCTTCCTCCCCGTAGAAAACCTGCTCTCTAAACTCGTTAAAGCCTTGCTCTCATTTCCTGGGTGATGAAGATCTGCTCTCACTAACTTCAAGTGCTCATCATCAGCTTATTTAGCTTGTTTTATAGATACACAGAGCGTGTTATGCATTTAGGAGGATTTGGTTTGAAATGTAAAAGAAAGTAATCATTTCCCTAAGAGGTTGTTTGTAAAGAAGCAGCAGAAGTAGAAAGAAACGTGGGATAAACTTAGAGAGAAAAGTTATTACTAAACTAGAAAACAACATTTTATTCCTGTAATTATCAAAACGTATAATCATAGAGTTCTATACAGAACTCTTTTTTTTTTTTTTTTTTACCCCGTGTCCTATACAGAACTCTTTAGATGACTGGTTATTGAGCAAAAAGCCTGAATCCTCAAGCATCTGGTCAAAATGAAAATATTCATACCGGTATATATTTTTTTCTTTATACCATTGAATTATACAGCAAAGATTTTAGTTGGAATATGATACAGGCCAAACACCTGACCTGTTCTTATCCTTGCCTTGAAATTAACACGATTTTTTTTTTAACCCCGTGTCCTGTCCGGCTGTGGAGCAAACAGAATAATGTCTGAGTGCCAAAAACAAGCCCAACAGTGTTGCTGTTTCAGGTGAGAGGTTACAGCCACTGCTATAAAACTCCTCCTGATTTTTGTTTAAATATAACCCCCAAAATCTTTATTAGAATATTGTTATGGTTGATTGGACACGGAGCCTGAAAGTGAAGGGAAGGGTACAGAAAGAGGGATGGGGGAGAAAGTAAACAGAAAAAGAAGAGAACAAGAGACGTGAAGAGTCCACTTCTAGACCTGTAAATAAAGCACAAACAAACAAAACAGGGAGAAAAGATACAACAGCAACAAACAGCATATGAATACACAACAGTTGTGATATTCTTCAAATGTATACGTATACACCAGTTCAAGAGAGTTCAGTGTCAACCACAGCCCCAGTCAATGTGTCTGAAAACACCTGAGTCCGTCTTTATGTGAACACCTTGTGATCACCTGTGTGTATATGCGCGCTTGTTTATGTAAGGTTTCTCTATTGAAACATTCAATAATAAGTTAGAGGAGCCACAGACCCGTCCCCAAGGCCCACGGAGGATGCGGAGGAGGTCCAGGCCCCAGACGTCCAGAGGCCACCCAGGGCACAGACACCCCAGGGAGACCGCCGTCAGGGCAGCCGCTAAACTCTCCCCCAGAGGGCGCAGAGGCTCACCTGACGTGGGCCCCCCGGCAGTCGCCGCGCTAGAGCCCCTGGGGGGTTGCGACTAGGAGCTCACAGGCACCGCCTGCAGCCGGCCATCCAGGGTAGATCTAGCCGGAACTAGAGACCCGAGACCCAGGAGCGAACCGGCCCCAGCAGAGGCCCGACCACCCCCGGGGGCCCAGATCCCACCAGGCCGCCACAGGAAGAAGAGCAGGCAGACGCCCCCAGCACCCAGACCAAGACCCCAAGACACCCCAATACGCCAGCGGAGAAAGGCACCACCAATGCCGAGGCGCAGCCAGGGAGGATAGTCTCTGCCGAGGAGGGCCTAGCATGTCACAGAAAGAGGTGGGGGGGCACAAAACCTGACAAAAAAACAGTCACACACAGACACAATCACTCTCCCTCCCTCATGCGTGCACACACACATTCCTGCAAACATACCAAGACACACAATAGATGCTGTACACCCACTCTCGCTCCCCATGCACACTCTATGTTCAGGACCAGGGACCAGCGTCCTAAGGGTGAAGCCGGCCCTGAGATCCAGAAGATGGTCCCTCCCTTGCTGAAGTGGGGATAAGCAGACCACCGCGCACCCCGCCGCAGCCGAGCAGCCCCCCACCGCAGACCCCGACCAGACAGCCCGCTCCACTCCAGGCCCCAGGCAGCGAGCAGAGAACAGGGGTGTGTGAAGACCCCAAGTCTCCCCCCACCTGCTCCAATGTGGTGTTGATGCGTGAAATAATAATCATATAAATCTGTTTAAACTGAACTTCTAACTGGGTTTTATTAATCAAACAACCGTATAATAATCTGTTTTTATTTTGTAATTTTATAACAATAACAGTAATAAAGAAAAATAACTGTCCCTTTCTACCTTTAGCCCTGCCACCAGACATCTATAGGACTAGATATGGTATGACTGATAAAAGTACTAATACTAATACACTGTAAACCCGAATAAGTTCAGTGAACTCAAAATTTATGAGGAAACTGATTACATAATAACTTTTAAGTTAACTTACTTATAAAATTTAATTTCATCACAACTTAAAAAATGTGAATTGAATTAAATCAAAGCATTTATCTACCTCCAACTTATAACTTATTAGTTAACCAACTTAAAAAATGTGAATTAAATTCAATCAAAACATTTAACTACCTCCAACTTATACAATTTTATTTGAGTAAACTTGCATATTTTGATTTATTTTAACTTTTACAACTCAAATATAATTTATATAAAATAAATCAGTGCACTCCAACCCTGGTCCTCAAGATTTTGTATCCAGCATGTTTTAATTTCCCTGATTCATCAGACTTAATTCAATGGTCATCTAACTCTGCAGAAGCCGGTTAATCACTACTGATTCAAATCTGGTGTGTTGGAGCAGGGAAGCATCTAAAACATGCAGAATGTAAGATCTTGAGGACCAGAGTTGGAGAGCACCGTTCTAAATTGACCTTTTGACACTAAACTAACAACCATTCTGGACTTTGGTCAAACTTTGAAAAAAAAAATATAATAGACAGAATTGACCCAAACGTATAGTGAGGGTCTGTTGGGAACGCCTGGCAGAAGAACCTGTCAAGATGGTCTTCAACTCCCACCTGCGGCAGAGCTTCGACCGCGTCCCGAGAGCAGTAGGGGACATTGAGTCCGAATGGGCCTTGTTCCGCTCTGCGATTGTTGAGGCGGCTGTTGCTAGCTGTGGTCGCAAGGTAGCCGGTGCCACCTCGGTGCCAGTCGTGGCGGTAACCCCCGTACCCGCTGGTGGACACCAGAGGTTAGGGGAGCCATCAGGCTGAAGGAGGAGGCCTACAGGGCGTGGCTGGTCTGTGGGTCTCCAGAGGCAGCAGACAGGTACCGGAGGGCCAAGCGGAGTGCAGCGGTGGCAGTTTCCGAGGCAAAATCTCGGGCGTGGGAGGAGTTCGGCGAGGCTATGGAAGAAGACTATCGATTGGCTCCAAAGAGGTTCTGGCAAACCATCCGGCGCCTCAGGGGAGGAAGGCGGCAACTTGCTCACACAGTTTACAGTAAGGACGGGGAGCTGCTGACGTCAACTGGGGCTATAGTCGGGCGGTGGAAGGAATACTTTGAGGATCTCCTTAATCCCACCGACGCACATTCCTATGAGGAACCAGAGCTGGGAGACCTGGGGATGGACTGTCCAATCTCTGGGGCAGAAGTCGCAGAGGTAGTCAAACAACTACGCGGCGGTGGAGCCCCAGGGGTGGATGAGATCCGACCTGGGTATCTCAAGGCTATGGATGTTGTAGGATTGTCGTGGTTGACACGTCTCTGCAACATTGCGTGGTCATCGGGGGCAGTTCCTGTGGAGTGGCAGACCGGGGTGGTGGTTCCCATTTTTAAGAAGGGGGACCAGAGGGTGTGTTCCAACTATAGGGGGATCACACTCCTCAGCCTCCCTGGAAAGGTCTACTCCAGGGTACTTGAGAGGAGAGTCCGGTCGATAGTTGAACCTCGGATAGAAGAGGAGCAATGTGGTTTTCGTCCTGGTCGTGGAACTGTGGACCAGCTCTTTACCCTCGCTAGGGTGATGGAGGGGTCATGGGAGTTTGCCCAACCAATCCACATGTGTTTTGTGGATTTGGAGAAGGCTTATGACCGTGTTCCCAGGGGCACCCTGTGGGGGGCGCTCCAGGAGTATGGGGTTGATGGTCTTTTGTTAAGGGACATTCAGTCCCTGTACCAGAGGAGTGTGAGTCTGGTCCGCATAGCCGGCAATAAGTCGGACCTGTTCCCAGTGAGGGTTGGACTCCGCCAGGGCTGCCCTTTGTCACCGGTCCTGTTCAGAACCTTTATGGACAGGATTTCTAGGCGCAGTCGTGGTGTGGAGGGTGTTGAGTTTGGTGACAGGAGAATCTCGTCTCTGCTTTTTACGGATGATGTGGTCCTCCTAGCTTCATCAAGCTCTGACCTTCAGCTCTTGCTGGGGAGGTTCGCAGCCGAGTGTGAAGCGGCTGGGATGAGGATCAGCACCTCCAAGTCTGAGGCCATGGTTCTTGACCAGAAAAAGGTGGAGTGCCAACTCCGGGTCGGGAGAGAGGTCCTGCCTCAAGTGGAGGAGTTCAAGTATCTCGGGGTCTTGTTCACGAGTGAGGAAGGAGGGAGCGGGAGATCGACAGGCGGATTGGGGCAGCATCTGCAGTGATGCGGACGCTGAACCGGTCTGTTGTGGTGAAGAGGGAGCTGAGCCAGAAAGCAAGGCTCTCGATTTACCGGTTGGTCTACGTCCCAATCCTCACCTATGGTCATGAGCTTTGGGTAATGACCAAAAGAACGAGATTGCGGATACAAGCGGCTGAAATGAGTTTCCTCCGCAGGGTGGCCGGGCTCAGCCTTAGGGACAGGGTGAGGAGCTCGGACATTCGGGAGAGACTCGGAGTAGAGCCGCTGCTCTTCCATATCAAAAGGAGCCAGTTGAGGTGGTTCGGGCATCTGGTAAGGATGCCTCCTGGACGCCTCCCTCAGGAGGTGTTCTGGGCATGTCCTGCCGGCAGGAGGCCCCCAGGTCGACCCAGGACAAGCTGGAGGAAATACATCTTCAGTTTGGCCTGGGAACGCCTGGGTGTCCCAGCTGAGGAGCTGGTGGACTTGGCCAGGGAGAAGGTGGCCTGGGCTGCCCGACTTGGAATGCTGCCCCCGCGACCTGGACCCGGATGAGCGGAAGAAGGCGAGGAGTGAGAATTGCAATTGCAAGTTTATTTTTAATCACCTGCACAAGAGTAACACTTCAACTGCATTTGAACAGGATTTTTAAAGTGCTTAATGTACATATTGTATATTTGATTAAAGACACATTTGTGAAATATCAAACAAAAAAATGTCAGCCTCTCTCTTTGGCTTTTTACCTTGCAAAACTAACTAAAATGAAATAACCATTATATTAACTTACACTTAACACTTAGCCATGGGCATGTTAGTGTCAGTCTCCTCAAACATCACTCTATGGAGAACAGATGGCAGCAGATGCCCTAAAATTAGCAGGACATGGCTTTACCACACATTACAACGGTCTAGTAAAAATGTAATTAAAAGTAATCACAATGTACAAAATAAAAACAATCACATCAAGAGCCACTGAGAGTCAATAACTTCACTGAACACATTTGGCTACACTAACATGATTCTGTTTAGTGTGGTTGCCTCTACATGCTACTGTCAGTAAAAAAAAAATCACTTTTGAGGCAAAAAAAGACAGGGTTTCAACCCATCTTCAAGGCTCATCAGTAGTTTCTGGATGAATGGAAATGTGTGAACAAGTCCTTTTGAAGGTCTAGATGCAACAAAACTAAACAACAAGGCAAATGCTTCAGCTCATTTAGGAGTTCGCCCACAACAAGCTCGTCTTTCCACTAAACCGCTGTACTGACTGGACTGAAATGCATTGGACTCGTACTGTTCTTGTTGACAATGGTCAGAATACCACCAGTTCTTGTTGACAATGGTCAGAATACCACCAGGAGTGTTGACAATGGTCAGAATACCACCAGGAGTGTTGACAATGGTCAGAATACCACCAGGAGTGTTGTTTACGTCTGGCTCTGGTCACTCTTCAATCTGCAAAGAACAAAAACAGTGTTGTATTAAAGACAAAGATTTAATGGTTGCAAGAAAGAAAAAGATCCATATATACTGTATGTGCTGCACAGCACACGGTCAGCCACTGTTAAATTTGTAAGCATTGTAATTTCCATGCTATTTTTCTGATACATGTGCCTCCATTTTATATTTGTAGACAATGAAACCTAAATCAGGACCCTGCTCAGCCATGAAACCTTTACGCTGTTATTTCACATTCTGCAAAAAACAGTAGAAGATGGACAACCTTTGTGTCCAAATTTTCAACTTGTATAATTTAGTGAAAAAACATTATCCAACAACTAGGGATGTCCCGATCAGGTTTTTTTGCCCTCGAGTCCGAGTCTGAGTCATTAGATTTTGAAGATCTGCCGATCCCGAGTCCCGATCCGATCTTTTTAATATGTTGTTGTGATCAACTTTATAAAGCCTCCAGACACAGACATACTCACACTTTCTGCTTCAAGCTGCTTCTGAGTTCTACTTTGCCGATGTTTAACTAATAAAAACAAACAAGTAACAAAATGATGTCATGCTGCTGCAGACATAAATCCATCCATCTGTATAATCTATCATATCCATATAAACATAATTCTCTGTGCACAAAATTAGTTTGTGGTTAAAGTAACTTTTTGAGGAAAATCTTTTTTTCCTACAGCTGTTCAGGTGCAGAAATGTCAACATTATTTTAACACTCTGCTCCATTTTTTGCCCAGAAAGAACAAACTTGTTTACTGACAATGACCCGGATCATTTCTTGTCATTAGCTCCTCCTTCACTCCTCTTGTTTTATCCTCTGACCGCAGCAGCTCTGAACAACTTCTTCATTAGACTATTTGGAGAAATCCGTCAGTGTTGTGCGCATTTTTGAGCGACATTTAATCAGGAAGCTCCTCCTCAGAAAGCGCTTTTTAAAAATCTAAACATCGCTCAATTTATTTCCAGACGGAGGGCGGGTGTTGTGCTGCGTATGGAGCAGAATGTCCTCCTGAGGCAGGAGGGAGACGCTGTGTAGGGACAACGAGTTAGAGCGGGTATGACTCGCTCCACGGCGGCTTCTCCGCCTCCTCCAGACCGAGCACTCCCGTCGGTGCTTACTTTCCGTTCAGGGGGAGTACGAGTCCTGGCGGCGGGTGTGGTGAGAGCGGCGAACCCGGTCGCTGCTCCATAAGCTGCGTGTCTCCCGGTCCCGGCCCCTCCCTCCTCCTGGACCGGCGGAAAGTGATTCAGACTCTGATTATGGTTAATATAAGTGCACAAATATAGACTATATATAAATCCCATGTGCTTTAGATTGTTTAACATATATTTAAAAACCTAAAATTCCTTCTGAAGGCGTAGCGGCTTTTATTTTGGCAGGGAGGTGCGCATGTCGAGGAAACCCGAGTCAAGATCGGGAGGTGACGTCCGATACCGATCGAGTCCAAAATCACGTGATCGGGGCCAATTTCCGATCACGTGATCGGATCGGGACATCCCTACCAACAACAAATACTTACATAAAAAACTTTGAAGGATTGTGGATCCTCTTCCTGTAGCCGTATTGGAAGCCTGTGCAGCACCAGAGTCCGATATCAGCATCCTGTTATTGCTGCACAGAAACACACACACAAATTAATAAAGCAGATATATTTCATGAGTGCATTTACACATTTAGGTCTGGTTCAGTTCATTTAAAGCCGCACTCTGGAGGATTTCAGCAAGAGAGCAGTTTTTTAATCTAGCGTCCAAAGGCTCCTCCTCAAAACATCTCGACACGCGCGTCCGGTCGCGTGTGCGCGCGTGCACACGGCGCATATACCGTATTTGCCCGAATATAGGACGACCCTGATTATAAGACGACCCCCATTTTTCAAGACTGATCTTCAGAAAAAAGAATAAATTCACTTTATAAAGAAACTATTTTTAATTAAATTTTGAGAAAATAATTTATATGATACCTTAATTATAGACTGCTTTCATATTTGCATATTAATCAGACAGGAATTAAAGTTCTATGTGACAACATATTTCAGTCAATTGGAAAAAAAGAGAAAAAAGAAGCTCTCTCTTCCTCACTCTGGCTGTGTGGGCCCTCCCTCCTCCCTCTCTTTTTCTCTCTCTCACTGAGACTGTGTGTGCGCGCACGCGCAGCTTCAGAAACGGGTCCTGTCTGTGGACGACAGGCAGCGCCGGATCCTCAGGTGTTTTTCAGGCTTGAGGAAGAATGCATGTGTGAATTGAGCGATGCGCTCACCTGTACAGAGCTCGCGCTGAAAACACTGCAGCCGCAGCGAGTCCAGTAATCCCGAATCACCACCGAGGTCCGACAGAAGGTGTCGGCTCCGTACGTACTAAACAGAACCGGACCGAACCAAAAACCCAAACTAGTCTGAAAACGCCAGAAGCTGGCGTTGGGCTTTGCCATCAGGTGTTTTAATCCTCAGTGGACCTGTAACTTTGAGGTGGAGCGGACGTCTAAAGAGCTGCTTCCTGCTGGTGGCGCAGCTTCTGCCATTTGAACATGAAGCATGCGCCCCCTGCTGGGGCGCGATAGTAAGACGACCCCCCCTTTTTAAAATTATTTTTAATGAAAAAAACCTCGTCTTATATGCGAGCAAATACGGTACTTCGGACATGAACTGTACAGCTCAATGTGTAGGGTTTAATCACTCACAGTTCACAATCTTATTCCAACAACACTACGAGGGTCTGATGAGCCCTCTCTGTCCCTGCTGCTTCTGATATTAGCTCTGTTAGCAGAGAGCTGCTGCTGGACTCTGAAGCTGAACTTGACTCGGCCCTGGATGAACTTTCTGACCAAAATAAACGCGTAACCCTGTCAAGCCTTGCCATTCTGTGAGGTGAAAGGTTTAAAAATAAAAATAAATCCATCTTTAGCTGGAGAATGGGTAGGTTTTTAGTAGAAATGAGCTGTGAGTCCTCAGTGAACGGCTGAGACGGCAGAGAAACACACAGAGCGTCCTGTACGACAGCGCCCCCTACTGGTACAGGTTTGGTCGATGCGCGTGCATGTTGAGAGAATGCAGAAATTTGAATTTCATTGGCTGAAAAATGTCGGTGGCAAGAAATAATGGAAAGTGGGCTCTAGAAGGAAGGAGGGTCTTCATCAGAATGACAGATGTTGTGGAACTCAACCCATAGATCATAGTTTAGACCAGAAATATCATTTAGAAAACTTTGATACATAGAAAAATGCTTCAGAGAGCCGCTTTAATGTCTTCAATTATTATTATTATTATTATTAGCATTAATTATTGCACTAGCATGATTCAAAGACCTTCACAGACTAGCAGATTGTTATAACTTCATATCATGTTTTGATTTTTTTTTAAATAGTCATATTGCCAACCCCTAAATTATGGCCACCTCACCTGTTTATCATACAGACTCAGCAGGTCGGGCAGAGCCTCTGAAGCCTCGCCAGGTCACGCTGCTTTCTGTCTGAACGAGATCAGCAGCCATGGTGTGTCTGTCCAGATCAGAATACAACTGGTTGACATTTGTGATGTGATGAAACTCTCCACAAATCTACAAAATAGTAAAAATCTGTAAAAGAACAAAAAGTAAATAATTCATTTTACCTGTGAATCAATGTGTAGGGCGGGTCTCCCACCGGGTCTTCCCTTATCATAGGTGAAGAAGGGCATATGTTCCTCCTGTAACACAGATTAAAAACAATATGAATCAAATGAACATAATTTCATCATTTATTTTAGAAATAAATGTAACAGCTTACCGATATAGATGCTGGTGGTTGGTGATAAACTGCTATTTCTATAGAATGTAAGCAAAGAAAAAAAGGGATGACATTAAACTAAACCAAACACAAACAGTTCAAACTACTACTGCTGCTGCTGCACCCCAAATTATTTCAAACAGTTCTTAGTTAGATTTGACAAAAATATGATAAACACTTAAATGATCATTAAGATGACCTGTATTGATCAAAAGTATTTGTTTAGTAGCCTACTCAACTGCTAACTAGGCGAATAATTAATTGTCCTTTGCCTATAATACACACATAATGCAACAATATGATTAAAAGGCAATTAAAAGCATACCTTAGCATATGGCGCGGACTGTTTTATGCTCCAAAAACACTTTAATCTGTTGATAAAAAGCAGAAAGAACTCACGTTAGCAAAAGGCAGCTTTAGCCACGTTTACATCGCATTCATTGAGTGGAAATGTGATGCCAAAACGTGTCTGAAACCAAACCACGTAGCTTATGGTAAAAAAAGAAATAAAACCCGGACAATGATAGCAATTCAAACTGACTAATAAGTAGCAGCCACTGGCATTTTAGTCTAAATCGAGGCTGACAAATAGCTTATGGTTAGCAAACTCAAAATTTGCGCCAACCGAGCAAGCAAACGTAACTTTACGTTATTCAACCAATTGCATTAAAAACGCGCACAATGTTTCACTGGTGATAATTCACAAAAACTCAACAAATAAAACGCCAAAATATACAAATATGTTTCATTTTACTCACGTAAATGTAGTGAACTTCGCTCTCGCTTCAGCTCCAACATCTTGAATATTTTTCTTGAGTAGCTGTGGGCACGTAAGTGCGTGCGTCATGACGTCATCACGCGTCTTTACTCATAAACTTTGATTCGAAGATTTCATTTACTCATAATCTTTTATTCCAGTAAAATTATAACTACAGTAAAAGTTGAACCAGGTTATAAGTTTTATGCGGGTTTGACTTTTTTGCTACTTTCGATTAATATGGTTATAAAACTTTTGAGCTCATTGTACTGTTCGGTTTTACAGTGTACTCCATCTGGTCACTTTAAGGCCAGACATGGTTTGATTTGAATTAGTGACACTAGTCCATCAGAGATTAATCACAAATAAATCTGGTTTATAAAACTGAAGTAATTATAGAAGTATTCAATAATAATAACAACTATACAATAATCAAGTTCATCCAATGAAGACATTTGCAGATTTCAGTTCAAATCCATGTTTTGTAATTGTTCAGGAGATATTTAGCTAAACAAACAAACAGACATGAAAACAACAACATTATGAACTTCTGACACTTGGTGATAAACATGAAAAACAAAAATGTTGTCACCATTCAGGTCAGCTGATCTAACTGATGAGCCTGTTTAGAGCTAGGATTATCCATTCAACTTCACTACAATTAGACTCCAGACTTTTTCAGGTTGTATAATTCAGATCTCTAGCTGATAAACTCTGTTCTTTAAAAGAAACACTGAGACTGAGCTGACATCTAAAACATGACAAACACACACAGTAGCTGTAGCAACGTTATCAATATATATATATATATATATATATATATATATATATATATATATATATATATATATATATATATATATATATATATATATATATATATATATATATATGTATAAGTGATCAGTCTGCCATCTATTAAGCCTGAGTTCAATCACATAAATAACATGAAAACAGATATTAGAGGTTATTTTACATTATGATGAATCCATCTCAGTGTCTTTACCTACAGAGGGATCTATCTGAAAGATAAACCAAGAAAACTTGAACTTATTGACGTTGATGTTCCTGTCAGAAACTCAAATCAGAACCAGGTTTAGCACCATGTTCATACAAAAGAGGAATTTGTCTTGATGCATTGATGCAGAACGATTCACGCACTAATTATAAGACAGGAGAAAAACATAAGCATGAACCATGAGCCCCACAATCACCACTTAACAAACACAAACATTTACATCATAAACAGAAGTTAGACTGAGATTTGTATTTCTTTAGGTGAGAGGGTTTTCTAGTGATACCTGAGACAGCCGAGGGGAGTTCAGCTGTTTGAGGAGAGCAGCTCTAAAAGTTTAACTCCAGGTCAGGCAAACGGACTATAGGTGACACCTGGCTTGTGAACTAAACAACACACCTCAGGATCAGCTGAAAGTGTCTGTGATACATGTTAAAAATCCAGACACAACAGGAAGTGTCAGACTCCCTGATCAACACCTCATGAGTCCTGATGCTTTTAAACCTGACTTTGACATGGATTGAGAAGAGCAGCAGAGAATCAGAACGTATCTAGGCCTACATTAGCCTAGTGAACTAGACTGTCCCAGCCCAACATTACTGGCCCCATGGTCAGTCCAGCCAGGTCCACTTCCAGAACCAGGGCAGGTGCTTTCAGCGTGAGCAGCTCAGCGCAGACTTCTGTCCAGGTGAAGGTTATCGGTCTCCTTCCCCTGAAGTCATCACAACCTCGGTCAGCTGGACTGGCTCTGTATTGGTGGGTAAGCAGCGTTATTTCTGTACCCTGAGATCAACTTATTGGTGGAGACCCGTCACCTCCATCCACGCTAAATCTACACCCATTACCTTCATTATTCTCACATATTTTACATATTCTCACACTGTGTGTGTGTGTGTGTGTGTGTGTGTGTGTGTGTGTGTGTGTGTGTGTGTGTGTGTGTGTGTGTGTGTGTGTGTGTGTGTGTGTGTGTGTGTGTACACAAGCAGCTAATTCAGAGTTCTTTTTCAATCTGTGGGAAAACAAGGTGACAGATAACACCTTGGTTTAGTTTCATGGATAAACTTTTCCTGTGACAATAAACTCGGCCCCCAAGTTGGAATCTATTGCCACAGCTTTGCCGCCCTTAAAAACTGTCTAGATCCGCCTCTGGTCTGGACAGCTCGATAAAAGCCTCTTCAAACACTCACAGCCCACCGGCCACCACTGACAGCTGAAATGGGTCCTGGCTTAAAGCGGCTGACACTTTAAGTACAGCCACTTCATTTTTCATGAACTGATAGTGAGGGCTGTCAGGAGCCTGATCCAGCCTCAGGTTGGACAGCGTCCAGTTAGAGCAGATGTTTGTCTTCAGCAGATGCAGAAATTTGAAACTATTTTCTCTAACAGCCAAGCAGGTACAGTAGTCCAATTCCCCAAATCCTCCTCTCCACTGTCCTCCCTCAGAGAAGTGACACTTCAAACATGTGTTTAATGCAGGGAAAGCAAAGAGAGAGAGAGAGAGCAAAAAAAGCATTTTCAAAGACAAGCTGGTCTAGACTTGTCAAACAGCATCAGGAGCTCCAGGCTGAGACAGGCCTTTGGAGGTGGGGACAACACACAAGTCATGAGTCGGAGATACTGAAGGAGTGGGTGGAAGCATGAAGTTACTGAGACTGAGGTGTGAATGTGCTGTCAGAGCGCCTCGAGCACACACAGAGAACTGACAGCTTCAAAAGGTACGACGCCTCAGCATCACATCGCTGCTCGCAACACTAGAGTGCATGATGGGAACACTGCACAACAATACAATACAGAGTGGAGTACAGGAAACTCACAACCTGCAGAACTACAGCGTCTACAGCTCCAAGAAATCACTTTCAGTTCTCTCCATCTGTCTCCATTGTTATTTGTCTGAATTACAGTGTTTTATAAACCCTGTTTAACATTAAATGTGCTTTAGTACATCATGGACTGGTACAATTAAACAGGATTAATAGAAAAATATTCAGATATTTATGAATGCACAATATTCAATATTACATGAAATAAAGTATCGATCATTGTTTTAAATTGTGATTGGGTCTAATGTGACTCCCTGATGATGATGATGATGATGATGATGATGATGATGATGATGTTGATGATGATGATGAAACATTGGATATTATTCAGCTACACATGTGTTTTGTATATTAAATATATAGATTCTCATCATATCAGTCAGAGGCTTCAGTGGCCTAAATCCAGTCTCTCACTGATTTCAGCAACTTCCCACATTTTATGGAAAATTCCACAACATCCCATTCCAGGATTTTGTCCATGTTTTCTCATAGGATCCAATACATCACACATGTTGTGTGTTCATAGGAACATTTGATGGTGGAATTTTAACGTGTTAATTTCTAATAATTGATTAGGAAAAATATATGTTTAAAAACATTTACGCAATTAATCGCAGCTTACATTTGAAGCAAAGGCGAACGTTTGTCAGCATAATTTTCTGCTACGCTGTGACGCAGTCTGTGTGTAAATTCAGAGGCTGCAGTGGATCCAGTCAGTCAAGGTAAACTCGGCCTTCTGCTCCTTCCACCGCAAAAACCGAAAGTCGGCTGTGAAATTGGACGGTCTCTAGCCTTTAGATTGATTCCTGACACTTTCTCACCGTACTAGTTCGGATAGAGAACTGACTCATCCCGGATCCTGCTATGAAAATGAGGCAGAAGTGTCGCAAGACAGTGGGTCAGTTTGAACACAGCCCTGCAAAAACAATAAAAATCCACTCATGCAGGTGTTACCACATGGTGGAAATCTTTGATTATTATTATGTTAAAACAATACGCTTCTAAGAATGTTCTTAAAATGAATAAATAAAATAATAAAGTACTTAACTTTTAGGTTTGTCCAATTTGTTTTATTGTTTTTCTGCAGTTTTGAACTGAAATGCAATTTAAATGCATTTTTCAGAAATTAAAGGAGCTAGAGTTTAAAATATTACAGTTCAGGTCTATTATTTAATCTTGTCCCCACTAAAATTATTTTATGGTGTTCGAGTCTGTGGGGCCCATTTTCAGTTTTTATCAGAAAAAAAAATGAAACAATTAATTATTTTCTTAACCTGAAATTCATTGGCTTTGGCTCATTTTCTGTGAAGAACATAAATCAGAACACATTTTTAATGGCCGCTCACTGTAACCCCCTCCTACACGTTTACATTACATACAAGGTGTTGCTAAATAAACGGTGTAAAGTCTAGGTCCTGTGTACCTACCCTCTGTCTTCCTTCTTTGTGGGGCTGCTGATAGTGATTTCTGTCCCTCCTGCACAAAGTTGTAACATTATTGAAAATGCAACACTCTTACACTCCTGCACATTTTGTCTTGCAGAAACCAAATGTTATTTTCTCACACCCTGTCCCACCTGCAAATTAGGCAAATAAAACTATAAATAAGATTTTGCCAGTGTGGTTCCTTATCACAACTGATCAAGATGGCCAAAAGATTATCTGCTGAGAGGGCCTTGGAATTAATTTTGGAAGAGAGAAGCTTCTGAAGATGATGTTGAGGAAAAGGTTTCAGAAAGTGAGAATCACATTTCTGAAAATTCAGTCTGACAGTGACTTTGAAGAAGAGGATAAGGTTGAGTACCATTTAGTACCAAAACAGAGAAGAGCTGCCCGTCAGCAGCCAGCTCTGGGACCAGAACAAGTCCACCAGATAGCAAGTAAAGAAATATGGATGTCAAAAAATGATGAAACCGAATGGTCTTCTTGGCCAATAAATGAGCCTCCACACAGAGCTGCTAATGTGATGAGGATGCAACCAGGGCCAACAGGGCTGGTATTTCTTCCTGTGCAGGACATCAAGTCTTCATTTGAGATACAGAAAATTATTTTGGATTGCAGTAATCTAGAGCACTGGTTCCCAAACTTTTTGGCTTCTGACCCACAAAATGACAGTGGCAGAGACTTGTGACCCCAACCATCACTGGCAAAATATACAAACATTGCTAATAAACTAATTAAACAAGGAGATAATGACAACACACACATCTACAACTATTATGCCATGTTTATTCAACTGTTTGTAACAGTTTGTAGGGGCAAATATATGGTATTAGCAAGGACTTTAAATTCACTTTTAGTTCTGGAGAACATCCCAGGACCCCCATTTGTTGTTTCAGGACCCACAGTGGGGTCACAACCCCAACTTTGGGAACCACTGATCTAGAGGGAAGGCGCGTTTTTGGAGAGAGGAAGGAGATGGACCAAATCGATTTACATGCCTACTTTGGGGTTCTTATTCTTGCTGGAATTTTCAGGTCCAAAGGGGAATCTACAGAATCCCTGTGAGATGCAGAAACCTGCAGAGAACTGTTCCATGCATCAATGTCTCTGGAAAACTTCCACAAATTTCCCGGATTATCTGTTTTGATAACCAAGACGACAGACCAGCTCCACAGCAGAGAGACAAGCTAGCAGCCATCAGGACAGTGTGGGTCCACCGCCTCCTTGTTTTACAACCCTGGGCCTGGTGTCACCATTGAAGAGCAGCTGATGCCTTTCAGAGGCTGCTGCCCCTTTAGCAGTATACAATATGTCAAAGCCTGCAAAATATGGTATGAAGATCTGGGTTAGTGATGCCACTTCCTCATACGCTTTGAACTTACAAGTAAAAAAAAAAAACGAGTAGCACATGAATTAATGAATGTGCTCTAACAAAGGTAAAGGGCAAATATGAACCATGTTAGCTGTTCATATGGTTTGTAAATAGGAAGAAGTAAACACCTGTTGAGTAATTTACCATAAAAATGTTTGATAGTGTTGATTTGGAAAGCCAAAACTCTAGCGGGTCCAGCAGACCCATGAACACTAACAATAATACAAACACCGCACAACGGTTAAATAAAAAATGGCTTAACAGAGCAAGTTTTCTTTTTATTTTAAAATGCAATTAATTGCAATTAATTTATTTATTAATTAATTACAAAGCCTCTAATTACCATATTTGCCCGCATATAAGACGAGGGTTATATCTGATATCTAGCTGAATGTTTTCAATAAATTTAAAAAATCAACAGTAACAAAATATAATGTTTGTCAGAAAACAAAGGCGCCATAGAGGTTCTAGACCAAAATTAGAAAGGGGGCCAGGCTGGGGCCAGCTGCTTTTTTAAAGGGGAAAATTCTAAAACACTAAGCACTTAGCAGGGGGCCAAGCTTGTTGTCAGGTGGGCACTGGCCCCCCCTCTAGATCCGCCCCTGGTGCCATGTGAGCCTTTAAGGCAGGGGTGGGGAATCATAGGGGGGTACATTTTTCATAATGTCCTCTGAAGGCCACATTCAATGTCAATGCCAATGTCAATTATTTGTAAAGCACTTTAAAAACAACAGAGCTGCACCAAAGTGCTGTACAGCAACAATAAAAACAAACAATAACATCAAAACAATAAAATAACAATAAAACATGATCAAAAGGATACAAATTAAAGAGATAATAGAAGTCCAAAGATTAAGACAATCAGAACAAAGCCAGCACAAGGAGCAAACAGGCTCTACTTGATAAAAGCCTTGGAGAAATTCAGAACTGAAACCACTGATGTCCAATGTTTTCAAGACAGGGCAAAAAAAAAAAAAAAACAAGTATAAAGTTCTCAGTCACAAAAATTTGAATTCAAACATGAAGATAAAACAATTCTATTGTGATTTTATTTTTCACTTTTAGGTGGTCAACAATATAATAAACATGTCAAATTTAACTGAGCAGAATAAAGTAGTAGTTTCTGTAGGAAAAGGGTCTGATAGGTTTGCCTAAAGAAAAATGAATTTTATTGGCTGATTGTTTTCTGGTTTCTTTGTCTTGAAAATAAATTTGCATTGAACAGAAACAATAATTGGATCCAGGTCTTTCTTTAGAAATGCTGAAAGTATATTCATTTACTTAGTACTTTATTTACTTAGTACTTTACTAAGTATAGTCAGGTTTATTGAACGGAGCTCATAGTGAGGGTTTGTGATTCTTTTTACTGTGAAATTAAGTTAAAAGTTACAAATTCTGGTTAACAAAAATCAACGTAACCATTTTCATTTAAGAAGGTTTTAGTTTACCTGTACTTTTGTGACCTCCGTCCGTTCTGGTGATCTATTCATCCAGCCGTGCTGTAACTGCATGGTTCAGTAAACAGCAGTTCGGTAAAGTTCCTCCACGTCAGACTCCATCACGACCAGCGCCTTAACTCACGGGTTTGGATGAATAAATGCTCACTTGTTTATTTCTCCTGAAAAATGTTCCCTTTCTGGATCATTTTTGCCGCAGAAGCCATGATTGACAGGCATCAGTCTGCCCCCGTCTCTCCCGCTACGGCTGATTTTGTGTTGCGTTCAATGACTCCGATCCTGGCTTGGATATAAGATTAACTGTCGATTTGATCGCAGAAACACCGTTGGTAGATAAATATCATTGATGGAGGGGAACCTCTCAGGGCCCCCTGGGACCCGCTGCACTGGACCGGCAGGCCCTACGCGCATGCACACACACACACCACCCATGCGTGGCTTCTCTTTCTAAATCTCTTAATGGTGTAATGGGTCAGCATATTCTGAGATTCTGAGTGACCCACAGCGCTGAACTTTACATTTTCACTAAAGATAGACAAGAATGTAAACCCCTCCCCCAGCTGCCTTTATTGCTTTTAGCTTGATCTCATTACACGTGGCCTCCAGCAGGTTAACTAGGAGTTGAGTCCAGGTAAAAGAGCGATGATGAATAATAACACCACCTCTGGCGGTCCTCGGGCAGGCCTCCTGCATCAGGGCCGTCTGAGGGAAATGATGCAGACAGCCAGAGGCCACGGCCTTCTCTCTGACAGGACGGCCGGGCCAGCACTGCACAGGGAAGCTGTTCTGACTCAGGGGTTGGACACAGAGCAGCAGTGTCTGAGTCAATTAGCTCTCAACGTCTTCGCCAACAAATAGGACAGAAAAAACTCAGCAGTGAGATCAATAAAACGAGAGGAGGAGACACAACACTAAGATTATAAAAAACACAATTGTTACTCAATTTCAAATATTGCAATAACTTTTTATTTCATTTGACCATTTGCTATATCTGCGTCTAGGGCTGCAGTTGTTGAACACTTTGAGTATTCTATAAAAGAATCCCTTGATTCCTTGAGTAGTTTAATATCAATGTGCGCCAGCTGTTCACAGCTTCACCTGTTAAAAGCTTCTCCCTCCTCTCTGCTGTCAGATCACTGCGTTCCACATTTGGATGTCCAGGTGCTGCTAAAGCTCAGTTTAACTGTTAATCTGCATGTTTCCAGAACATTTATCTTTACATAAAAGCTACCAGTTACCAGATCTTACAGCCCTGTCAGGAAGTTTGCTACTTATTCAGCTAATCAGTCAGGTATAGGCAGTAGTGAGAGAATTACCTGAAAACTCTGTTTGGTCTGTCTAAGTAAAACAACTTGTCTTTTAATAGGCAAAACTTTCTGTCTGAAAGTGCTAAGAAAGTTAGTAAAACAAAACATTTCAATGCAGAACAGTTTCATAAAGATTAGTATTTTCTGTTTTAAGTCTGGACTAGTAGAGCTGAGTGTACACTCCGATGCTCCGCCTTGACTTTTATTTATCTCGTCTTCATAAACAGAGAACTCTGGTCTCAGTGTTGAGAATCCAGTTGTAATCACAAACACATCAGCTGTTTGTATAACGTTGTTGATATGAAGCTGCTGTTCTGTTAATGATGTAATAACTGTCCTGGTGAAACACCTGATCCCTGGGCCGTGTGAAGTCACCTGATAAAGCATTTTATCTGGAGGGTGTTCTAAAATCAAATGATTTGAATATTTGGATGATTCGTCTCAGCCCTGACTGTGTCATCATAAAACATTAAAGCACAGTGACATTTTCACTAAATCTAAAACATTTTCTTTTTTGCTCAAATCTGACCGGACCCAGGTCACTTCCATATGCAGCCCTGAATCAGAAACATATCGAATATGTTTCTAAGCGACTTCAGCCTGAACAGTCTTGTTGTATTTCATTCACACCGTTGACTTGTGACAGACATAAATTAGTAGATTCTACTGGACGTTACAGAGGAAATGAATGGAATATGTATTTCAGACATTAGCATCCTGATCATTTCTGTTTCTACAGAGAACAGGTTTGAGTCTCTGTTCATTTCTGCAGACGACTTCATGGGATTCCTGCTGCTTTGTGTCTGAGTGGAAACAGGACAGGCAGACGGACCAGCTGACAGACAGGCAGGTGGTTGGACCGAGACATGGGGATCTGAGGAGGGACGTAAGACCTAAGCCCTCCTTGCCCCCCCACGTGGACTTCTTGTCTCATCAGTGGTTCGGCACAGAAAGCAGATGGGTTTCACAGCACGTCGTTCTGTTCACGGCAGCTACTATATGAAGAGCCACAAAACCAGAAACAGAGCTTAGTCAGAGAAACAACATGTAGAGAAGAGCTGGAAAACTATTACACATCACACACACACACACACACACACACCAAAAAATCCTCCTGCTTATAAAAGTCTGAACTAATAGAAATGTTTGACCTTGTAGTGGAAGTCTTCAGGGAGCTGGCAGGTGGGATATTTAACTCAAGTGCAGTATTTCTGTGAGCTGCCAGGAATCATTTGGAGGATTTATTTAGGCTGAATAGAGATGAAATCTGATGCTTTCCTATTGGCTCAGTTTGTTTTCTCTGCAGCAGCTGGGTTTGAATTCTATTAATGACACTGAAAAGAGTTTAAACTCCATGTTTCAGTCAAACATCCACAAACACACCTTTATAATATTTACATTTGACCTCTTAAAGCCTGACATATAAACAAAATAACTATTTAAATATTCCGTTTTTAAAAATAAACTACCAATATATATTACATATATATATAGTTGGTATATTAATAATACTACCAACCTGACTTGTTTTCCCATCCTACCAACAATCAGCAGCCTTAAAACCATCTGCTCCCACTAGACTTGTGTCAGGTCTCTCAGTCAGGACAACACATTTAGGTTGTGTGTGTGTGTGTGTGTGTGTGCGTGGTTGTGTATGTGTGTGTGCGTGTGTGTGCAAAGTCAAAATCTCTCCTGACAGAGAATGACCACTGCACAAGGGAGTGACCTTGTCACCATGACACCCACACGACCACATGCACACACTCTGATGTGCACGTTCATTTACTAGTAGTTTTATTTCACTGTTGGTTCAATCTGTCTTCACACCAGTGTTAATTTCATTGACAAAATATTTTCGTTATTTATTTCGTCACGAATATATTTTACCGAACAAAAACTAAACGAAATTGAAAAATATAAAACGGAAAAAGACTAAAGACGAAGACTAAATTAGTCGACATTGTCGTCAGGAACGAAAGATGTGACACGAGAATTGACAGTTGATGAAATCCAATCAGAAAACAGGAAGAATGCGACGAACACACCAAAGAACCAATCAGCAATTGGAGCAGGCGGAAGTAGATGAGAAAGGAACCAATCAGAGTCCACCTTGTCGAGATGCGCCAGAGTTTGTAAACAGCAAAGGAGACAACAGGAACCGCCTTTATTAAAGTGGGTCAGATTACCAGAACGGAGGCAGAGTTACGACGCTAATTTAAGATAATGGTGGTGAACGCAGCAGAGGCATCAAACAGCTGTCAGGGAGACAGGAAATATGGCGTGAAATGACCGAAGACGGAGCATTAGGTGCGTTCGAGATGAGCCAGTTCTGCGCAGATTCGATCACCGGTGATCGGCGCCCATTGCATGCCGGTTAGATTTCTGTCCGACTTGACGCCGACTTGCTCTGATGTCATGCCTACGTAGGCAACGATAACCTCGTGAGATCAAGGCGGCCGCAGATTTTGCAATAGTATCTGGCTGCAGCCGCTGTGGAGCTCCACAGTAACCGGAAACACGAAACTTCAATTAAATCAACTTTTACACAACCTCCGTATACCGTACCGGAATTGGTTAGGGTTAGGGTTAGGGTTAGGGGGAGGGTTGTTGACCCAGGTGCCTCTCTTCTGGCTACTGTGGAGGTCATGTGTTTTCGGTTAGTGTGGAGGTGACGTGTATCCGGTTACTGTGGAGCTCCACAGCGGCCGCAGCCAGACCCTTCTCAGATTTTGGAGCAAGGCGCTGCAGTTGCTCTCCTCCGGCTGCAAAACCGAGGGCATGACGGGAAACGCCTGGCTCTCACCTGATCTCAGATCTGATTGGTTCACGTTTTGATCCAAACATCCTGTGGCAGAATGCGAAATGTTATTTTATATGTATTGTAAAAACATGCCACGTTGATGATGTCACTATAAAGGCCACAATGAGAAATGTGATTTGTTTCAAAGAGTTTTCAGTAGGAACTGTTTCCATTTTCTATAAAGTTCTAATAAAACTACTGTCTGATTTTTATAATCATATCATTTAGTACAGAGTGTTTATTTTCTTTGATATGATCTCTCTGGATATATGTCTATTATTTTGTTTACTTTAGTGTTGTTGATACTTGTTCACTCTTGAATTTGTTTTGAAATACTTTGAACTTCAAATAAAGATTTTGGGAAAAAAAGGAGCGTCATCCGCTATTACGGACATTAACGCGATATCTTCAGCCTTATCATCACCTACGAGCTACATTTAAGAAAATCTGTCCGACTTAAAAGCAGACTTTTGGCCGCTCCCCCTGCTGCGTCCGCCTGCTCTCGTCTGTTCTCCAGGCGAGGCGCAGTTCATCTCGAACAAGCCCATTGTGGCAATCACGCTCTGTGGGAGGAGACGGACCGCAGCGTGAGAACAGCTGATCAGACTCTGTGAGGAAAAGCCTCATGCAGACTTTTGATCTGACATGTCATGAGCAAAGTTCTGACAGTTTGTATTACTGTGGTATTTATTTACTCAGTTTTTGCTCAGGATCTCTAGTGTCATTCCTGACAGAACTCAACACACACTAGAATATGAATTACAGATCTTTGTGATTGAATTAATTAGAAAATATTAAAGGTCTCTAAGAAAACATTTAAACTACTTCCTCAAATTTTCAACAAAAATTGTCATGGATCCGGCTCCTGCTCTCTGCCCCTCCCTCACCTGTTTACCCTGCTCCTGCTTTCTCTGCCCCTGATTGCCTATCATTGTTTCCACCTGTTCCTCTGCCTATATAACCACAGTTCTGCAGCCACTCAGTGCGAGATCGTCTGATGTTGTTTGCCACTCAGTTTTCTAGCCCCATAGTCTAACCATAGTTCATAGTGTTTCTTGCCATAGCTCTTGTTCCTGACCTTAGTTTTTGCCTCCTGACACTGCCTCTGCCTTATCCCTGCCCGACCTCGTTTTGGATTCTCTGGTTTTTTAACTCCCCTTCTGTTTCTGGATTGCCGTCTCTGCCTGCCCTCTCTGGATGCTGCCTGCCTCGTCTCTGACTGGACCGTTTTTTGACCCCTTCTATTGGATCACGGACTCTGCCTTTTCCCTCCTGTGGTGAGATCCGCTCCCTATTAAATTACTCACCTCCTTGTCCTGTTTCTCTCTCTCCCGTTCAACCGTTTTCAGTCGGATCCCGCTCCTCCTTGTTTTGACTTTCTGGACGGATCCTGAACTGGCAAGCAACGTTTTCCACCTCCCCTTTCCCTTTTTTGAATAAAGACTTTTTTTTTTGTTGATATTTTTCCTGTGTCTGGTTCTCGTGCCACAGTCATGACAAAAATAGCTTCCTTAAAAAGTGAATTTCTTTTTTTTTTCTGAAGATTAGTCTTGGAAAGGGGGCGGGGGTCTCTTATAATTAGGGTCATGCTATATTCAAGTCAATAAGGTAGTTAATATTGGGAATGTTAAAGGGCCCATTTGTTTATTAATACTTAATAATGCACTAATGTTATTAAAAGTAAAGTGTTACCCCAATTCCTTTAAAGAAATGTAAAATAATTTCACCAGAGGAAAAAATATTAATATTAGTTAAATATGCCTATTTTATATTTAGTCAACTAAAATTCTGAACTATTTTAGTCGACTAAAACTAAAACAAATTGGATGACTAAAATGAAAAAGAAAAGACTAAGACTAACTAAATTAAAGTGATAATATGAAACTTTTTCATATTTTTAAATCTTTTCCTTGAGCCAGTCTGTGTTAATCTGACTCTTTACAGAGTTAATGAAAAGTCACTTAGCCCCATCTGGTGGTTAGATCCAGAATACCACGATTGCAAGATCTCTGTCACCGTCACGGTACCCAGGAAGTCACGTGTCTCACGAGGGTTAGGCTAACCCAAACTGACTAGCTGTTATGCTAGCGCTGGAGTGTTTTTATCTCATGATTCCTGATTTTCCCCATCTCTCCCTGCTTGAACACAGCTGATTTCTTTGAAGGAGTAAATAACCGCTCCTGTAGAAAGCTATGAAGGCTGAGGAGACATTTCAACAGGTAGATTTAGGCGTTTATAAGCTGAAACAATATGCTAACTTGTGTAATGCAGTAATTTAAAACGGACACCAGAGGGAGCCCAAAACAAGCAAAACTGCATATTTTCACTTTAAAAATGGCATGCCAAAAATAACACTGCTTCGCACACTCAACAAGTTTACTTAACCCTTAAAGGCTGAAAATATAAAATATAATACTAATAAAACAAGATTTCTCAGAACTGAACAGTTTATTAGTTAATATTATTATAACAACTATAAAGATCTGCTCCATTTTATGATACAGTTTTAGAAGATTACAGTAAAAAATAAATAAAATTGTTCTTTTCCAAATGTAGATCCTCCACCAGAGGGCAACAGTTTCATGAATTTTTTTGTGCAATTTTGCATTCTTTTTGTTTTTATAGTGCATTGTGTTCTGTGCCTAACCATTCCTCCATGCAGCGCCGTTGCCTGAGTGTCATGTAGTGCCGTGTGTTGGGAGGTGAGAAGCACAGAGCAGCACAGCTCACTTGCAGCTTCTCAGCAGGTGATCATGGTGCTGCAAGCTTCATACCACGACAAAACACGCAGTGTTCATGCCAGATCTTGAGACGTGACAAATACATCAATTAAATTAATACTTCTGACATTCTGATGGTCCAGTAGTGTTTAAAGAAGAGAAAAAGCTGTGAAAATGTTCATGCCTGTCTGAGAAAATTGTATAACGTGTGTGGTGAGGGGCTTTACAGCCTTAAAACATCTGTGATTATTGTAAAAATATATATGGTGCCCATAATTTTGCTGAGGAGGGGTGCCCCAGATTGCACCGGCTGCTGCGCTGTCTTCTGCATTTGGCTGTTCAGCACCTTGGACAGCGACAGTGCAGGCTGGCTCCAGCGCCGGTTCAGGCCCCTCCTGCGCAGCACCATAGATAGCAGCACGCTGAGGAGCTGCTGTGAATCAGCCATCAGCACAGCTGTCAGATGACTGGGGGCTCAGTTTTGTCCTAATGTCCCCCTTTGGCTCTGGTCTCTCAGTGGTGTTCAATATTGGTTGGTTTGTTTAGTCTTTGTGTACAGGTCTCTGTAAATGTAGTGCTTACTCATTTAGAGAGCTAGTTTTGTTAGTTTATTGTAGTTTTCCTCATCATCTTTAAGAGCATTCTTAGTTAGTTAGTTTAGGTTAGTTTTAGGGAGTCCCTGGGAGTTATTTCCCCAGTGTTTTGTGTTTACTTAGTTGGTCTCCCCTCCTTTAGTTGAAGAGCGTTTTTAGTTTAGAAAGACTTTATCTTTGCAGTGTCTCTTCCTGCTGGTTCTGGGAGAAAATAAACTCTTTTGTAATACTTGATCCCTTGTTTCTATGGACTTTTTGTGTTAGATCCCTGTCTTGCTCCTAGGCACTCAGGGGGGTCGTAACAATATTAAGATACTTCATGGATTTTGTCTATAGCGGGTTATTTTTAGAACATAACTCCTGTGATTAACAAGGACCACTGTAGGCAGTGACAGGTTTTAATGAAAGTATTACTGTAATACTAATATCTGGTTACTTTAAGGCCAGATGTGGTTTGATGCAATTTAGCAACAATAGTCTAAAGTGTAAAAATAAATAAATAAATGTTTAAGTAAAAAAGTAACATGCAGCTCTGCTGTCAGACTGGGTCATTGTTGTTATTATTGTCTTTAGACATCTCCACACAAATCCACAGCCTGCTGGTAAACATGAATGTTCTCTATAACACAACATCCACAGTAATGAGTGATGGGGAGGAAAATCGTTTCTCAGAGGCTGAAAGAGAACAGATTTCATCCTAGCAATGTGAAGTGAGAAGTGTTTGCTCTTATCACAGTGAATGCTCCCGAGAACACAACACGTCATGAGGTGAATGTGTAGCGTGTAGCGTGAACAACAGTTCAACAGAGCATTAAACACAGTCAATGAATAGGATTTATGAAAGGGTCTCTGAAGGTTCTCTAGGGAAAATGTTTACATCATCCTACTATTCCTGGCTGGTCTGAAAACAAATTTAAAAAACACTGTCAACAAAATCAAAGTAAAACTTGAAGTTCAGACATGAAAGCAGAGAGCTGATGAGAGGTCAGACAGACAACAAGACATCATCTGCAAAGATCCAGTCCAACAGCCAATAATGGGATTGTAGTAAGTTCAAATAAAAGCAATCAGACTGAGGAGTTCATTAACTCCAAATGAAAAGTACACAGTACCAAGCTTTAAAACTAAACTTCAATAATGTGAGTGAGAACATTGTCTTAGCAGCTACAGGTAAGATTATAATCTGTGAGTCAGGAAGAGAACAGAACTGTTGGGGTGATAAGATGCAGAAAAGTGACAAAAAGAGGAGAAGATGGGAGCAGTCTTTGGAAACCATGGCAACAAAATCTACGATGGTGCAGAAGGTCCAGAGCTGACAGGAGCAGGGGGAGAGGACACACCCTCAGTTGGAGCTGTTTAAGACCATGTCTCCTGGTTCTGTGGTGAGACATGGACCTGCCTCTCGAACAGGATGATGTCTCTACCCCAGACCCCAGAATGATAGGGGATCGTTTCTGTCTTCTCTTCAGCACGGTTGATTTCATTTCCTTAACTTTGTGAGTCATTGCTTTTTCAAATAAAACATGCCCGACATCAGCTAGTTTACAAATCAGATATCTTCCCCTCCCTATTGGTGGTCATCAGGGACTTTGTTGTCCATGTCTCTAGAGCTGTGGATTACTGTGAGACTGTCTGGAGATCAGATTCAAAGCTGGATTGTTGATTTTGGAAAGTTGAAACCTCAGACCTCCTCCTTTGTTTATTGTTGATAACTTCTCTTAAAAATATGAGCATCCTCAAACAAATGTCCCTTATTCTTAAAACATAGATGGCCAGACCAGATTCTTGACCCCTGGCACAACACAGGAGAGCCGTAGGTCAACACCTTCGTCAGCCGAGGCATGGACCGGTGCTCCTGGGACACGACGTGGCGCTCCCTGTCACACCACTTCTGCATGACACTGAGTCTGTCTCTGGTAGGGCCCAGCCTTAAGGGCCACACCCACCAGTGACATCACTCAAGCAGGCAGTGTCTCTAAAAACAGGAAGTAGTCATCTGGCCAGAATAATAGTCAGATTAGGAGAGAGACCTCTGCTGAACGGTGACAAACTAGCTGCTAAATGTGGAGTATTTAAAACAGCTCTTGCTCAAAAATGTCATTAGAATGTTAGAGTTGCAGAGTGTGTGTGTGTGTGTGTGTGTGTGTGTGTGTGTGTGTGTGTGTGTGTGTGTGTGTGTGTGTGTGTGTGTGTGTACAAGCGCACGTCAAAGGAGCTGAACGTTACTGGAGTGGTCCCACGTGCATTGGAGATGCTGTGAGTCTGTGTGTGTGTCGGTCTGAGGTCCTGTTGTGTGTCAATAGCTTCAGAGGCCGTGTGAGCACTCACCCTAACCCTAACGCTCAACAGGACGAGAAGCTCGTCAGATCAAGGGATTCCCCATAGAGACCGCGCAGGTCAGCAAAGGCGCGTTCGGGCAGTTGGGTCTGGTACGCATGAATGAAATCAGGTTCTCTTGCAGACCTGTGGACTATGTGCAGGCCTAAATTAAATCTTAAATGTTTCCACGTACCCCCTGTAATGTGCTCCTGTACCACCAGGAGAGGGAATCACTGGTTTATCCAACCACTGTATCATAGTAAGGAAAGTGGTTTCAGCTCACCATTGAATGCTTCTTGTTCAGGTGTTTCTTCTTCTTCTTTCTTTGTGTATGCACCAGGCGAGGGTTGTTCTCCTGGTCTGACGACTGGTGCTGATAACTGTTCCTGCAGGAGTCCAGGCTCAAGCCGTTGGGGAATCTGGGAGGCTTTTTCTTGTGCAGGGTCCCTGCCTGGTTGTCTCTGCTTTCTTGTGGCCTCATTGACATGTTTTTCTAAAAAGAAACAGACACACAAACAAGACTTAAAATATGCAAGAAATAGCATTTAATATCAACAAGAGTACGGTGCTTTTCAAAATGTATCAGTCATGAAATTGGAAACATGCTAGTTTAGCCTTACAACAGCCATGAATAAAGAATGGAACCTAAACATCCTCCAAGAGGAACTCCTGTAGTCATCTAATGGGAGATGAACAATGTCTCTTCTAGTTTGAAGGAGCACCAGGCCATGAGGCTAAAGTCAGAATGAAGTGGCTCAGAGAATGTTGGGTCCATGTCCACAAAATTTCCCAAACCTTAAAGGGATATTTCAAACATTCTGAAGTGGCGCTCTATCAGTAGTTTAGCTAAAGTGAGGACGTACTTCACACCAGTGTTAATTTCGTTGACAAAAAAATTTGCGTTATTTATTCTGTCACGAATATATTTTACCGAACGAAAACTAAACAAAATTCAAAAATACAGTATAAAACGAAAAAAGACTAAGACAAAGACTAAATTAGCCGACATTGTCGTCAGGAACGAAAGACGAGACGAGAATTGACAGTGACGAAATCCAATCAGAAAACGGGAAGAATGTGACGAACACACCAAAGAACCAATCAGCAATCGGAGCTGGCAGTTCTAGAAAAGGGAACCAATCAGCAAACGTAACAGGCGGAAGTAGATGAGAAAGGAACCAATCACCTTGTCGAGATGCGCCAGAGTTTGTAAACAGCAAAGGAGACGCCGACAGGAACCGCCTTTATTAAAAGTGGGTCAAATTAACAGAACGGAGGCAGAGTTACGACGCTGATTTAAGATAATGGTGGTGAACACAGCAGAGGCATCAAACAGCTGTCAGGGAGACAGGAAATATGAAGTGAAATGACCGAAAACGGAGCGTTGTGGAGATCACGCTCTGTGGGAGGAGACGGACCGCAGCGTGAGAACAGCTGATCAGACTCTGTGAGGAAAAGCCTCATGCAGACTTTTGATCTGACATGTCATGAGCAAAGTTCTGACAGTTTGTATTACTGTGGAATTTATTTACTCAGTTTTTGCTCAGGATCTCTAGTGTCATTCCTGACAGAACTCAACACACACTAGAATATGAATTACAGATCTTTGTGATTGAAATAATAAGAAAATATTAAAGGTCTCTAAATAAGATCATATTTAAACTACTTGGGGTAGTAATAATTGGGGTCGTCCTATATTCAAGTCAATAAGATAGTTAACAATATTGGGAACATTATTAAAGGGCCCATTTGTTTATTAATACTTAATAATGCACTAATGTTAATAAAGGTAAAGTGTTACCCCAATTCATTAAAAGAAATGTAAAATAATTGCACCAGAGGAAAAAATATTAATATTAGTGAAATATGCCCATTTTATATTTAGTTGACTAAAACTAGACTAAAACTAAAACAAATTGGAACTAAAACTAAATAAAATGAAAAATAATTTTTGTCAAAAGACTAAGACTAAAACTAAATTACAATTTCTGCCAAAATTACCACTGCCTCAAAGCAAGTGCAGCCTCTAGAAACCAGAATATATCCTCTCACCAGAAAAGAATCAGATTTAGAAAGAGACTGAAGCTGAATGGTGACGACTAGCTGCTCATTTTCAGGTGTTTACAACTTTTGCTCAAAAGAGTCACACTGATGCATTAAACTGGTTTGTAAACATCTATAATCCAGAATGAGGTTGTTTGTTTAGTTAATGGTGTTTATGTGGTGCATAGTGATAGGGTAATGCAGATGTTGTTTGAATGAAACAACCTATGAAACAGTCTCATTCCAAAATGACCAAAGTGTCACTTTAATCTTATTAACCTGTGCTTAATCCTCAAAAGGTGGGTAAACAAAAACTCCACAAATTCTGACAAACTGAGGTTTGATTTTAAAGAATGAGCTGCCATCAGTCAGGATTTGGAGCAGAGGTTTACTGACAGCATGTCAGGGTGACCTGCACAGGTCAAGAAAAAGAAGGACCAACAATGCAAATATTAACTTTTTGCATCAACTTCATTTAACTGTCAAAAAAACTTTTGAAACTTGTGGAAAAATTGTAATTCTACTTCAGTAACCATAGGAACATCTGACAAAGATATCTAAAAACACTGAGGCAGAACACTTTGAACCCCCCCATTAGTGATTCTCTAGGCCACAGCTTTAATTCTACTGCTTCTTCTTGCCCATGTGATCAGTGACACTTCCACATGCACCTAGTGAATACTGAGGGTGTTTTTTACACTTTATTGCACCAGCCTGAAAAATGACAGTAGCTGGAATCCATCAATTTTTGCTTCAGTCCAGGATTCATCTGCTATACAGCGCTAAGAATATAATCCAGCACATCACCAGAAACAGTGGTTATTACTGATGGACCACCTGGAAGCAATCTTAGCGTGCCTGAAGAGAATTACTTCAGCAGCGTTACAGATATTCTCCAGTGTCAAAAGACAGGAGTTTGATGGGTGTGCTATTGGCAGTGACTCACCAAACCATTTCTAAAGGTTTTGATTCACTCAGAGAAAAACAAGTGCATGCATCAAGTCATCTTGTTTGCTTTTTCCACCCACTCTCATCCAAGACACATAATGCAACTTGGCATGCATTGTCAACCCAGAGAATAAGTGTTAATGTTCTGATTAGGCTGAGGGAGAGTTTCCATTGTGTCAATCATCTGCAGCTTCTAAGCTCCCTAACTACCAGACTGCCTGGAACAATTAGGAACAGTATATTCTGTGTACTTCCTGAGCAACAGCAAAACAAAGGCTAGTTTCAGTTCATTATTACAGCATTAATAAGAGGAAATGCTTATTAAACACTAACCCTATTTACACTCCACCAGCTTTATAAACCATTTTCATTTTTAAATAATGAACTGATATAGCAAATAAAAAAAATCTGTTTTCATTTTTTAATGTATTTCCAGACAAATATAACCAGGGGTGCACATAACTGGAGCACCAGTACACATGCATACCAGAACCTACTGCCTGAACTCGCATTTGCGGACTGGCGCAGTTCATCATCTGACAGGCTTCACATCCTGTTGCAGCACTGCAAATGAGTACTCAGATGACCTCTGCAGCAAGTAGACACACTCACAGCACCTCTGACACACAAATATACACATATATGAAGATAAATGTTCTGGAAAAAGTTTTTAATAAACAGGCTGAATAATACCATATACCAGCTTTATTTATAAAGCCCTTTAAACCCACAAGACCAAAGATCTGTACACAAC
>SSNR01000219.1:213605-224764 GCA_006937965.1 Callopanchax toddi | reverse complement strand
TATCTTTTCTCCCTGTTTTCCTTGCTCTTTTGTGCTTTATTTGCAGGTCTAGAAGTGGACTCTTCACGTCTCTTGTTCTCTTCTTTTTCTGTTCACTTTCTCCCCCATCCCTCTTTCTGTACCCTTCCCTTCACTTTCAGGCTCCGTGTCCAATCAACCATAAAAATATTCTAATAAAGATTTTGGGGGTTATATTTAAACAAAAATCAGGAGGAGTTTTATAGCAGTGGCTGTAACCTCTCACCTGAAACAGCAACACTGTTGGGCTTGTTTTGGCACTCAGACATTATTCTGTTTGCTCCACAGCCGGACAGGACACGGGGTTAAAAAAAAAAAAGAGTGTAGTGGTGACGTCAGAAGAGCCTGTATGAAGAACAACATTTATCTCCTACAGAACCTTTGTGATAGTGTTCTTTCTGCAGACACTGATCAGCTGGTCTGGGTGAGCATTAGGTGAAGTCAATGAAGTAAGTAAGTAAGTAAAGTTTATTTCTATAGCACCTTTCACAGAAAAAAATCACAAAGTGTTTCACAGAAAACAGAATCAAACATGATAAAACAAATAAAATCAATTAAACAAACAAAATATAATTCAAATCAAAATCATTAAACAACAACAAGAGAACATAAAAGAGTTATTTAAAAGCAGTTTTGAATAATTGGGTCTTCAACTGCTTTTTAAAGGAGTCCAGACTGTCTATACAGCGTCAAACTAAAGGAAGGTCATTCCAAAGTCGAGGTGCAACAGACTAGAAGGAGCGATCACCTCGACTTTTAAATCTGGTCCTTGGAACTGTTAGGAGATTCTGGTCTGTGGACCTGAGGACTCGGGTTGGAGCTGTTAGTAGATTCTGGTCTGTGGACCTGAGGACTCGGGTTGGAGCGTACGGCTTTATCAGTTCAGTAACATAAAGAGGAGCTTGACCATGTAGGGCCCTGAAAGTTAGAGTCAGGATTTTAAAATGAACTCTACATTTAACAGGTAACCAGTCAGAGATCTCAGAATAGGAGTGATGTGATCTTTCCTGTTTGCTCCAGTGAGGAGCCTCGCGGCAGAGTTCTGGACCAGCTGAAGGCCATAAAGGGCTTTTTGGTTCAAACATGTGAAAAGTGTGTTACAGTCATCTAGACGGGAGGAGATAAAAGCATGAAGAACCATTTCCAGTTCAGGATTTGACACCAACTTTCTCAGTTTGGAAATATTTCTCAGATGATAAAAACAGTTTCTGACCAGCTGTTTTGAGTGACCTTCAAGAGACATTGATTGGTCGAAAATAACACCCAGATTCCTCAGGTTTGACTTTACAGCAGAACTTAAATGTCCAATCTGTTGACTGATCAGAGGGACCGTCCTATCAGGGGCAACAATCAGACATTCGGTCTTTTCAGGGTTTAACTGAAGGAAGTTATTTTCTAACCAGTTAGTAGCTGACAGACACTCCAGTAGTTCAGACAGTTTGTAGAACTCTGAGTCCTTGAAGGAGCAGTACAGCTGAATGTCATCTGCATAAAGGTGGTAGGAGACATTGTGACATCTATTAATGATCTGTCCAAGAGGATGGATATATAGTTAAAACAGGAGTGGACCCAGAACAGAGCCTTGGGGTACCCCACAGAACAGATCTGTAGTATCTGACATGATGTTGTTTATATGGACACTGAAACTTCTGTTTGAGAGGTACGATCTGAACCAGTCTAAAACTGTTCCAGAGATCCCCACCAGGTCACGGAGTCTGTTCATTAAGGTGCTGTGATCAACAGAAAGGTCCAACAGAACTAAGACTGTAAACTCCCCGGAGTCTGCTGCCATCATGATGTCACTGGATACTTTGAGTAAAGCTGTTTCTGTTGAATGTTTTTTACGGAAACCAGATTGGAATTCATCAAAAATGTTGTGTTGTTCCAGAAAAGAGACCAGCTGATCAGCCACGACTCTAAGAGTTTAGAGATATAGCTCAGTTTGGAAATGGGCCTGTAGTTATTTGGCTGAGAGGAGTCCAGACTGGGTTTTTTAAGGATGGGTTCAATAACAGCGTGTTTAAAGATGGAGGGGACAGAGCCGATTTGGAGGGATAGATTGATAAAATCAACAATGCATGGGCCAACTAGGTCAAAAGCTTTAAGAAGCAAAGAGGTTGGGAGAATATCAACTGGACTTGAAGATTTTTTCATGTTTTTCAGAATGAGACAGATGTCCTGAAAATGAACAGGTGTGAAGAAGGACCAGGTATGGGAAGGAGGAGGGTGGATGGGAGAACAGGGAGCAGATGGGGGTGAGAAACCTGAACTGATGTTTCTAATTTTGTTCTCAAAGAATGAAAGGAAGTTGTTCCAATCAGACCTTGAGAACACAGGGATTTGGGGCGTTTTAGGTGAAACTATCTGATTGATCGTGTCAAACAGAACTTTGGAGTTTTTATTTGAGGAAATTAGTTGAGAGAAGTAAACAACTCTGGAGTTTTTAACCATTTAATTTAAAGATGTTATCAATTCCTTAAGATACAGTCGGTGAATTTCCATCTTTGTTGATTTCCAAAGCCTCTCAGCTTTACGACATGTCCTTCTGAGATGAAGTAGGCCGTGGTTGTGCATGCCTAAGTCTATTTCCTGCTTTTCTAAAGAGCCAGCGATGCTACTTAGCAGACCAGACACCTGCACTATTTATAGCCTGTAGACATATGAGCTGATGGAGAAACAAGAGAGCAGATGTGCCCCTCCACTGGTAAGAGAAAACCTAGGGAAACTCTCTATGTCTACGAGAGAAAAATATAATCACACCAGGACTGAAACAAAACCTTCAGCTAGATTCACTCAGCAGATCTCTGATTCCATCAGTACGGTTTAGAGACAACACTCTGGCTGTGTTACTTTACTGTTTCTATGAAACAGTGCAGCCAAGTTTAACTGCGTTAGGGACCATTTATGCTCAGTTTACTTCAACAAATAAGTATGTCTGTTTTAAATTGTCAACAGCAGTTATGGATGAAATGATTGGTTGAATTATTCAAATAAACTGATTTTTAAATATACTTGAAATAAAAATGATAGACTTTATACAAACAAGTGATGTTTCTGTGATTAAAACTGGATTCCCTTCAGTCAGAAGTCTTCACAGGGAGACCAGAGATCTTTAAGAAAGAGAGAGAAATAAAAGTCAAGGCGACGCATCAGACCAGCTGTCCAGACTTTCTTTTCCTGATTTTAGAAAGTAAAGTTTTTTATTAAAATGCTCTACTTGAGATGGAGATGTTTTACCAACGTTTTCAAGTTCATTTTACAGAATCCCAAGTTGTTCTGTGTTTCCAGCATAACAGACTCAGAGAAAAGTTCAGAATATTAAAGGTCATGCTGTGGTACTCAGACATAGATTTTTCAAGTAATTCTCTGACTCGTCTCTGCGTACCTGTACAGACTTCATCATCATCTTTTTTTTTTTAACTCCGTGTCCTGTCCGGCTGTAGAGCAAACAGAATAGATGTCTGAGTGCCAAAAACAAGCCCATCTTACAGCTCAGTCCAGCAACCAGACTTCAGGACCATTAGGATGTTTTTAAAAACATGATGACATCATGTCTCTTGTTCTCTTCTTTTTCTGTTAACTTCCCCCCCCACTCTTATTTATGTACCCTTCCCCCTGCCTTTCAGGCTCCGTGTCCATTGGGATTCAAATCAACCATAAAAATATTCTAATAAAGATTTTTAAAGTTATATTTAAATATAAGTCAGGTTGAGCATTATAGCAGTGGCTGTAACGTCTCACCTGGAACAGCAACACTGTTGGGCTTGTTTTTGGCACTCAGACATCTATTCTGTTTGCTCTAACAGCCGGACAGGACACGGGGTAAAAAAAAAGAAAAGAATATGTGAGCTTTAATGCCTGTTGTTTGTATATTTTACAAGAAGTACAGTTACTTAGAGGCAGGTTAAGAACAAAAGCTCCACAAACTGTAAAGGCTTTAATTTCCAGCAAGCTGAGGTTGACTGAGCGACGGTGAACACAGGAGCAACAAACACATCCTCAAAGCTCTGGATCTGTCCTGCTGGTCTTTAGAGCCTCATTGGAACAGGATTTACCCTGAAGGGGTTTAGTGAGACTAATTATTCCTCTGAGCTGCTGTTTTAATGCAGCAACGCAGAAATAAACATAAACGCAACATCACATCAAGTTGTTTTCCACTAAAACGCACAAGAAGAAGACGTTAATGTATATATAACACTTCTCTAGATAGCAATCACAAGGGGCTTTACATGCACAAACAATCTAGATAAATGTACACAGAGCAATTTTTACAGGATAATAAACAACAAGCAACACAACCATGTTATAAAGCGGTTGTATGTTGAATAGAAACGTTTTTAAATGAACCAAACCAGACATACAGTTTGTTTTTGGTTCTTTTAGTTCTGATATTTTGCATCAATTACATAATTGAGCTGTTTGAAAAGTTAATAAAACACACAGTAATAGTAACTCAAACACATTTTAAGCATGTCAATGTGTTTCTGTAACAAATCTTCAGTAAAAAGTACTATTGACATATTACCCACGCTTCATGTTCAATAAATCTCAAACAAGAATCTTAGATTTATCTTCTGCTGTTGTTTTTCGAGTTATTTGGTGACATGTTGAGCAGTCAGAGTGTGTATAACAATAAAACACTGTATCAGCTGGAGTCTAGAGAGAGACTAATGCAGCAGTGAGAACAATGGGAAGTCACTTCAAACACAAAGCAGACAACAACAGCAGGTCCATGTTGATCCAGGCAACCAAACACTCAGAAAGAGAAGCCTCTCGTTTTAAAAGTGTTTCACAGGCTGAGCGTTACTCAGCATTACCTGATGGACTCTCAATAGGTTGAAAACTTCACATATTCAATCAATCATTATCCCAGAGGGAAATTAGATGTAGTAATTTTTTTTCAAAGATTCAAGACACAATAAATAAATATTAAGAAGGACTAAACAGTGTCACATGACTGCCAGTGGTTATTCTGTCAACTAACTGGTTATTTTAATTTCATATTTATGCATGATTTATTAATATGAAGAACTATTTACAGCATAACTATGATTAAACTCATAACTTCAGGCAGTGAGAACACTTTTAGGATTCAAACCTGCAACCTTCTTGCTGCTACAACAGTGTAACAACTATCAGCTGCACCATCAGGCTGCGTCATTAAACTCTTATTTCATTTCAGAATAAAAAGTCTGAATATCCAGGTGTTGTGGGTGTTAACCCTTTAATGCCTGAGATATGAAATAACAGTTTCAACTGAACTATTTATTGGCTGACGTTAATAAACCAACTATACATTACAGAGTTTTATTTTATTATCTAATTATGTAACAATATAACAGTAATAAAGTAGGCAGCACCTGCAGATCCTCCACCAGAGGGCAGTAGACATGTGCAGGTTTTTATGAAAGTACTAATACTAATACTGCATTTGGTCACTTTAAGGTCAGAAGTGATTTGATGGAATTATTCAAAATTGTACATCAGTTCTGTCATTGTATTAAATACCATTTTGTCAGAGTTAAATGTCCTTTCTTTAACTAATAATACTCTCTACTCAGTTAAGTGTGTTTAAAATTGGAAGGAGAATAAAAGCCCCTCTGAGGTGACACGTTGTCTAACAAACTTCATTTAGTTCCATTTTGCAACCGCATTAAAAACCCAGCTAGATTAAAATAGTGCAGCGTGGCTCGTCTGACCATAGCAGTAGAATAAAAAGAGATGAAATAAAAAGCACACACTTCCTCTTTCCTGCACCTATTTTCTACTTCACTTTGTAACTATTTGGAATTTTCAACAGAGAGCAAAAAGCATTTTAAAACATCCACATTCTCCAGTGGAAAAAGAAAATGTTCTTTTTCAGTGGGTTTGAAGCTTTTGGAGAACTGCTCACCACTTGATGTTGTTTTCTTCTTCTATTAAAGTGATAATATGCAACTTTTTCATATTTTTTAATCTTTTCCTTGAGCCAGTATGTGCTAATATGACCCTTTACAAAGTGAATGAAAAGTCACTTAGCCTCATCTGGTGATTAGACTGCAAGATCTCCATCGCCGTCATGGTACCCAGGAAGTCACGTGTCTCACGAGGGTTAGGCTAACCCAAAGTGGCTAGCTGTTATGCTAGCGCTGGAGTGTTTTTAGCTCATGATTCCTGATTTTTTCCCATCTCTCCCTGCTTGAACACAGCTGATTTCTTTGAAAGAGTAAATAACCGCTCCTGTAGAAAGCTATGAAGGCTGAGGAGACATTTCAACAGGTAGATATTGGCGTTTAGAAGCTGAAACAATCTGGTAACTTGTGTAATGCAGTGATTTAAAATGGACACCAGAGGGAGCCCAAAACAAGCAAAACTGCATATTATCACTTTAAATGTTATTTTAAAAGAAAAGAAAGAAAAAACACTCAGAAAGACCTAATGAATGAAAAACAAAGAGGAGGAATGTACAGCTCTATTAGTGACAGCTGTCATCTTTCTGTCAATTCTAAGCGTTTTGTGTTGATTAAACTTCAGTGTTTTTATGATACAGAATGAAGCAGCAGGCTCAGAGAACAGCTGGGCTCATTTTCAAACATCTTTCTATGGTTGTGATGATCCACTAAACCATCCTGTATGTGAGAGAAAGGAGGAAACTTCATTCATCAGAATTTACAGATTCTAATCAGCACTCATCCACATAAACAACAGTCACTAGAAAACAACACTGGCCACATTATTAGGTACACCAGTTTTCCTTCAGATGCACTTCACTGCTAATCTTCATGTCATTGTTTACTTTTTAGTGTTTGTCAAATTCAAGCTCCTTGTCAGCACATTTTTGACAGTTAATCTGCAGAAAATGTCGACTTTATTGTTGTCTTGAGATCAGTGAGTGCGATAGGCATAAAATGGTAGAAACTGTGATAAATGGTTGACTCAAATGTTTCCATACATGCTCTAAACCAGTTCTGTTGTGTCAATGACATGAAAGTATTTGACCAAAATGTAGCTCATCCAATATGTGGCCAATCAGATGGATTTACGTTAGACGGCCATCCCCTAAGGAGATGCTGTTTGATGGGTAGCTAAAGCCTGATTTATACTTCTCCGTCTGCGTCGTTACAGAGACACGCAACGCCATTATGCGTCGACGCAAGCTCTCTACGACATGCTCGCAGAGGCTGACGGAGACAGGCCCAAAATTCTAACTATGCGTCGAAAGCGACGGACAACGCATGCCTGTGATTGGTCGGTTCAACACCCCGTGATCATTTCCGGCTTCATTGCACTATCAACAGAGTAGTAATAGTTGAATCTCGCGGAAGCAGATATGGATCAGCTCGAGAAACGTCTGGCAGACGAAGTACGAACATTTATATCATTCATCAGTGTCCCTAAAGGGTTAAACAAGAGTTACATTTTCGCTCGTCGTCTGCCTCGTCCTCACTGAACGGATGGACGGACATTCAACAGACGCCGCTGTCTCCTCACTTCTGTTTAATTCTTTTTAACAACATTGTTTGTTCCTCGAGATCAATCTGTTCAAACCAAAATTTGCTTTCTGTCGACCATTACTGAGCTGAAATAAACAAACTTTGGTCGACTGGAGGCATTACTGCAGAAAAGTTATACGCCCTCTGCTGTCCTGGTGGAGAATTGCTTCACAACACTGACGGAGAAGTAAAAATCAAAAACGTCTCCGTCAATACATGTGCGTCTGAGCGCAAACGTGCTGTCGGAGAAGTATAAATCAGGCTTTAGCCTCACAAAAGCAAGACTAGTGAGAAAAATGTTGGTGATGCACATTTCTTATTTGGAGACATTTTGGTTACAAGAGAAACAATGTTCTTCAAACACAAGTAAGACACGCTGAACACGCCACGCTCCAGCTGGGTCACGTTGTCGGGCTAAACCCCTCACCCACATGGCTGGTGGTGGTCAGAGGGTCTGGTGGTGTCTGTTTAGGGTCACTTTGTTTCTGAGGCTACAATGTAGCTCACTGCCATAAGTGTGTGAATGACTGACTGATATAAAGTGCTTTGTAGTCCAGGACTTAGCAAAGTGAATTTGGAGCATTTAAAGACGAGGAGAAAAGCCACTAGTCTTCATATCACTGCATGTTTAAGGATTTGTTCAGTTATTGCATCTGATATTGTCATCGCAGCATTAATCACTGTTATCACACATCCTAAGTTTTCCTGATTCTGTGCAGCTTTAATGTCCAGTAGTGGTTCCTCTCTCCTTGGTGTTTTCACAGCTGTGTCAAGCTAACAGTCTGTATGTGTTTGAGTCCCATGAGGACTGTTCACACTAAACTATTTTATATAAATATCACAATCCAACAGATTAATTACTAGAGCAGAAGAAGCAGTCTGCTGATTACTGACAAGTAGATTGAAATTCCACACCACTTGGTATTCATTAAAACAAAATCAACCCTCCGTGCTGCTTGAATACTTAATAAGACAGAAGGATGACTGAAAAACCTTCATCGTTTCTGTTAAAGCTGTTAAATCATAATAACAAATATCTTTATTCTTCTCCATTCAGCCAATTCTTTCACTTTCAGCATTTTAAATGATGGTGGAACAAGCAAAATAAATAATATTAAATTATAAAAAAGACAGGTTAACGTTTTAGACTGAGACCCTATAGAACTGATCTTCTAAAAATCGAATCAACACGTCCAAATAATCACATCCAGAAAATTCTAAACACTTCATGAACTCCTTGTTATGACCTCCAGGCTCCTGTAGCACCTCTTCAAAGTGCAGCTGCTACTGCTACCGGGGTTACCAGAGGTCAAACCAAACATCCTCCAGCTCTGTTCATCCATCACTCTGAACACGCTCTGAATCTGGTCATGTCACAAAGAACAGAGACTGTCAGGAAGTCCAGGAGCTTCTTTTCTCATCAACTGGCTGCTTTTTTCAGTCTGAATTACAGAGTTTATGTCGCACTTGAATGCATCATATAAACGCTATCCTGGTGACATGGTCAGACATAAACATGTGTGTAGAAGCTAAACAAATCTTATTTAGGCTATAGGAATCAGTTCATCAGTTCACCACTAGTCGTGATAAGTACCAACTAAATAATTCTGGTTGTGATTTTCTTTTCATAATCAAGCAGCCCTACGATGTAGAACTAGCATGTGTGCAACAGTTGTGAAACAAAGCAGATAAAAAAACAAATCTCTGACTCAAAGATCTTATCTAGGATTTTTTTATTGAGTTACTTGATCAGGAACTGTTTTATTTTATAATTAATTCCACCATCGTGGAATGACACATGAGAAGAGTCTGGACTGTCCCAGCGTGGTGGAGCTCTGCTAGCTGATGATCCTTTGATGAACTACCTTTAGTGCATAACAGAGTAGAATTGTGGGGCCACATAACAGTTAGCACTAATCACACTGCCTACTGTGATCACCGCTCTCCCTGCACTATGACTAGCTGCTCGCCTGGCTAAAGTGCTGCCGTTCATGGGAGGACTCTCACAGGATGAAGTAAGCTGAGCAGCGCCAAAGAAAGGAGAGCATTTGAAGCCTATGGGAGCCCTGGAAAGGCGCTACAGGTCTGCCACACAGCCAACTGGCTGCTTATAATAATAATAATGCATCAGTTTTATATAGCGCTTTTCTAGGTCACTCAAAGACGCTTTACAGAGTTGCATTATTCATTCACACAGTCATTCTCACCGGTGGTGGTAAACTACGACAGACGTCTGTAGCCACAGCTGCCCTGGGGCAGACTGACAGAAGAGAGGCTGCCATTCTGCGCCATCGGCCCTTCTGACCACCACCAACATTCACACACAGTCACACTCACATTCACACAGGCAAAGTGGGTGAAGTGTCTTGGGTTACTTGGCTTACATGGGTTGTGCTGTTTATGGTTGTTTTGTTTGATCTTTTTTACACATTTTTATGACCAAAATACTGTGGGCTAAGCCTCAGCATGTGAAGGAAAACTGGATTTGAGACATTTTAAGGAGCTGTCACTTGTGTTTGCACATCTAAAGTTGCCCTGCAGCACTGCCCTCTCCTAGTGGCAGCAGTGTCCCTCTGGGAGGACATGCTGCATGACCAAAGCCAAAAGGCTCTGTGACCTTGATGACAGTCCATTCTGCCCCCTGCACCCTTCTGTCAAGCTTCCCTCAGGTGAATGCTAAACACATAAGACAGTTCTCAACATCGGTGACAGGCCAGAGGAGCTGTGATGTGTCAGCAGGGGGTAAAACCTGCTCCTTCACTCTCACAAAGCTCTCCAGTCATCAAAGCTATTGCATGCAGCTGATGTAGTCACGGCTTTGAGGGAGCATTACTAATATCCTGTCAGAGCGCTGGGTTCCCCCTCACGTCAACCAGAGAGAGACAGCACTGACACCAGTCTGTGCCAGCTGTCAAACTCCAATCAGAGTGAGCTGCACATGTCACAAATACCCATAATGCTTTAGCTACATGCATTTGCTTAAAGGAATATTTTGTTTATTTTGAGGAGGTGTATCAGTTATTTATCTACAAGGAGAAACACAACCACTGGTGACCAGTGTTGGAACTAACATGTTATTAAGTAATGCGTTACAGTAACTATGTTATTATTGTGGTAACGAGTTAGTCTGCCAAAATCAGGAACACTTTATCATTACATGGATTTATATAGGTCGTTATTCGTTACTTTGTGTCAGGCGGCCCGGCGCCAGCAGGAGGAAAAGGATGGGGCGTGTGACTTAAAATGGGAGCACTCCTTTACCGTGAAACGCAGCAGGAGGTGAGGAGGACATCGCTGCAACTCTGCACTGGCAACGTCAACGTCAACCAGTGTTGGACCAAACAATGGTTTGATCGTCTGTACGGCGGAAACTGCAGAGGCTGCAACACTCCTGTCAAGGCGGCTGTAGGCTACAGCTCTGATGTTCCTGCTCAGGTGGATCAGCTTCGCACCCTTTCTACCCCGACCTCTGCACCTGTTCCGGTCCCGCTGGCAGTCAGACAGGTGAGTATGCTAGGCTAGTCACATGAACAGATGTTGCGTGGATGAGGATATAAAATAAAAAGAACAATACACAACTTTTCATTAAGAGCTGAAAACACTTCTCTAACATGGAGCCATCAACCTCCCAGCAGCAGACTGATCATCAGGGGAGGGTGAGAGGATGAA
>SSNR01000219.1:204625-205938 GCA_006937965.1 Callopanchax toddi | reverse complement strand
ATCATTACATGGATTTATATAGGTCGTTATTCGTTACTTTGTGTCAGGCGGCCCGGCGCCAGCAGGAGGAAAAGGATGGGGCGTGTGACTTAAAATGGGAGCACTCCTTTACCGTGAAACGCAGCAGGAGGTGAGGAGGACATCGCTGCAACTCTGCACTGGCAACGTCAACGTCAACCAGTGTTGGACCAAACAATGGTTTGATCGTCTGTACGGCGGAAACTGCAGAGGCTGCAACACTCCTGTCAAGGCGGCTGTAGGCTACAGCTCTGATGTTCCTGCTCAGGTGGATCAGCTTCGCACCCTTTCTACCCCGACCTCTGCACCTGTTCCGGTCCCGCTGGCAGTCAGACAGGTGAGTATGCTAGGCTAGTCACATGAACAGATGTTGCGTGGATGAGGATATAAAATAAAAAGAACAATACACAACTTTTCATTAAGAGCTGAAAACACTTCTCTAACATGGAGCCATCAACCTCCCAGCAGCAGACTGATCATCAGGGGAGGGTGAGAGGATGAACAACTTTAACTTCTGATTTGATTTCATTCAAAAGAAAAACAAGAATAAAAACAATGTTCATATAAACACAAAATGAGTATGAATGAAAAGGAGCTGAGAGAAGAAAAAATATATTTTCTGCCTCATTTTACAAAACAAAATTCATCAAAATCAGTTTCAAACGTAGTCACTGAGGCCATCCTGATTTACAGTTTTATACTGACCCAATACCCTTGATTTAATACATTTTTAATATAATTAATGACTTTGATTCATTTATTTCCATAACTTTACACCGTTTAATCCATCCATTCATCTTCTTTAACCGCTTCATCCTCCACAGAGGGCAGCTGGTGCCTATCTCCAGCAGTCGAGAGGCGGGGGACACCCTGGACGGGTCGCCAGTCCATCGCAGGGCCACACAGAGACAAACAACCAGGCACCCACCCAGGGACAATTTACTAGACCAATAGCCGGAGTACCTGGAGAAAACCCACACATGCACGGGGAGAACATGCAAACTCCAAGCAGAGAGGCCGCAGAGCCGAGACGCGAACCCACGACCTCCTTGCTGCGAGGCAACAGCGCTAACCAACTGTGCCACCATGCAGCCACTACATCGTTTACAGAAATACTCAATTCCTTCTCATCACTGTAATGTTCTCCTACTTCTCTACTATACATGTCGCTGCAGCAGCTTCATGATATGGATATATTTTTTAAAGTACTATTAAAGTATTTCATAAATTCTTTTGCTAAAGGTCGAAACTAGAAGGCCCTGAGAGCTCTTCCCCAACACACACCAGCAGCTTCA
>SSNR01000219.1:154625-197125 GCA_006937965.1 Callopanchax toddi | reverse complement strand
TGCTTGAGTCAGGAGGGCTTTTAAAAACTTTAAAAAACTCATGTTCTACAGGGAGATGCTCAAAGTGCCTAAATTTTAATTGAATATAATGTCTAACTTGTAAGTAGTGAAAAAAACTTGACTGAGGCAGATTATACTTTTCTTTCAGCTGATTAAACGATGCGAGTTTTCCGTCGAGATAAAAATTTTCAATTGAAGTTAAGCCCTTCTGTCTCCAATCCTGATAGCATCTGTCTGACCATGGAGGCAAAAAAGAATGGTTAAAACATATAGGTGCCTGTACAGAAGTTTCCGGCAGAGCCAAAAAACTCCTTACCTGATTTAGAATTCTGACTGAGTGTTTCAAAATAAAACATAACTTTCTAAGTGTTTCAGGCTTATCAAATTTAGAAAAAAGCATGGCTGGCAGGGAGGAACCAGTAACAGAGTTGGCTTCCAACTTAAGCCACAAGGGGGCTGTAGAGGTCAGGTTATCTGTGGTTGCCTGCTGCCAAAACATTAGAGTTTTAATGTTGGCCGCCCAGTAGTAGCGTCTAAAAACTGGCATGCCAAGACCTCCCTTAAGTTTAGACTTCTGCAAATGTACCATAACAGAGTCAGAGTCATAACAGATGACAGAGTCTAGTCCTTTAAAAAATGCAGAGGTAAGAAAAATTGGAAGGTTTTGACATAAATAAAGAAACCTGGGGAGGATGATCATCTTAATAGAGTTAATACGACCAATCATTGATAACGGTAGCGATTTCCAGCATTCAATGTTTTGTTTAAGTTTTAATATGAATTCAGCAAAGTTCAGTTGAAATATTAGTTTAGGATTTTTGGGTATAGCCAAACCTAAATAACATAAGTAATCAGTAACAATTTTAAATTGAATGTTCTCAAGAAAACCTGGCCTGTAAGTTTTAGAGAGAAGCAGAAAATCACTTTTCGTCCAATTAATTGTGTATCCAGATATGCTGCCAAACAAATTTATAACTTCAAGAAGGATAGGGATTGACTCTTCAGAGTCTCGAAGGTACATTATCACATCATCGGCGTATAAACTAATGAGTGTCTCCACTCCTCCCACCTGAAGACCTTTAAGATGTGGATGCTCTCTTACTTTAACAGCTAGAGGCTCTAGCGCAATGGCGAAGAGAGCTGGGGAGAGAGGGCAGCCCTGTTGAACAGAGCGCTGTAAAGGAAATGGGGTTGACCTGTCTCCATTGGTCAGAACAGAACATGAAGGGCTGGCATATATCAGCTTTACCCAGGATATAAACATTTCGCCGAATCCAAATCTGCCTAATGACTCAAAAATATAAGGCCACTCAACCTGATCAAAGGCTTTGTGCGCATCAAGTGACAGAATTGCTGCCCCACTGACACTCCCATGATCAGCATACATAACATTGAGAAGGCGCCTAACATTGGAAAAAGAAAACCTAGCAGGGATAAACCCTGTCTGATCAGAATGAATGATGGAAGCCAAGTGTTTGTTCAACCGAGTTGCCAAAATTTTGGTAATTATTTTTCGATCGACATCTTGAAGTGCAATTGGCCTAAAGCTAGCTGGATCAGTTTCTTCTCTGTTCTTTTTTAAGATAAGGGATATATTTGCTTCATATAGAGTTTTGGGCAAACTTTCCTCACTTTTTGAATTTGATATCATTCGGAGCAAAAGTGGGGCAAGGATGTCACAAAAACTCTTATAGAATTCACAACTGAATCCATCTGGCCCAGCTGCCTTGCCTGATGGAAATGATTTTATGGCATAAGTAATTTCTTGCAATGTAAAGTCTGAATCAAGTTCGGTTCTGGCAGCAAGACTCAACCTGGGCAGTGGCAGAGAATCAAAAAATGCACTCAAGTCGGATTGAGTAATATTCTGCTGGGAAGAATATAGCTCACTGTAAAACTCCCTGAAACGGCGATTTATTTCCAAAGGGTCTGTTAAAAGGGTAGCAGTGACAGATTTAATTTTATGAATTAACCTTGAAGCCTGAACACCCTTCAGCTGCCGTGCCAGGAGCTTTCCAGGTTTGTCCCCCAGCTCAAAATGTTTATGTCTTAGCTTTAAAAGTAAATTATTAACCTGAGTACTCAAAATCCCATTATACTCATATTTAAGCTTTAATATTTCTCTATAATCATCTGGGGATCTGGATATCTGATACGTTCCTTCCAAAGCTGGGAGAACATTTTTTTATTTCTAAGAGCCGATTTTCCCTTTTTTTCTTAAGACCAGAGGAATATGAGATTATATTTCCACGTAAAACAGCTTTTAGTGTTTCCCAAAGTGTAGAATCTGACACACAGCCATTATCGTTTATATCTATAAAGTCTTTCAATTTGGCTTCAATGGTTTCAATAAAATCATCATCACTGAGAAGGTTTGGGTTGAAGCGCCAAAAATACCCCTGTTTTAGGAGAGAAAGCTTCAGGGACAATGTCACAGGACTGTGATCGGAAATCAATATGTTATGATATTTTGAGTTTGTAATACGAGGAATCAAGTTAGAATCTATTAAAAAATAATCTATTCTACTGTACGATTTATGAACAGGGGAATAAAAAGAATAGTCCCTATCGGTGGGATGCTGAATCCGCCAAATATCCACCAAGCTCCTGGATTCAAGTAGGTTATTCAAAAGGCGGACGGATGCAAGTTCAGGCGGAGGCCGCGAAGACAATCTATCTAAGTAAGGATCCAAATAGCAATTTAAGTCTCCAGCAATTATTATATTTGAGTCTTTATCGTCTGGTAACAGGTCAAGAACCTTCTGGTAAAAACTGGGATCATCAGTGTTCGGTCCATAAAGATTAAGAAGAGTTAAAGGTAAAGTATTGACACTGCCAGAAGCCAGCAGATATCTGCCAGAAGGATCGGTAGTTACAGAACTAAGCTTAAATGGTAAATTCTTCCTGATTAATATGGCTACACCACGTGCATGAGAAGTGAATGGAGATTGATATACCTGAGATATCCAATTACATTTTAACCTGTGCTGCATAGCAGCTTTTATATGTGTTTCTTGAAGAAAGAGAATATCTGCCGATAGTGATTTAAGATGCCTGAAAAATTTACTCCTCTTTACAATGCTACCGAGCCCCCTAACATTCCATGAGGCCAGTACTAAGTCTCTACCTCCAGCCTGAATTTTAAGCGACATAAACAAGTTTAAAATACATAGAGCAGTTGTGCTGCATTAACAAACAAAAATGTCCGAGCCACAAAAGACAAAAAACACAAACCAATTCCCTCCCCACCCTTACCCTCGTGTCCCCCTAAGCTTGACACGAAATATTCCCTCATTACCATAACAGGAGCTGCCGGACCAATCATATCGTCCCTCAGGCACACTCCGAACGCAAAATGACAGCGTATTGGATACACCACTTAATATATACATACATATACGCATAGAACGTAGTAGAAAAATAACGTTCAAGAGCACAGTCAGAGTACTTAATAACACAAGAGTTCCACATTTGAGCTTAATCGAACCGCACTTAGTTGAATTGTTCAAAAAAATAGAAAGGTAGTTCCAAGACAGTCCTCGATAAGTACAGCGAAAAATATAATTTATATAATGTTACGTTGCGCTCACCTTGCTCAACATGTACTGACATCTTCAGTTAGAGACTGCTCAAAACACAGCCCCAGTATATCCATTCATTCGCCGTCCAGCCTTTTGGCTTTTTGGAGGAAGTGGGTTGCCTCCTTCCTAGTCTCCTTTGGATCAGTAAAAATGTTTGGCGCCTCATTATCTCGCCAGTAGATATGAAGCTTGGCAGGGTAACATAAAGTATGCTTAATCCCACCGTTCCACAAAGCTTGCATCACGTCACGAAAAGCCTGACCTTGGGTCATCACTTCACTGGTGTAGTCCGGGAAGATCAGCACTTTATTCCCTTTGTACTCCATCGGTTGTTGTCTGCTGCGGTGCAAAATCAGCTCTTTCACTTGGAAATGATGGATCCTGGCCAGTATGGTACGAGGCTTTGCGCCCGCCGCTGGTTTAGGTTGCAGGGAGCAATGCGCGCAATCAACTTTCACTGAATGCGGGAAATGCTCCTAGCCCAGCAGCTCAGGTATTAAACGGGACACAAAGTTGGTCGGGTTCCCTTCCTCGGATCCTTCCTTTATGCTGACAATCTTTATATTGTGGCTGCGAGAACGGGCCTCCAGGTCCAGTATTTTGCTTTGGAGCTGGCCAGCGTGTTCTTCCAGCTCCGTACACTTAGCTTCAAGTTTACCAATGCGTATGTCCAGGTCGCTGGTAGCTTGCTCCTGGACTGTCATGCGTTGCTGTAAGTCGGCTTGCACTTCGAAAAGTGTCTGGAACTTTGTTTCAAAAGCATCAAAGCGCTGGTTTATCCCACGCAGAATATTATCAGACATATGTATCCTTGCCAATCTCTTTACACAATTCGTAAGTGTCGTCTCCCTGAGACGGGGAACTTCTGGTGCAGCCACCGTCACCGCTAACGTTAGCACTGTTAGCCGTGCTAACGTAGCCCTCCATGGTTCTAGTCTTGCTGGTGGCTCTTGGCTTCGGCATTGTTCACCGTCACGGTCAGCAGCTTCAGGAAAGTAAATCACCACAATGTATAGGCTTATAGTGGAGAAAAAAACGTGGAGTAAACGTAGTTTATCAAGGTTGCGGTCGGAGCGTGAGTCGAACACGTCTACATCCTCTGAGTTCTCACTAGCGCCCCCCATCCATTTGCATGTTTGATGGTTTCCCTCCAGTCCTGATAGACTGGTCGATGTTTCAAAGGTAGCTCAAACAAAACCTCCACATCCTCTGAACTCATTCAAACACTGAATCCAATCACAAAGGGGTGTGTGTGAGAACAGTATACAGGCCATCTGGATGGAGCTCATTACCTGTGTTTGTCTTGGAACACAGTGCAATTTACATCCTGCCAGGTCTGTAGAATCACTTGAACCTGTACAGCGTGAGGTCGCCCAGCGGAGTCGACAGAAACAAACACAGAGGAGGTCAGATCAACACACTGAAAAGAGCAGCAGAACACAGCAGTCACCTGGTGAGTCTAAAGCAGAGTTGATGTTAGGGCAGGATGAGGAAATCTGCATCGCAATATCCTCTGCTTCATCACCATATGTGATTTTATCTCAAAAATCTGTCATTGTTTAGCCACTTCAGCCTAATGCAATGGTGACTCTCAGATATTGGCTATTTATAAAGCTCCAGTTCACAACAAGTCATCTCAAAGCATAAACCCTCCTTGTGTAGAGGCCAGAGGTCCTCATTCACTCACACATGTTGTTACAGAATGTTTAATTCTTGGCAAAATAACACAAAATGATGTTTTTATTTCATTAATCTGGTATTTCTTGTACTTCCTTTAAGTTAAAAGGTTTATGAACTGTCTGGAAGTTCAGCCCATATTCTCTATTCAGTGGTTGTGAAGTGAAACACCAGTAATCACACCGTTTAATCCCCTTCTTCCAATATGAAACAGACCACTTGTATGTCTTCTACATAGAGTAATCACTGCTTCCAGAAACTAAGACAAGACACTTGAGGCTCAGTTACTGGATAATCCAATGTATTATTTTATGTGAACTTGGTCTGCAGACTTGTGGTGCAGTTTAACAGCAGAGATCAAACTGATGGTTCTGTTCCAGTAAAGAGCTCTTTGGTTTTGTTAAGGAGCATCAAAGTGCAGCATCACAGCTCAGTAAAGATGCCTGCTCACTGTGAGCCTTCATCTTGCATCCTTATAACAGAAACACGTACAGGTCAGACGTAAACAGCAGTGATGGATCATCAGCTCCATGAATTGTGCAGCATTGTTGGAGCATCTCCTGGCCGAGTGCTATAAAGTGCATTATTTATGCTTCTCTGCTCTTCAGAGCTCTGTGTATCCATGATGAATGAAGAGGAAGATGAAACACTCTGTTGTGACGGCCTGAGGTGAAGGGCTCAGAAATTAAAAATCTACCTGGGCTGCTCCTGTTTTCTCCCTCATGAACAATCACACCCACCCTCAAAAGCAAGCAGGAGCCCACATGTGCCCACCTTCTCCATCCCTCTCTATCTCTCTCTGTCCCTTGCCATCCCTCCATGTCCCTCTCCATCGCTCTGAATCCCTTTCCTTCCCTCTCCATCTCCAGGCCGATTTGAAGGCGATGTGTCTGAAAAGATGGATGTGTGTTTTACAGCCATTAAAATGTCCCCATGTGGTAAAAGAGCTGTTTGTGTCTTCGGAAGACTTACAGAGCCTGGGGTGAGATAGAAACAGGAGACTATGGATCCATGTTCATCCTAACAGGATGACTCTTAGTCACCGAGAGGTAAAACAGCTGGATAGAAAATAAACTCAACAAACCAAGAGAAGAGAAAACTTATATATGTATGTATATATATATATATATATATATATATATATATATATATATATATATATATATATATATATATATATATATATATATGTGTGTGTGTGTGTGTGTGTGTGTGTATGAATATAGTGAATAGTATAGATAGTGAATGTGAGAAAATGATTTTCTCTCATTCACTAACATTGACAGTTTTTCAATCTAGAGGTCCAGTGGGGTTTTACAGATGGGTGGGACTTACCAGCTCTACAGTATGATGTCATACAGTAATTGCTGTCAACATTGACATACTGTACTATAATGTCAGAAGAAGGTCATTAGTTGTTCTCTGCTCTAAACCCTCAGACTGGTGGACTCAGTGAATCTACTGGTGTCCAGTTGTAGCCTTTGTCCAGCCTCCCTCATGCTCAGACCATGGACCAGAACATGGCCAATCACAGTAGCTCTGATGTCATCAGATATTACTGTTCTTTGTCTTCCTGACCACCTCGACATCCTCTGACACCAACTCTTCCTCAGAGTTCTGTCCATTGTAGGGCCTCACAAACCAGTGCTCTCTGAACTGGTTACTGTGGATGTTCCCTTACATCATCAGTGTCCGTGTACTTTCAGGCAGTTCGTTTTTTCGTTTTAAACCAAAAATGGAAAAATGAAAACTGACTAGTATTTTCTATTTTCCGTTTTTAAAACCAAAATAAAAAATCGGATAACGAGTTGTTTTCTCATTTCCGATTTTGAGCACTAAACGAAAATGGAGAAAACGGATAACGAGCTCGTTTTTCGATTCTGGTTATTTCATTTATTGACAGCTGTTGTGACCCGGATGTTGTCTCTTCGCTGCACACAAGCCCTGTAGGAAGCTCCGTGTTTGTTTAACCAGGGTAGAATTCATTTGATCGTGATAATTACACACTGAAAGGCATAAATTCTTTCTGACGTAGATTTTTATCTGGATTTTGAGCCCGCTAAGGGTGAGGTGGGACAAAATAACATTTTCAGGTCGTCAGAATCCGTTTCCTCAGTGTAGTAAACTGTGACGGACCCAAACAGCTAATGTTAGCCATTAGCTCCCAGAGCGGTGGAAATGTCCTCTGAAAGCTGTGTCCTCAAGGTAAGTCTCGTTTTACTTTGTTTCTGTCCGATCATATGTATTATATGGTATTGTATTTACCGTGGGCATGAACTTTGTTTTTCATTCAAACCAAGCTCTGTTTGAAGCTAACCAGATGTGGCTACGTTAGCTAGCCTGTTATGAGCTCGTCACTCTGTTTGTTTGTGTTGTCAAACTGACTAAATATCATTTTAATTCTGTACAAATACATGTGTAGTACACCCAAAATCATTGTGTGACCACTCTTGTGTTTATTAGAAAATATCAAAACACTTTATTGAAAACTATAGTCCGAGAATGAATGAAAGGGCTTTAAATTAATTATCCTCCCAGTTTCTTTGAAAAGCCTGTAAAATGTATCCTCAGATAGTACTATTACTACAAAATACTTCTGGTTCCGTGGTCTACACAAGTTCCCCACTTACAGCCAGTTTATCAATTTGACAGCAACATTAACTACAATGTTATTCAAATTACTTGTTTGCAGGACCAGGTTAAATATAGTCGGTAATTATTATGAGATCTAACTTTTATATGTTTTAATCCCTTGCAGGATGGTTAGATTCCACCAGGGAAACGCGGAGCAGCCCTGTGACTCGTCCATCAAGAACAGAAGGTGTTCCTTGACTCCTGAACTGTACCACACAGAGGATCGTTACTGTGACGTGTCAGAGGGAGACCATGTCCAGCTGACTGCATCCATCACAGCTCTGTTCCATGGGATAAAGATGTGTTCACCTTGTGCACCAGACACAAAACTGTCTCCATGTTCCTGTTGATGTTTACACGACTACTGACATACCTCTGGTTGAGACATGAACTCTGTCTACTTCTGAACTTGGACACAGCTAATATCAAACACAGTCCTTTTAGGACTTTTCCTGAACAGACAGATCTGGGCATCAGGCAGCACTGCTTTCCCAGAGCAGTTATTTATGTATTATGAAAAAGAAAAGGTAAAAAAAAAGGTTATGATTTTCATTTTTTGGCAAATAAGTTGAAATGTTTTCTCCATGTTTATCATTTTTTGACAAATATTTTCTATTCATACCATCACTGGTAATACTGTTGTTCTTAAAGAGTCAAAAATAAAACCAAAATGGACTGATTTACCATCATGTTGTCATCATCACATGGGCTGGGTCATCTTTAGAACAACTCAGTCAGGAGTTTTTAGACTCGTTTGTAGCTCCCATGGAGTTTGACTCTGGTGTCACTGTTGTTCTTGAACTAAACTACAAACCTGTAGCACACTTTCTCAGAATAAATTACTAGATATGTATGACTTTTTAAACTCTGAAGCCTGTATTTACAGCTAACGTTTACAATTTGCATGATTTTTTTTTCAATAATTCAAATTTATTGTCTCTTAAGTCACTCAAAGATGTAAATTTTGAGATGAAAAATGTTATGTGAATGGCTTTATAAAAAAAAAGTGTGCTGTCAATGTAAATACCTTTAATGGTACTCAAAATGCAACTACATCATATAATTCAAAAACAAGTAAAAGAATTAGTTCAAATATCAGTTTAATATGATTTTATTAATCTATTCCAAAAAGAAAACTCTCCAAGTACAAATACAGAAATCAGGACCAACAAAAATGATAATTTATGATGGTAATTCATTACAGATAAAACATGAGGGATGACACAATGCATAATAAAAATACCTGTACATAAATAACTTCAAGATGACAGAAAACATACTTAGTACTTCAGCTGGATAATGAATACAAATTACTGGGCCAGTTCCTGAGGCTCTGTTCATTTTCACCTCTTATGTGTTCTGAAGGTTTTTTATTCAAAATGTTCAAATTTAAATCAAGCCAAATTTTTAGAGACTAAAAGATTATTAGATAAATCATTCTCAATATTGTGTTCAGGATGTTATTTGTTTCCTAGACTTTAACAGTAATAAATATATGAAACTGTTCAGCAGGGCTCTTCATTCCTGGCCCTGCTGACTTACCTGCATAGTTTTTGTTTCTCTGCACCAACACACCTGTTTGAATCAAGGGGTGATTAACAGGGTCCTGAAGAACAGGACGTGCTGAAGAGGTGATTCAATCATTAGATCAGGTGTGTTGAAGCAGGTAAACAGCTAAAGCACACAGGTCAGTGGCCCTCCAGGATCAGGATTAAATAATCCTGCTGTTCAGAAGACAAGCAAATATCAACATATCAAAATAATCATCAAACACTCATCTGACAGTGTTAAATACTGCAGTCAACTTCATATGGTCTCCCTCTGACACGTCACAGTAACGATCCTCTGTGTGGTACAGTTCAGGAGTCAAGGAACACCTTCTGTTCTTGATGGACGAGTCACAGGGCTGCTCCGCGTTTCCCTGGTGGAATCTAACCATCCTGCAAGGGATTAAAACATATAAAAGTTAGATCTCATAATAATTACCGACTATATTTAACCTGGTCCTGCAAACAAGTGTAATTTGAATAACATTGTAGTTAATGTTGCTGTCAAATTGATAAACTGGCTGTAAGTGGGGAACTTGTGTAGACCACTGAACCAGAAGTATTTTGTAGTAATAGTACTATCTGAGGATACATTTTACAGGCTTTTCAAAGAAACTGGGAGGATAATTAATTTAAAGCCCTTTCATTAATTCTCGGACTAGTTTTCAATAAAGTGTTTTGATATTTTCTAATAAACACAAGAGTGGTCACACAATGATTTTGGGTGTACTACACATGTATTTGTACAGAATTAAAATGATATTTAGTCAGTTTGACAACACAAACAAACAGAGTGACGAGCTCATAACAGGCTAGCTAACGTAGCCACGTCTGGTTAGCTTCAAACAGAGCTTGGTTTGAATGAAAAACAAAGTTCATGCCCACGGTAAATACAATACCATATAATACATATGATCGGACAGAAACAAAGTTAAAACGAGACTTACCTTGAGGACACAGCTTTCAGAGGACATTTCCACCGCTCTGGGAGCTAATGGCTAACATTAGCTGTTTGGGTCCGTCACAGTTTACTACACTGAGGAAACGGATTCTGACGACCTGAAAATGTTATTTTGTCCCACCTCACCCTTAGCGGGCTCAAAATCCAGATAAAAATCTACGTCAGAAAGAATTTATGCCTTTCAGTGTGTAATTATCACGATCAAATGAATTCTACCCTGGTTAAACAAACACGGAGCTTCCTACAGGGCTTGTGTGCAGCGAAGAGACAACATCCGGGTCACAACAGCTGTCAATAAATGAAATAACCAGATTCGAAAAACGAGCTCGTTATCCGTTTTCTCCATTTTCGTTTAGTGCTCAAAATCGGAAATGAGAAAACAACTCGTTATCCGATTTTTTATTTTGGTTTTAAAAACAGAAAATGGAAAATACTAGTCAGTTTTCATTTTTCCATTTTTGGTTTAAAACGGAAAAACGAACTGCCTGAAAGTACACGGACCCATCAAACACAAGTGGGATCCATTTTGACTTGTAGTGTTCAAGTGGTGACACCAGTGATTTAATTGTGTTTGACTTTTATCACCTGTGCTCACTATTATGCAGCACACGTGCATCACAATGAAAATGTGTTGAGAAGTTGTGTCTTAACAGCTGAAAAGAGCTGATGGTTTTGTCAAAAGAGTGACTGATTCAATCAGTGGGTTTAGGCAACTTAGAATTTGGTTCAGACAACAGAGTTTAGCAATTGAGAAAAACTGTAAACCAGTGGCAGCTGGTGGCATATTTTTTGGGTGGGGCGCATTTTTACAAATCAGTTTTCAGATGGGGAAATAATTACATCATCACCACTAGAGCAGTGAATGAAGCAAAATATTTTCATCTGATTGAGTATTTTGCTGGTAAAAATCCCTACCATCAATTCACTAAGAATGTGATGCTGTTAGGTCTAATTCTACACATCAAACAGTAAAGAAATCATAATGTCTTCATAAGGAGACCTTATAGTAATATAAATATAATCAGATAAAAATAAAAAACAACCACAGTGTGGTCACAATGGAAGTTGTAAGAATAAAAAATAAATAAACAACCTGACCTACACAAGGTCAGAAACGCAACTTAATATTCACAATTATCTTTCTACTGACACCACAAACAAATAAATCCATCTATAACTAACAGTCAGATAATTAATGTTACAATTCAGACAACAACCACTAACCAAGCAAGTCATGACAATCAGCTCAACTAATGAAGTGAATTAACAACAAAATAAAGTCAAATCCACTGAGATGTCCCATCAAAATAAGTTAAAATACGATTTTAGGCCACTCATACAAAACTCCCATAAAGCGCCGTGCGATTTAAGGAAAAGTATCATAAAACGCCTCAAAACGGGCTAAACTACATGAAAACATTCATTCAACAGTATGAGTGTCCCTCTAACATTCGGCTACAAAGGCATGTCGCTATTTAAGGTATAAATCCACAAAACAGTAGGTCTCTGCCATTTGCTGATAGGCATTTTCAATAGTAAACATCTATGACAGACACATTGGTAATAAAACAAAAGAAAAAAACAAACAGTCACTCACCAGGGGGTTTATTAAATCAGGACTCTTGGAATAAAACGGCTTTTTGTCACAAGCTGTCAAGAAGGATTCTTTGAATAAATATCCATTTTGTTGCCTCCATAATAACACCATGAGGAAGAATTTCCAGATCAACTTCCTGATCTGAGCTGAGACTCCGGTCACTTCAGATGCTAAATTCAGCTCCCCGGGGCTCTCCATTACTTTGCATTGAAGGGGGGTTTCAGTGTGCATGCTCCAGTTATAGAAACCAAAGCGTAGGTCTATTGGTAAAGACTCGTGTGCCCGAGACATGTGCAGAAGACCCCAAAGAAACAGTAAGTAGCCTACATCACACGACCTTTCGGTCCAGCAAAAAATAGTGATATAACATTTTAAAACTACACCTAAATGCAGATTATACACAACACTTACAGTATGTATAGTGGATAGATTGTTTAGTTAAATGTTCATGTTTTTTTTTTTTTTTTACCATTTTGTGATTCTATTCTTGTTGTTCTTCTTCTTCCTCCTCTTGTGAGATTGGTGGGGCGGCACCCTAGCGCCCCCTATTGATGGGCCACCACTGCTGTAAACCCCAAAATGGCTAAAGCTTGACTTTTCCTGCCAGACTATTAAGTGTCATTTTTGCAAAACCTAATGCTTTTCAGAATGCCCCCTCAGTACTCAGGTCATAATTTTTTTTTTTAAATAATCTGTCACCGAGATTTTTGCTAAAGTTGAAGCCTTCTTAAATAGTAGGTTCCAGCTCTGAGTCCTCTCTACTGCTGTCCACAGCTTGTCCAGGGTGCTGACCCTGCTCCCTTCTCCATCTTATAAGGAAAAATCCAAAAGCCATACTTAATATTCCAGCTGTTCACATTTAGTAACTGATAATTTTTTTAATGCATTGGCTCTGCTCAACAAATGTTCTTAATCTCAATTAAATTGACCTGGTTGAATAAAATAATATCCTGTGGCAACACGTGCACTCCCGTGCATGCAGACCGGGGAAGGGGGGTCGTATCTGCAGAGCTTTGACAGACTCTGACACAGAGACGAGGGACTGTCTTTGTGGTCCAGCTTTGCTGCATTTTTGCAGCTTCAAGAGGGCAGATGCCCTGATGAGCCGCATGAAGGATTGTTTATGTATAAAGCATGTCCTGACCATCAGCAACCACTGAGCAGGACAGATTAACGGGCAGGACAGCAGGTGTCTCCTGGTTCTCCTGATTGCCAGTCCACCACTGGCTGTGGCTGTTGACAGTTTACTGGATGTAGGATTGTCCAGGTGTCCCCACTGAAAACGTTCTAGTTTCGGCGAGGAGGAGGAGGACTATCTGCGTCAATTGCACGTTAAATAAATTAATGCCATTAAAGGGGGCTTTGCTTTAACGCATTAAAAACACGTTAACTTTGACAGCCTTTACAACACTGGTGGGTAGACAACATACTGAATCATATAGTAACAGTAAAATCTTGTGTCTGTAGGTTGAGGTGAGCAGAAGTTGTTATTATTTGAACAACTGAAAGTTTTTAAAGAATTTGAAGCCATTTGAATGTATTTAAACGGGACAAAATGTTGAAAAAGTTAAACATTTAAAAGTATAAAAGTTATAAATTCCAAAAATCTTTCACAGAAAGTCCTGAATGAGTTTGATACATAATTTGTTGAAAAATAGCGGAAATCAATTCAGAAATAGTAACTAGTAAAAAATGAATTAAAAACTATGGATTTACAGAAATAATCAAAAAGGATTACAATAGTTTGAATCAGCATTTAAACAGGAATGATATCTGTTAAGGTCCAAAGATGATTCATACAGTGAAGATACTCTGTTCAAAAGTTTTATTATAGATTCACAATATCATTTATTTGCAGGAATTGATCTGAATTGGTTCAAAACATTGATCAAACCAGCTGCTGGCTCTCTGGTGTTTTTGTTGACATCAGTTCACCCACTTCACTCCTTTGTGTATCTGTGTGACTGATATCTTAGTACCTGCAGTAGTATTTCTTCTAATAATGCCATAAACTGTGATTTTTGCCTACGGTTATAAAACCGTCAGAAGCTTATACTGGTCATGTCTTCATATTTGTCAGGAATTCCCACAATTCACTCACAAATATGTCATTTTTGTAGCAGACTGTCAATGTGTGAGTAAAAATGGGCAAGAATAACCATTTTAGGAATAACCTAAAGATTTTCCATCCTTATAGGGTAATTACCACTGAGTGGACCAACATTCTTGATTCAGCTGTTTAACAACAGCAACACAATGAGGTGAGTATAAATACAAATGCCTAATCAGGGATTATGAGTTCTTAATGATCACAACGTTGCCAATGAATGCAATAAAATCCCAGAGGTGTGTTTGCATAACAGCACACAGCTAACTGGATCAGTAGAGAGAAATCAGGGCAGTTAGAGAAGAACAAAGTACAAAAAGTAGGAAAGGGGGAAATATTGTTCATACAGGCGACATGAGAACATGTGATTGCTGAGTAACACACCCTCTCTGGATGAGTTCAGCAGCTCCAGAGAGGTTAAAACTCAAAGCTTCAGGGAGGTGGTGACACCACTTATATACAAAGGGCTTCATTTACAGCAGGTAGAGTAAGTACTGAACATTACCAGATTTAAATCTATCTCTAAAGGTTAACATGAAGATGAACCTAGGAGGACGTTTCAGCAAGACAATGATCCCAAAAAGCAAAGAAACTGGTTACAGAGAGAGGAAATCAAGCTGCTAACGGCCCAGCCAATCAACTGACCTGAATCCTAGAGATCATCTATGGACAGAACTAAAGGTCAGGAGGAACCTTCAGGATCTGAAGACATCTGTTTGTGTTCTAACAGTTTAGTTTGGCCTGTTCCTCCTCTGTGCTGTCCTGTGTTCCTCCTCCTGTCTCCATGCACTAATCCTCCACAGGTGTGTCTCGTTCCTCTGATTACCTTCCTTCATGTTTAGATGGCTCCCTTCTCACTCCGTCAGTTCCTCCTGTTGTCAACCGGTTTCCTCCTTGATTTCTGTTCTGTGCTTGAATGAAGCTTTTTTTGAGTTGACCTCCTGACTCCGCTTCCCCTCCTTCACCTGGGCTGTACACACATCAAACATGACAGTCTGTGTGGAACACTGGACCCAAATCACACCTGGGTCTAGTTTCTCCTCCAGGAGGCTTCTGGAAGCTGCAGCACCATCAAAGGCTTCTGGACCGAGAACTAAATCCATTTCAGGAAGAATCTAAAATCCCTTTTCAAGGATTTGTTCTATTTTATTACACAGGACTTAATGTGTGGACATTAATGGTTTGATGAGATTTATTTTACCCACTGTAGGTGCTATTGAGACATAATTGCCGATTTGTATAAAAAATACAATTTGAAACTCTTATAAAGAAAAAGCCAAATGATGCTGCTTGACAAACTGTAATTAGTGGTGTCAGAGAGAGTTCTAGAAACAACCTGTTAATTCAGCCGTAAATCATTTACAGACACACCACATCTGCAGATGCATTAACACGTCAGGCTGCAGCAATTACAGCCGACAGCTTTATGTGTTCCACGCTGACGTGACTGTGTTCTGCTAAGACCACAGCTGTGAGACACCAGGTAATTAGAGCTTAGAGGCAGGGTTAACATTTGACAGTGTTTTCACTCCAACACAATGAAGCTGATGGTGAATATATCAGGATGCAAAAACAGGCATTCAGACTCATTAAAGTCTTTCTATTTTAGAACTGTTTTACCAAACCACCTCCTAAATAAATAAGAATAAACAGGTTGTAAAATTAAATTCAAATAAATGATGCATCATATCATCACTGTCAGCCCAAAACCTTCGATCTCAAAATACCCAGTTTCGTTTATTTTACAAATCAGAATCCCCACAATTTAGCTCTGTTTGACACTTTTCTTTGAAAAGTCAAACATAAACCATCACTAGACCTGAAAATGAAAAGAATTTATAAATTTTGTGTTTAAAGATAACTGACATGTTCTTCTCATATTCCTTGTTGTTATGAGAGCTCTCTAAATGTATCATTCATGGGAAAATAAAGGTGTATTCTATTGTATTCTATACAGTAGAGCTGATGTAAAAACATGAAAATTATGGAAAATGGAGATACGAGGCGCAATGATGAAATCAAATGAGACACTAGAAATAAACCATTACAATCATTACATTAAATAATGGCACACATTTTTATTTTAGAGTTTAGGAGAGGCCTATCTATTATTATAATCCTTAAAGCGGCTCTCTGGAGCATTTTTCTCTGTATCAAAGTTTCTAAATGTTCTAAATGATATTTCAGGTCTAAACTATGATCTATGGGTTGAGTTCCACAACATCTGTCATTCTGATGAAGACCCTCCTTCCTCCTAGAGACCCCTTTCCATTATTTCTTGCCGCCGACATTTTTTAGCCAATGAAATTCAAATGTCTGCATTCTCTCAACATGCACACGCATCGACCAAACCTGTACCAGTAGGGGGCGCTGTCGTACAGGACGCTCCGTGTGTTTCTCTGTTTGTGTCTCAGCCTCACGGCTCATTTCTACTAAAAACCTACCCATTCTCCAGCTAAAGATGGATTTATTTTTATTTTTAAACCTTTCACCTCACAGAATGGCAAGGCTTGACAGGATTACGCGTTTATTTTGGTCAGAAAGTTCATCCAGGGCCGAGTCAAGTTCAGCTTCAGAATCCAGCAGCAGCTCTCTGCTAACAGAGCTAATATCAGAAGCAGCAGGGACAGAGAGGGCTCATCAGACCCTCGTAGTATTGTTGGAATAAGATTGTGAACTGTGAGTGATTAAACCCTACACACTGAGCTGTACAGTTCATGCCCGCAACGTATATGCGCCGTGTGCACGCGCGCACACGCGACCGGACGCGCGTGTCGAGATGTTTTGAGGAGGAGCCTTTGGACGCTAGATTCAAAAACTGCTCTCTTGATGAAATAATCCAGAGTGCTGCTTTTAAGCAACAAAGTTATTGATGCTGAACCATAAAAACACTGAATGAAATCTAATTTGTTCCTGAGAGTAGAGTCATGTGACACCAGGGGTCTGCAACCATGACTGAACCAGACATTTTAATTATTTCACCTGATAAATATCATTTATATACTGTACAGACACAACATGTATTTGAACCTTAGTTAGGAATATATCAAGTATGAAAAATGTGAAGAAAAGAGAAGCAAAAAAAAAAAAGGAAAAACTAAAACTGGAAAATAACATTTTCTTGTTCTGAACTAAATGAGTTCTTCCTTTATTTGTTGAAACTTTGTAAAAAAAAGCTGTCCAGAAGATATCATTTGTTTTAAAAAATCATAAAAACATGTTTGCTATAGATTAGAGGTGTCAGATTAGCGCGTTAATTACGATTAATTAATTACAGCCCTAATTAACGCGCTATTTTTTTTAATCGCGTTAATCGCATTTTTAATCCCTTGACCGTTTCTGCATGCAGTCTGCCGCTGCAGTGATGTGTGTGTGCTGAGCTGGTCTCCTCGCGGTGTTTGTGTGTCACTGAGCAGCTCTGTGAGGCTCAGAGCCCCTCACTTTCAGGAAGTGATCACGTGACCTACGCATGATGCCGAGACAAAACAAACAGCTGATGGCCATAGCGGTGTTATGAAACCGGCATCACCTTGTAGAGCGCTATTTATCTGACCCCGCTGCAACAGGAAGTGCAAATTAAAACGACCTGCTCATTTCACGAGCTACTCGACCGGAACCGATGACCACCGTCAGCCCAGCACAGCTCTGATTACACGTAGCTGTCAGCCGGTTCGGTGCGCGACCGGCTGACAGTTTCCACCGCTTGTGGAGCACAGCGCTGATCACTAGTAGCCTACACTGAGTGATCTGACGGACTACAACGGTTTATATTCAAAGTAACGGCGCGACGTGGCGCAGCGCTGATCGCTGGTGTATTTCAGCCTTAAATATCAGCTGGTCCGGTCCGCGACCGGCCGGCTCAGTTTCCACCGCTTGTCCAGCACAGCGCTGACCACTGGTTACCAGTAGGCCTAGTACACCGCTGGACTGGCGGTGTTATGAACCGGTCCAGTCAGCGGTGCCCGATGGAAGACATGGACGTAGTTTGGGGGGGTGCAGGGGGGACGTAGCCTCTGCTCGTTTTTAAAGTCAGTTTTGATCCATGTAGTTTTTACTGTCTAAAACAATGTTGCTCTATATTAAATGGATTCTGGCTGTTGTTTTTAGGTGTAGGGTTGATATTATGGCTCTTTTTAAACAGTTCAGACCCTCTTCTCCACCTCCTCCCACCCCTGTATTCAAGTTGTGCCCCCCCACCTTTGAAATTTAAATTTTATTCTTGGTGGAAGATCAAATCAAACTTTATTTATAGAGCACATTTCCTGCAGAACAACACAATGTGCTTTACAGCAGATAAAACAGAACCTAAAATCAGATGAGGGGTTAACAGAGCTGCTGCTGACCGAGTCCACTGACCAAAGTAATGGTTGCACTGGGACTGAATCTGTTCAAGTCTGTTAAACACAATAAATGACTTCATATAGACACTTTATGTTGTTCTATATCAATCTACTGGTCTGACACAATCATTTAATGAATTTAAATGACAATAACTCAAGAGGAGGGCTTTCTTTAGCCATTTCTTTAGATGCGATTAAAAATGCGATTAATTAGATTAATTAATTACAGATCATAATTAATTAATCGCACAATTTTTTTAATCGCATGACAGCACTACTATAGATACACGGCTTTTATTTGAAGTTTTGTTATTTCTGTTTTCTCTTCACTATAAAAATTGGTTTCTTAAAACTGATGCTTGAACATTTAAAAAACTCCATTAAATGAGGACAAGTAGAATTTGCTATCACAGCAGTTAGTCAGAAATATGAACAAGTGTTTGTGTTCTGATAGATTTGGAGTGAAGTTGCTCTGTATGTCAGAGGGTTGCAAATGTTGAGGAAGCTATGAACCTTTTAGCTGAAAACACAGCATTAAAAACACGAGTTGCTTTTAGCTGATTCTCATTCTGAAATTGTGTGAAGCAGCAAGGATGAATCAGTACCACATTTTAACAAACTTAGTACAAGTACTTACAGTCGAGTACAGATATCAAATACTTTTAAATGTCATTGACCTCATGGTTTGGTACAACAAGAAAATGAGTCAAATTCTAGTTTTGCCTCTTGTTTTTAACACAGACAATAACTCTGATCATCATCAGCAGGTCAACTTACAACAAGACAGGACCGGTTAATTCACTATAAAATAAAAAGTCACATTCATCTGTCTTTGTCATCCAAACCAAAACAGCATCAGTCAGCTGTAACTAATGAATGCATTGTGTCTACCTATTGAACCAAATGTCTGAACTGTGAGGGTTCAGATAGCATGAATACACGTACCGCTACACAACTACTTAACACTGGGTCACACAACAAGATAATTAAGCTGGTTTTTGACCCAGGACAATCTTAAGGATGCCCTGATTACCATAATGGCTCTAAAGATAATCTTATCAGATAATCATGCCGTGTGTGGTGAGTTAAGAGTTTCTTTGGTCCACTTGGAAAGACATCAATCCTATTACATACTAAATTTAACATGTTGGATTATAGCAGCGTTTGTGGCGTTTCCCAAGGACAGACGAGCTGCAGCCTGTCGTTAGTGATGTGGCCAATCAGAAAGCGAGGTGACAGAGGCAGGTTGCACAGAATGAGAGTAATCCTGAATCAAAACAGCTGTCATGTTGGTTTAGCCCAAAGTCACATTTGATCTCCAGAGGTTTTGTGAGATTTTCCATCTGAACTGGAAATGTTGGTGAGAGGAATCAGTTCATGTGAGGTGAGTTGTCTTTGCTTTGTTTTGGCCACACACTGTAGGACCAAAACTGTTACATCCATGATTTTTTTTTATCACAATGTGTATTCTCTCATGTTTTGAAAATCAAACAAATTTAAAATCCAGCTGTGTGAACTGACCCTGACTGCTACTTCACACTGGATGCGATGCAAGAAATCTACCCCACAAAAAAAAGAAACAAAAAGAAATCTAGCCCACACCGGCTGCGGTTTTGTTGCGGAACGTCTCCGGCACTTTGCCCCATCAGCTGTGGTTCACACAATAACAAATATGTGTTTAAACAACAGCTGGTAAACAAAAGCTAGACTTGTCTTCTCGTTCTTTTGTTGAGGATTATTTATTCACTTGGCTTGTTGTTTGCTTAATTAAGTCTTGTGTTGTTTCTTTGTCTTATCCAAATCATGTTAACGTTAGCAACGTAGCTAAAGGTTTTATGTTGAAAAATACCAGATACACCTCGCCTGCTAGCGTTTCACGTCCTGTTTGGAGCATGTAATGTTTTAGGTTAATGAAGATCCACATGCGGCGTCTGGAAAAAATAGACTTGAAACTTAACTTTGCTCCTCAGTCGCACCGGAGCCGGCGTGCAGGCTCTGACTGGAATCAATGGTTTTTAATCCCTGAGGAGTCCGCACCACAACCGCATCCGGTGTGAAGTAGCCTTTAGATTGACTTCATCTTCTACAGATTTTGTTGTTGCTGTGACTCAACTGAGAGCTGGGTGCCACATTACATAAAATAGTATTGGTTTCATAGTATCAAAGTACTTCAAGCAGTTAATAACCACAGTATCAGACTTATACCCAATTCTGATATCAGTAGCAGGGACCGCTAAGAGTACACTGGTGAATCTTTGAAAGTGACTCTATAAAATTGACAGATTATTGATTAATATGAACATCTGTAGATCTGAACACTTAAAACTAGAGCTCAGATAAATCAGCTGCAGAGAAAGATGGTCTAAAAGTTGTGATTTGTTGCTGTAGTTTTGTTGTATTTTGATTGGAGGAAGCCAGACATTTTTCTGAGATCTCAAGAAATGATGTCAACTTGAGCAAAAAGGGGCAGAATGTGTCCTAAAGAACAGCCAGTTAGGTCTGAAAATCATTGCTGCTGTTGTGTACTGTTCACAGTGTGAGCTCCATGGTGAGAATACAAAGGACTCAAACATTTACCCATTTTCATTTTTAGGTACACAGAGATGATTATCACATAAATACCAACACCATGTTGGAACCCTAACAGCTGTATTCTGGGATCACTAAACAACAGTTTTCTATCATTCTACTGTATCAAACAATCCATCAGTTCCTTGAATTCTCTGATATAAATGTCCAACTTCACCTGTTAAAAGCTGCTCTCTCCTGTCTGGCATCAGATTGGCGTGTACTCTCATTTACATGCATACACCAGGGTGTATGCGTGTAATGCTTTTTAGCATTTAACATTTTTTTTACATCAACAGCTGCACTAAATAAACTAATTTATCCTTGTTTCAGAAAGACTAATGCAATAAAAACCAACATTTTACCACTGATCTCCACAGGGACCTTCGACATTCTGTTTCTAAGCCTTACACAAAGTTAACCTTCCTAAATGGGTTTATAAAAACAAAGTGAGGTATTTTGATTGGATATGATGGAGGTTAGACATTTTTCCTCACAGGACTCCGTCTTTACAGCAGATATTAGTGCAAGGCATGAATCAAAGTCATCCCCAGACTATGAAACGTTACTGACCCAGTTTTTTCATGAGATGAAATACACAGAGGGATGTGTTGGGCTAATTTAGCCTGAATCCCTGAGGAGGTCTAGGTGAGAGGAAAAGCTGTGGAGCTGAAACGGAACTCCACACACATTCAGTAAAATAAACCATCTGTTACTCAGTGCAGTGAAACTCCTTTCTGTTCAATCCTGATAATCCATGCAGATAATTGTGAGTACCAGACTTTAATTTTTTATGGATTTCATTATTGATTCAGGTCTTAACATATATAGCAAGTTTCCATTGGGCTTTTTAAGGTTTAAAACCTTTAAATACCAGTTTTGTGATTTAAATAAAGTTGGATTATCAGAGCCTGGGTGTGTCAAATATTGGCATCAACTCTGATTTTGTCTCATTTTTCATTCATTTCATGCATGAAATTTACTTAACTTTTTATTTAGCTACAAAAAACATTTCATTAAAGTGCCTGTGACTCCATATTTAAATCACTTTATATTAAACAGGTGTAATCTTTGATGCCTCTAGATTAGCGTTGCACCATTATAACTCAAAATACGCTGTAATTATTTCCTAACGAGCAACTCAGAGATCAGAGGAAAGCGCCGCCTTCCAGTTCTGCTGGGTTTCGCCTGACACTTCTGCTGCAGCAGGGGGCAGTGTCGTCGCGTGAAAGAGAAACGAAACTGAAACTAAACACTACACGGTCTATGGGCAATGGCGGCGGCACTGCCTCGGTCCAGTTGTCGTGAACGTGCATGTGGGAGGAGAATTGACCATATAAGCAAGTCCGGATCACTATGACCTCATAGCGGGCTGGAGTGAAAAAAACTGTTTGAAACCTGGGTCTGAAATCTGGAAGAGCTTCTCACTGGCTGGACTAGGAGACAGATGGACGCCGTTTTTTGCTCTTTCTGGCAGGTTTAAGGTGAGAACTCAACGTTGCAACATGATAGATAAGTCAGAAAACATGGAAAACCATGTCATGGGCACTTTAAAGACTGCCATAATATATAACGTTATTCTAAACATACATACATAAAAATCACCCTAATCATTCAGTCCTCACTGTTTTTATTGCATTTGCCTTACAGGCATGATCAAATTTGCAACTAGGAGCTTGATTTCCCCTGTTAGACCTCCCTCTACCAGCACCACCTGGTGAAAAACTTTAATAGGGGAATGTTTAGTCAGTGAAGGTGCTCAGGCTTTCAGGTAGGCTCAAATAAAGGCACCTGGACTCGTAAAGCAGCAACAGCTACAGGTTACCAGAGCTGCTTGGATGAGAAGTGAAACGTCTTCAAAGAACCAAAGAAGTCCAGTTGTCTTTATTTGAACCTACTGTTCAGCCTCTTAATATCATATTTAAATAAAATATTCATACTGCAGTGGCAGTAGTGATGAGCAATGTATTGAAAATTCATCATCATCATCATCATCATCACAGTAACAGCACGTTCAACAGGCCCTTCACAACACATCAGAAACAGATGAATGCTCGGCTCCTATTCCATGTGTGCTATACATCAACTCTGTGTTACACGGACGCTTGAAGTATTTGACCAATCAAAAGTAGCCAATCTCCATATGTGGCCAATCAGATGGATCTAACTGTGATGCCTGCCCCCTACTGTTTGATGATATTGGAGTCAGATTGGCGTCTCAATGACTGTGAGCAAAACAAATGAGGGAAAAGTCAGCGACCACCTCTGGTTAAAAAGCATGTCTCTTATTTGGTTACAAGAGAGACAATGTTCTACAAACATACTCTGAAAGCCAAGTGTGTTTGTGCAGGTGTGTGAGTGTGTCACACACGCACACACCTGCACAAACATGGTGTGTGTGTGTGTGCACCAGAATTAGAGTTGTGGAGGCCACCCAGAGTACAGGAACCCCTGGAACACCACTGCAGGAGCAGCTGCTTTTTGTCTTTTAAAAATAGTTCAAAAATCAGCTCATTATTATGGAATTCCAAAGTGCTCAAAATTAAATAAATAAATAAATAAATAATACATTATGAAATAAATAACTACATAAATAAATACTGGACAATTATGTAATCTGACAATGAAATTGTGAAATAACATAATGTTATGTAAATTCTAAGCTCATTATTATGAAATATTTTTCATTATTCTATTAAAACATATTTATTTATATAAAACTTTATTTCAGAGATCATTTTTTCATAATAATTCAACTTATTATTGAGGCATTTTTATTTAATTCTTTCAGTTTTTATTACATAATGTCCTTTTACAAAGTCAGCTTTTATTTCATAATAGTGTTTTTCCCCATGGCTGATTTATTTCATAATGAGACATTTCAGCAGAATAACTTCGCCTGTCAATCAGGACAGTGGGTGTGGCCTGCACAACCATTGGCTAATCCTTAAACATCGTTTAGTTTTCCTGGATCAGCTCGGCTGCTCACCGGGAGAAAACAATGGCGGCCGAAGCAGCAAGAGAGTGACAGAAGATTACATTTTTAACAGTAAGTATATTAAAATCTGGCCGTTCAAAAATTATAAGCTTGAAGCGGTTGTGTTGTTAGGCCTTTCCAGTTTGTTTTTAATATATTTTTCTTTCAAAAATCACAAGATAAATTATTATCAATGCAGTTACATGGCCAGTCCTGTAGGTTTTCATGTAGCGCGGCAAAGCTAACTCGGTTTTTGCTAATCAAGCTGTGCATTTTAGAGACCAAAGAACAGAATACAACCTTTATAAATCTATGAGGAGAAAAAGTTGACCCCATTACTGGAGCTAAAACTCCATCCACTGTGCTCTGGAGGAACCAGAATCCACCAGTTCCTCTGTTCTGCTGTGAAAACTAGCTTTACATTCGGGATTAACAGTGTCATGTTCTCTATCATTTTCTGTTTTCAGGATCACTCTGGAGAAGGTGGGTCAGCAGTAATGAAAACCTTATAATGTAATGAAGAACATAATATTTAACTGCACATGTTAATAAATGTAAGTTTCCTAAAAGTGTTTGTTCATTTTTTTGTGAATACTGATTCTGATCAGCTGTTTACTGATGTGGGGATTTGTCCCACAGGAAGTTTGTTACTTCCTCCTTGTTTACTCCTCCTTGAACCGTCACCTTATCGTGGTGGAGGAGTTTGAGTGCCCTAACGATCCTAGGAGCTATGTTGTCTGGGGCACTTGTGCCCCTGGTAGGGTCACCCATGGCAAATTGGTCCTAGGGGAGGGGTGAGACAAAGAACGGTTCAGAAGACCCTTCATGGAGAAGCAATCTAAGAGCCAGTGTACCCGGCCCGGAGGGTTACCGGGGTCTCACCCTGGAGCCAGGCCTGGGGTTGGGGCCCGTGGACGAGCGCCTGGTGGCCGGGCTTTCGCCCATGGGGCCCGGCCGGGCCCAGCCCGAACCGGAGACATGGGCTCATCCAACTGTGGGCCCACCACCTGCAGGAGGAGAGTGAAGGGTCCGGTGCATTGTGGATCGGGTGGCAGACCGAGGCGGGAGCTTTGGCGATCCGATCCCCGGATGGGAAAACTGGCTATCGGGACATGGAACGTCACCTCTCTGGCGGGGAAGGAGCTGGAGCTTGTGGAAGAGGCTGAGCGATACCGGCTAGATATAGTCGGGCTCACCTCGACACATAGCGTTGGCTCTGGAACCCGAGTCCTGGAGAGGGGTTGGACACTTTTCTTTGCTGGAGTTGATCCGGGTGAGAGGCGGAGGGCTGGGGTGGGCTTTCTGNTCCAACTATAGGGGGATCACACTCCTCAGCCTCCCTGGAAAGGTCTACTCCAGGGTACTGGAGAAGAGGTTCCGGTCGATGGTTGAATCTCGGATTGAAGAGGAGCAATGTGGTTTTCGTCCTGGTCGTGGAACTGTGGACCAGCTCTTTACCCTCGCTAGGGTGATGGAGGGGTCATGGGAGTTTGCCCAACCAATCCACATGTGTTTTGTGGATTTGGAGAAGGCTTATGACCGTGTCCCCAGGGGCACCCTGTGGGGGGCGCTCCAGGAGTATGGGGTTGATGGTCTTTTGTTAAGGGCCATTCAGTCCCTGTACCAGAGGAGTGTGAGTCTGGTCCGCATAGCCGGCAGTAAGTCGGACCTGTTCCCAGTGAGGGTTGGACTCCGCCAGGGCTGCCCTTTGTCACCGGTCCTGTTCATAACCTTTATGGACAGGATTTCTAGGCGCAGCCGTGGTGTGGAGGGGGTTGGGTTTGGTGACAGGAGAATCGCGTCTCTGCTTTTTGCGGATGATGTGGTCCTCCTAGCTTCATCGAGCTCTGACCTTCAGCTCTTGCTGGGAAGGTTCGCAGCCGAGTGTGAAGCGGCTGGGATGAGGATCAGCACCTCCAAATCTGAGGCCATGGTTCTCGACCGGAAAAAGGTGGATTGCCAACTCCGGGTCGGGAGAGAGGTCCTGCCTCAAGTGGAGGAGTTCAAGTATCTCGGGGTCTTGTTCACGAGTGAGGGAAGGAGGGAGCGGGAGATCGACAGGCGGATTGGGGCAGCGTCTGCAGTGATGCGGACGCTGAACCGGTCTGTTGTGGTAAAGAGAGAGCTGAGCCAGAAAGCAAGGCTCTCGATTTACCGGTCGGTCTACGTCCCAATCCTCACCTATGGTCATGAGCTTTGGGTAGTGACCGAAAGAACGAGATCGCGGATACAAGCGGCTGAAATGAGTTTTCTCCACAGGGTGGCCGGGCTCAGCCTTAGAGATAGGGTAAGAAGCTCGGACATCCGGGAGAGACTCGGAGTAGAGTCGCTGCTCCTCCATATCGAAAGGAGCCAGTTGAGGTGGTTCGGGCATCTGGTAGGATGCCTCCTGGACGCCTCCCTCGGGAGGTGTTCTGGGCATGTCCTGCCGGCAGGAGGCCCCCAGGTCGACCCAGGACAAGCTGGAGGAAATACATCTTCAGTTTGGCCTGGGAACGCCTGGGCGTCCCAGCTGAGGAGCTGGTGGACTTGGCCGGGGAGAAGGTGGCCTGGGCTGCCCGACTTGGAATGCTGCCCCCGCGACCCGGACCCGGATAAGCGGAAGANTTAGCCCCAAGACTCTCTGCCTGTACGTTGGGGTTTACCCCGGGGGACGAAAGGGCAGCTTCCCTACGCCTTCAGGTTGGGGAACGGGTCCTGTCTGTTGTTTGTGCTTATGCACCAAATAGCAGTTCAGAGTACCCACCCTTTTTGGAGTCTCTGGGACGAGTGCTGGATAGCGCTCCTACTGGGGACTCCATAGTCCTGCTGGGGGACTTCAACGCTCACGTGGGCAATGACAGCGTGACCTGGAGGGGCGTGATTGGGAGGAACGGCCCACCCAATCTGAATCCGAGTGGTGTTCTGTTATTGGACTTCTGTGCAAGTCGCAGTTTGGCCATAACGAACACCATGTTCGAACATAAGGATGCCCATCGGTACACCTGGTACCAGGGCAGCCTAGGTTACAGGTCGATGATTGACTTTATAGTTGTATCATCTGACTTGAGACCGTATGTTTTGGACACTCGGGTGAAGAGAGGAGCGGAGCTGTCAACTGATCACCACCTGGTGGTGAGCTGGATCAGATGGCAGGGGAAGATGCCGCGCAGACCTGGTAGACCCAAACGTGTAGTGAGGGTCTGCTGGGAACGCCTGGCAGAAGAGCCTGTCAAGATGGTCTTCAACTCCCACCTCCGGCAGAGCTTCGACCGCGTGCCGAGAGCAGTGGGGGACATTGAGTCCGAATGGGCCTTGTTCCGCTCTGCGATTGTTGAGGCGGCTGTTGCTAGCTGTGGTCGCAAGGTAGCCGGTGCCAGTCGTGGCGGTAACCCCCGTACCCGCTGGTGGATACCAGAGGTTAGGGGAGCCGTCAGGCTGAAGAAGGAGGCCTACAGGGCGTGGCTGGTCTGTGGGTCTCCAGAGGCAGCAGACAGGTACCGGCGGGCCAAGCAAGTGCAGCAGTGGCAGTTGCCGAGGCAAAATCTCGGGCGTGGGAGGAGTTTGGCGAGGCCATGGAGAAAGACTATCGGTCGGCTCCAAAGAGGTTCTGGCAAACCATCCGGCGCCTCAGGGGAGGAAGGCAGCAACTCGCTCACACTGTTTACAGTGGGGACGGGGAGCTGCTGACGTCAACTGGGGCTATAGTCGGACGGTGGAAGGAATACTTTGAGGAGCTCCTCAATCCCACCGACGCGCATTCCGAGGAGGAACCAGAGCTGGGAGACCTGGGGACGGACTGTCCAATCTCTGGGGCAGAAGTCGCTGAGGTAGTCAAACAACTACGCAGCGGCGGAGCCCCAGGGGTGGATGAGATCCGACCTGGGTATCTCAAGGCGATGGATGTTGTAGGTCTGTCGTGGCTGACACGTCTCTGCAACATTGCGTGGTCATCGGGGGCAGTTCCTGTGGAGTGGCAAACCGGGGTGGTGGTTCCCATTTTTAAGAAGGGGGACCAGAGGGTGTGTTCCAACTATAGGGGGATCACACTCCTCAGCCTCCCTGGAAAGGTCTACTCCAGGGTACTGGAGAAGAGGTTCCGGTCGATGGTTGAATCTCGGATTGAAGAGGAGCAATGTGGTTTTCGTCCTGGTCGTGGAACTGTGGACCAGCTCTTTACCCTCGCTAGGGTGATGGAGGGGTCATGGGAGTTTGCCCAACCAATCCACATGTGTTTTGTGGATTTGGAGAAGGCTTATGACCGTGTCCCCAGGGGCACCCTGTGGGGGGCGCTCCAGGAGTATGGGGTTGATGGTCTTTTGTTAAGGGCCATTCAGTCCCTGTACCAGAGGAGTGTGAGTCTGGTCCGCATAGCCGGCAGTAAGTCGGACCTGTTCCCAGTGAGGGTTGGACTCCGCCAGGGCTGCCCTTTGTCACCGGTCCTGTTCATAACCTTTATGGACAGGATTTCTAGGCGCAGCCGTGGTGTGGAGGGGGTGGAGTTTGGTGACAGGAGAATCGCGTCTCTGCTTTTTGCGGATGATGTGGTCCTCCTAGCTTCATCGAACTCTGACCTTCAGCTCTTGCTGGGGAGGTTCGCAGCCGAGTGTGAAGCGGCTGGGATGAGGATCAGCACCTCCAAATCTGAGGCCATGGTTCTCGACCGGAAAAAGGTGGATTGCCAACTCCGGGTCGGGAGAGAGGTCCTGCCTCAAGTGGAGGAGTTCAAGTATCTCGGGGTCTTGTTCACGAGTGAGGGAAGGAGGGAGCGGGAGATCGACAGGCGGATTGGGGCAGCGTCTGCAGTGATGCGGACGCTGAACCGGTCTGTTGTGGTAAAGAGAGAGCTGAGCCAGAAAGCAAGGCTCTCGATTTACCGGTCGGTCTACGTCCCAATCCTCACCTATGGTCATGAGCTTTGGGTAGTGACCGAAAGAACGAGATCGCGGATACAAGCGGCTGAAATGAGTTTTCTCCACAGGGTGGCCGGGCTCAGCCTTAGAGATAGGGTAAGAAGCTCGGACATCCGGGAGAGACTCGGAGTAGAGTCGCTGCTCCTCCATATCGAAAGGAGCCAGTTGAGGTGGTTCGGGCATCTGGTAGGATGCCTCCTGGACGCCTCCCTCGGGAGGTGTTCTGGGCATGTCCTGCCGGCAGGAGGCCCCCAGGTCGACCCAGGACAAGCTGGAGGAAATACATCTTCAGTTTGGCCTGGGAACGCCTGGGCGTCCCAGCTGAGGAGCTGGTGGACTTGGCCGGGGAGAAGGTGGCCTGGGCTGCCCGACTTGGAATGCTGCCCCCGCGACCCGGACCCGGATAAGCGGAAGAAGGCGAGGCGAGGCGAGGCGAGGAAGTTTGTTAGTTTTATGGATTAAAATACATTTTTATTGATGTTAACTGAATGTATTAACAGTTGTATTATTTGCAGTTGTTTTTAATACTTATTAATATACAGCTAAGTTGGAAAATTATAAATGACTGATGCATGAAGAGAAAATAAACAACAGTAAGTAAGTAAAAATGTATTTATATAGCGCCTTTCGAGATACAAAGCACTTAACAAGAGAAAACATTTGTACAAAATAACAGATGTGAATAAATGAGTAAATGATGAGAAAACATGATACAAGTACAACAAGTTAAACAAAGGCAGATTTGAACAGATGAGTTTTTAACTTTTTCTTAAATGAGTCCACAGACTTCAGTGAGAGAGGAAGAGAGTTCCAGAGCCTTGGAGCCACAGATGAAAAGGCTCTGTCTCCTTTAGTTCTCAGTCTGGTTTTGGGGACTGAGAGCAGACATTGGTCAGAGGACCTGAGGGACCTGGATGGAGTGTAAGGTTTTAGATAAGAAGTAACGTAAGCCGTAGTCTGACCATTCAGGGCTCTCCAAGTCAGGACAAGGATCTTGTAGTGGATTCTAGAATTTACTGGAAGCCAGTGCAGCTGCATAAAACAATTAGACAAAAATATTTATAATATAACATTATTTATAGAAGGAAAATAAATAATGTCCAGTTATTTAGAGCATGAACCAGAGTAACTTCTTCCTGGATCATTTCTTAAAACTTTAAATGGAACAGAAAGGAAGTTTCTGTCAGTGTTGCTGGATCTGGTGAAGAAAGATCAGACATGATGGAGAGCTGCAGCTGAGACGTACTGCTGATCTCTGGTCCATGAGTGGAACACCATACAAGCCAGGCGGTCATCAGAGAGGGCTTTGGGCCAGTTCCTCTTGCTGTCCACTACATCATCCATCAACAGGGTTTATATGTCTGCTCAGTTCATGGCTGTCTCCTCACTAAAAGGATCCAGAATTATGCAAAGAGAAGACGCTCAGGTTAATCCTGCAGGACAAGGGAATGGTTTGGTTAAATAAATATTAGAACATGTTCTACTTTATTATGAATTCAAATAAAATTTACTTGATATTTATTATATATTACAAATTAATATAGTAATCATGTACATTTGACCATGAGTCATTCAGTCCCTGAAATTATCCATGAAACCAGCTAAAGTTAACGTAATTCCTGAAAACCTGTAGAATAAACAAAATGACTTTACCTGGACAGATTTCTCACTCAGCCGACACAAAACATGCCGGTGACGGCGATAAAGCTGCTCTAACTCCTCCAAAGAAATGGTCTCTTAAATAAGGCCAGTGGTTCACATCCTTTTCTTCGAGTTCAACTTCAGCAGAATTCAACAGGGTTTCTATTTTTGCTGACTCCATTTCCATCTCTCGTACCATTAGCGCCAGTGCAGTCAGATGGTGGTCACGCAGAGCTCACGTCCACAACCTCCGTGTTTGGGTCCAACCGGCATAGATATAGAAATGTAGACGCCTAATTAAGCACAGGATCATTCTTGAGGGCGTAATAATGCATCTATATATACATATGTCTATGCTCTCGACTGCCACTGAATAAGTAGCAGCAGGCTAACTGAGTTTTGCAACTCAACCAGCAATATTGACTGAAAAGTTCAAGAAAAAGCAGCTAAAGATCGTCAGATATGTCTCTAGGTTTGTGGCTAGGCACTTTTTGGAAAAAAAAGTCACTGAGGGAGGTCGTAAAGTCTAGGAACAGCGTTAAAGTTGCTGAGTAGACAACACTCGGTCCTGATGCGATTGCTTATGTCTGACTGAATGAGCAGCCAATAACAAACGGGCTTCATCCTGGGTGTCTTGTTTGACAGGTGAAGTCATTCAGTTGAAAAGTGTCATTATGAAATAAATCAGCCATGAAAAAAAAACACTATTATGAAATAAAAGCTGACTTTGTAAAAGAGCATTATGTAATAAAAACTGAAATAATTAAATAAAAATGCCTCAATAATAAGTTGAATTATTATGAAAAAATGATCTCTGAAATAAAGTTTTATATAAATAAATACGTTTTAATAGAATAATGAAAAATATTTCATAATAATGAGTTTAGATTTTACATAACATTATGTTATTTCACAATTTCATTGTCAGATTACATAATTATCCAGTATTTATTTATGTAGTTATTTATTTCATAATGTATTATTTATTTATTTAATTTTGAGCACTTTGGAATTCCATACATTACTGGCTCCCATCAGGCCGTAGTGGAAACTTCAGAACCTCTGTGAACGGTTTGCCTTTTCCTGTTCAGGACAGTATGAACAAGTCTGTTTCCAGCTTCTTGGGTGGAGAAAATGTAATGCTGTAATGGATGCCAAGACACCGGGTGATGAAAGCAATGAATTACACATCTGAAATTCTAATCAAAACGCTCAGCAGGGAGGAGGCAGGAACACTCGCCATGCTGCTTGGGCACTGTCAGCCTTCACAGCCAAACTGATTTTGCACACTCATGAGCACGATTCACACCTCTCAGAAACCACTAACCTTCAGCTGAAACCGATACTGCAATTACCCGCTAGGCATGGAAGACTTCACCGTAGGGAGCGCTCGCTGCTCTGCTGGTCAAAGCAATGCATACTGTGTGTGTGTGTGTGTGTGTGTGTGTGTGTGTGTGTGTGTGTGTGTGTGTGTGTGTGTGTGTGTGTGTGTGTGTGTGTGTGTGTGTGTGTGTGTGTGTGTCACCCCACTGCAGCCTGGTGTCATAATAACACCTTATGTTTACAGACATTAAAAGGTAATAAAACCCCACAAGTGAAAAAAAAATTGAAAGTTTTCATGGGAAACCAAATAAATCTGAATAAAATCCATTAGAGTTCAGCCATTCAAACATCAGTGAAATGTTTCCTTTAACAATGTTGTTCCTGCTGCTCATTAATCAAACTCAAGGCCAAGTCTGACACAGGTTTAACATTTATTTGGCCCTAGAGAGAGATTGTGTTTAACAACTCACAGTGGGGATATATACTACATGCACTACTGGTACTACAAATCCCAGAGTGCACTGATGTAGATAGCACACCGAAGCTTTGCAAACACAGCCCCCCTGCTGCTCTGCTGATTTTCTCATCAGATGTCTCATGTAGAATCCTAAACACAAGTTTAAGCTAGCATCTAAAAATGGCCAAAAGGAAAGGTGCACTGGGGGGTGGGGGGTTCACAGCCAAGTGTGAGGCATCAATAAGCCGAGTCAGCTCCTACAAGTATGGGGACATGGTTGTTGACTGAAAAAAGGTGGAATACTCGTTTAAGGTCAGGGGTGAGTGAGTGTTAACCTCTAGTGCTCAAGTGGGAGAGTTTAGGTACCTTGGGGTCTTGTTTACAGTGAGTGATGGACAGGGCTTTGTCTGCAGTAATGAGAGCATTGCTCCAGTCTGTTGTGGTGAAGACAGATCTGAGCTGAGATGCAAAGCTTCAGATTCTGTCACCTACCAACCCTCACCTATGGTCACAAATGAGCTTCTTCCATAGGGTGGACTAGCTCAGCCTTTGAGATAAGGTGAGGAGCTTTGTTGTATGAGGGGAGTTTGGAGTGCAGCCACTGTTCCTCCTGATCACTCAGTGGGATTGAACCTTCTGATCAGCAGACATCCATCCTGACCTGCTGGTCCACAGCTGCCCTCTTATTATATTAATCCTTAGTTTATTGATCCTTAGTTTCACAGCAGTCCACAACTTTGGGAAATTGACCAAAACATCAGCATGAGAACCAGAAAACAAAGATTTGAAACCCTCAATCTTCAGGAAACACAGGGTGAAAAATGTAGCTTAAAGTGCCTGTGACTCCATATTTAAATCACTTTATATTAAACAGGTGTAATCTTTGATGCCTCTAGATTAGCGTTGCACCATTATAACTCAAAATACGCTGTAATTATTTCCTAAGCACCGCCTTCCGGTTCTGCTGGGTTTCTCCTTATTTGGCAGCCTGACACTTCTGCTGCAGTAGGGGGCAGTGCCGTCGCGTGAAAGAGAAACAAAACTGAAACTAAACACTACACGGTCTATGGGCAATGGCGGCGGCACTGCCTCGCTCCAGGTGTCGTGAACGTGCATGTGGGCAGAGAATTTACCATATAAGCAAGTCCGGATCACTATGACCTCATAGCGGGCTGGAGAGAAAAGAACTGTTTGAAACCTGGGTCTGAAATCTGGAAGAGCTTCTCACTGGCTGGACTAGGAGACAGATGGACGCCGTTTTTTGCTCTTTCTGGCAGGTTTAAGGTGAGAACTCAACGTTGCAACATGATAGATAAGTCAGAAAACATGGAAACCGATGTCATGGGCACTTTAATAAGGAACCAGAGACTGATCTAGAATTTTTCTGAAGAAGGGGCCATCCAGGGGCCACAATATTAATAGAGGGGCCAAGTATTTGTCCAATATCCTTGCACACAATCCAAAGGTTTTCACTATCCACATAGTGTGGAATGTTACTAAGCTTACACAGTAAAATCTTTACCAGTTTTACATGCATTTTTTAAAATGTATTTAATTTTAAAAGGCACCTTTAAACATCTAAATAAAACTAACTGACCTCCACAACACTGACACACTGAGAGTAAAGTATGATCGGTGTGACAAGGTTTAGTTTAATGTCAACGATGACAGCTCAGAATGAATATTACTGGTGTTTCTTAAAAGAATTTCTTTTTTTTTTAAATATTAATGTTATGACTTTTGTACAAGTTGCCTTGTTGAATAAATAGAGATCATTCAGCCTTTTTTTTGACCCAAGTTTTAACAATCTAGGTCCCCAATTTAATTCCCTCCCTTGTTCCATGGTGCTCTTAGCCATTTTATTTAGAGCGTTTTAAAGCTCCGCTCATTGAGTCTCATATTAAACTATTTTCTCCACTGACAAGTAAAAATGCTTCACCAGAAGTCAAGGCCTGAAACAATGATGTGATAAATGAGAATAAATCCTGGTGAGTATAAAATAAAATGAAAAGACATTGGTTTGATTATAAATATCAGCCTTTTTATGAGGTCAGAGAACACCACTGGTGGTTGGAATGATTCAAACTGTGCACTAAATTGTAATTACATGTCTGATAAAGGCCTACACAGCAAAATCAAAAGTGTTAAAATTACAGTGTTGGTGTTGTATGTTAAAAATAGAGTGTTATTTCAGCACTTGTTTAGTTTAATCCAACTATGTGAGAGTTAAGTCCTAAAAAGAGTGGGTGTTAATCTGGAGAGTTTAATCTAAGCAACGCTGTTATGTGTTAAATTTAAAATTAACACCCAACAGAGTTTCTCCCAGAATTCCATATCGCTTGCCTAAAAGAGCAGGACACAGCATTTTCAGGTGGACTCTTCAATGTGTAGCTGACATTGTGGCAAGGTAAGTCCAATTTTAACATTAACATGTATTTGGTGGGCACATTAATGTTCCTTCTGTACAAGAATGTTGATAAACGTACTCAATTTGCTTAAACCTATGTACACGTTTGTACAACTGGACATTTTTAGGTTAAAACTAAAGAGATGTAGCATGTGCCCGAAGCCTCAGGCCAGCACCCCCAGTGGTAGCTGTGGTTAACTTGTGCTAGTCGATAGCCAGCTGGCATAGCCATTTGAATGTTGCTGTGCTACATTTAATTATTTTTATCATAATTTGTCTTTACATTTCATTAAAGATGGGAAACCGTCCTTGTTGGTGTGGAACCAGGACAGCCTTTCCTCCTGTGTGTCGGTGAAAAGAAGAACAGCATCCAAAGATACTACATCATCATCGATCATAAGGCCATCCCTTGCAAAGCACAGACCTCCATGGCAGCTTTCGTTGAGCTCTTAAAGCACATTTCGTCTTCAGTGTCAACTACCATGAATCCCTCTACAACTTCTATACGGTCATCCAAAGCACAGTTTACAACATTGATGTGGGAAGTGCCAAGGAAAGCCCCAGAGTCAAGGAACTAAGAGCGAGACTTTTGCACAACGCTTGAGGTGATAAATATCCTTGAATGCAAATATGTTTATGTCTGTCTGACATATAGAGTGGATGTTCTTGATTTTGATGAGCATTTCAATGCTTACTGCATCAGTGAGAGCAGACTAATTTTCTGTTTTACCTATCAAGAAGTTTGTTTATTACAGACCCTATGACAAACAGTTTTCCAATGAGATGTGTGAAAAAACACAATGTGCCACATTGCTATATTGTGTGATCTTGTGTTGTGGCTACTGAAAAGCCAGTGCTGTTTTTATGTGGTGTGCTTGTTTGAAATACAGGTTGTTTTAAACTGGAACTTGTGTGGGCTTCTTTTTAAACTATAATGTGCTATCTATGTTGTAGAAAGTGAAATTCCCAGTAGTATTTAAAAATCCAGATTTCTATGTTGTTATTTAACACTTTCCAAAGTGTTGTTATAAATTGAACCTGAATCGGTGTTCATAAAACACTCTGATAGTGTTAACTTATAACTCTTTACACTGGTGTTGAGAAATTCAGCACCAATGAGTGTTACATTTCAACTACTGAGAGTGTTGTTTCAACTCTGCCATGGTGTAAATTGATCAACACTTTCAAAAGTGTTGTTCTAACTCAATCTAGTGTGGACCAATATAGACACTTTGAAAGTGTTTAATTTGACTACCTAGGAGTTGAATGAACACTTCTGAATTTGCTGTGTAACGTCATTAATACCATCTAAAATCATCTAATGTTGACAGATGATGGAGTTTTTTTCAAATCTATCAAGTGAGTCATGAGATATTTTGCACACAAACAAACACACTCACACACAGACAAAAACATTATCAACCACCGTTCTCCATTGGATGGAGTGTGATCATTCAAACCCACTGGGTCTCAGCAGGTCTGTTTTCCTGTGGACGATGGTGCTGCGTTAGGGCAGCCAGATTGTTGATGTTTGTTCACTTCCTGTTATAGCTGGAGGGCTGAAGGGTGTGAAAGACTTGATGGTATGAGAATTCATGACATGCTGTTTTGATTTGTCTGTATTTGAGAAGGAGAGGTACTTGACCCGTTCCCCTCCAACTGGCCATGTTTGTGTTTTGACACGTTGAGGATGAGGCTGACAACGAGCTGCCTATCCTCACTCCAATGAGCCCACACCTCTTCTGACTGTCGGTTAGTTTGTCTACGTTTCTCTCTCTGGATGTTTGCTTGTCAGTCAGCCTTCCAGCCTCCTCTTGTCCGTATACTCTCCTGCTGCCGGCTCTACACACACACACACACACACACACACACACACACACACACACACACACACACACACACACACACACACACACACACCAGTCTCTTGTAAAATAAACATTCTTTCACTCCTCTTCCCCCTCAGAGTTCCCCAGGAGTACTTCAACAAAGCAAATGATGTCTTGTACAAGCACCCCTCACCATGAACACACATACTACAATCCGCTCTCACAAAAAACAACAAGCAAACCCAAAATCTTCATTAGAAATCAACACCGCTGAGTGCAAAACAAGCAGTTTATAAGTGGCTTGTAAGATTTATGAAGTCCAGCAGGGATTAGAGGCAGGCTGAGAGCATTCATCAGAATATTCAAATAATCTGATTACTAAAAACCTCCAGGTAAAGCTAATAGAATGGAGGCTTCATTGAACAGCTGACTTCACGCTGCTCAGTGATCACATGTTTCATTAGATCATTATCAGAACAGATAAAACCACTTTATACAAACAGCTGATTAGAACCACAGTCAGAGGTCTCTAACTTCACAAGGACCACCACACCCACTGGTGACATCACTCAGTCAAGCAGAGTCTCTAGAAACAGGAAGTAGTCTTCTGATCAGATCAGGAGAGACACTGCTGAAGATTGATGACAAACTAATTGGTTATTTTCTGGTATTTAAAACAACACTTGCTGAAAAAGTCAACTCTGATGCATTAGAATACATGAGAAGATAGATATTGATCTAAAGAGATTTTCTAAGTCATGGACTACATAGAGCATTACATCAGTCAGTTGTTGTAGACACAGAAGTGACCTATGGTATAAGAGTTGTGCCAAAAGACCAACCAAAAACATACAATCACACTCAAAATATACAAAAATAAAGCTATCAAAAACAACATTTCAGAAGCAAAAGTGTGAAATTCAAAAGCAAAAAAAAAAAAAAAAAAAATCACTCCAAAAACAAAATAAACTAATTCATAAATACATATTTATATTTCTGAACAAAATATTTACTTTTATTTCTTAACAATTCATATGATATTTCTTTGACACACTTTTTATTTCTCTTTTAATTTTGCATTACTCAGACCGTTTAGGCTCTTATTCTGAAGAGGTATGTTTTGGTTTGGCTGCACCTCGATTTTGCTTCTGAAATGTTCTTCTTGGTTGTTTTATTTGGGTATATTTTGCGTTTTACTGTATTTTGTGGTTGATCCTTTTGGCACAAATCTTATCCCATATAAAGCAACCATACACAGCTGCTGCCAGATCCTCTGACCACCACCAGCAGGCAATGAAGGTGAACACAACAAAAAAGTGACCCAGCTTAAAGCTGGGATTGAACTGGCAACCCTCTGGTTGCAAGGCGATCACTCTACCTACTGTTAGGCCCTTAGTTTAAGTCATACTGCTGCAGCAGGTACAGTAGTGTCATAATTCAGATTTTATTAAAACCAACAATGTAAATGATCTCATAGAACATTGTAGAGATCTATAAACAAGTATTATAGAGTTCTAATGCATTACAGGATTTTTTTAGAGTAAAACCCATTTTAAATACCTAAAAATTAGCAGCTAATGTGTCACCGTTCAGAAGCTCCGGTAACTTTGAGTGATGTCACCAGTGGGCGTGGACTTTACTCTACCTATCTAACTGATAGAACACCACCTCATAAAACCCTAAATATCCCTTTAAGGAAGAGAGAAAGAAATAAAAGTCAATGCGAAGCAACGTCAGGCTGCATTGCTTTGCAGCTTCAGACTTGTACCAATTTTTAAAAGTCTTAATGACTGAGTTCTGCTTTGAGATGAAGTTTAGTCTATTTTAGCGACGTTTACACTTTCTGTTTAAAGAGTCAGGAGTGTTTTCACCACAAAGGACTCACCTGCCTTCAGACTGACTCTGTGTTTTCCTGACAGAAGGTTTTAGATCTGACCAGCTTCTCTCACTCACCTCTAACAGCAACTCATTTCTGGTTGAAATTGTTAGATCTGGTGACTGGTATAGATGGTATAGAAATAAGTGAACAGGCTGATTAATAGTTTAACTGAGCTTTAGCAGCATCCAGACTTTTGCACGTGCACGAGAGTGCACGGATCTAACAGCAGGAGGAGAGAGAAGCTTTTAACAGGTGAAATTGGAAACAGTTGGTTGTTCATTTATTTGAGTATTTAAAGGTGATATGTGCAGCATTTCAGCAAGAGAGCAGTTTTTAATCCAACAGCCCCTCTCAAAACACCCCCCCCCCCCCCCCCCCCAATATAGAAACATAGAAACTCCACTGCTGATGACTTTATGTAACAGGATTAATTCAATTTGATCTCTGAGCCTGGTTGACATACTTTAATACCTCATTTGAATTGACCTTACTGTACACTGGAGGCTGTGGTTGGGTGGTTTCCAGGGTTAAATACATGATAAACATCCTAAAAGCATCCCAAGGCACCCGGTGTTACCGTACACTGGAAGTTAAAACATGCTTTCACAGGAAGTCAAGGCTACTAAAATGATGGTGTGACAACATGAGAATTAAACCTAGAAATACACTCCTCAAAAAAAAAAAAAAAAACTTTTCATCAGTCTGGTATCAAGTTAGTTCAACATCTGTGGAATTGACCTGGTCAGTTGTTTATCAGTGTCAGCTGTTTGGTGGTAATCAAACTAACTGCAGGTTAGACAATGAGAGGGCCGAGAAAAGGTGAAGGCTACAGAAAAATGTTAGCTCCTCATCTACTGTAAGTTTGACTGCTCCTGTATCTGACTATGGGTCAGCATCACTGCTGGTAGCAGGAGGCGATACCTGGACCCTACAGAGGGTTCTACAGACAGACCACCTCCACCTGGAAGGAGTCATTTCCAGAAGAGTTGCTGTGTCTCCCAGCTCAGTCTCAATAGCATGAAGGAGACGCCAGGAGACAGGAAGGTCCTCTAGAAGAGCTGGACAGGTCCATCCATCCATAGCTGATGAGTCTGGTGTGTTTCACATTTTCTTTACGTAGTATTTGCACATCAGGAGAGGTTACTCAGTTCTGATTCCACACCAAGTTCCAGATCAGATTAACTGAATTAAAAGGTCCTGGTGTTTAATTTTGTTTTATTTTGTAATATTTCCCATGTCCAAAGACAGAAACAGAGATCTGGAGTTGGTCAAACTTCCTATGCCAAACTGTCTGGGGGTTGAAATTGTGGTAAAGATAGACTTAAACCCAGATTCAGTCCAGATCCTTACAGTCCCACGTTTGAACAAATACAGAGCACAGCTAGTATGAGAAGTTCTGAGTTTTGAGGAATTATTTTCTAAAGAAAAAAAAACCTGGTAGCTCTCTGCTACAGTTATGACAGGTGATCAAATGGAGGCTGACAGGTTGACTATGTCTCCAGATGAGATTGATGTCCAGCAGTAACTGGAGCTCTGCTCCTAAATTCCCCCCAAATATCAGCTGTTTATGACACAACTGGAAACAAGTCAATAAACAACAAACGACTGCACTTTGTTCTCATTTGTTCTGAAAGAATGAGTGGGCTTTAGTTCCAGAAGCACTAAGATTCTTACCTGTACAGAAATATTTCAACATTAAAGAGATGAACTGCTTTCTGTTCATCAAACAGAATCTAATCAATCTCCCAGAGGCTTGTCTGAATAAGCACCTTGATTCTTTCTGTTTTATTTAATAAAATATACTGTATGTGGAACGCTGCAGTAACACTGACTGGTTTTAAACTGGTATTAGCCAATAAATAGTAGAGCTGAAGAACTGATCAGTTTCTAATGGACTATTGATCAGAATTACAGGTGACGGTACATCCAGACTGTTCATCCATCAGAGCTGTCAGAGCTCCTCAGCAGGAGCATAAAGAGGCACCAGACTGAGGACACACCCTACCTAAACACACATCTCAGGTCTGGATGGGATTCAGGAGCACTTCCTGTTTCAGGCATCAATATCAGTTCTTAACTACAGGAGTTCCTTCCTGTCCATCACAGTCCACTAGAAGATCCTTCCTGTCTATCACAGACCACTAGAAGATCCTTCCTGTCCATCACAGACCACTAGAAGATCCTTCCTGTCCATCACAGACCACTATAAGATCCTTCCTGTCCATCACAGACCACTAGAAGATCCTTCCTGTCCATCACAGACCACTAGAAGATCCTTCCTGTCCATCACAGACCACTAGAGGAGTTCCTTCATGTCCATCACAGACCACTATAAGATCCTTCCTGTCCATCACAGACCACTAGAAGATCCTTCCTGTCCATCACAGACCACTAGAAGATCCTTCCTGTCCATCACAGACCACTAGAAGATCCTTCCTGTCCATCACAGACCACTAGAAGATCCTTCCTGTCCATCACAGACCACTACAGAAGATCCTTCCTGTCCATCACAGACCACTAGAAGATCCTTCCTGTTCACAGAACATCCTAAAGGGCCCCTAAATAATTTAGTTAAACATCTAAACTCCCTCTGGGAATAACCTGGTATTTTTAATTTGATTTCTTTATTAATACCTGAAGAATTGGGGCAGTTTTGACGGAACATTAGGGTCCAACCTGATACCGATTTGTAAAAAGAGTTGATGTCTCGTTCAGGTTTATTTTTAGTGCATCAGAATACTTCATAGCATTAGCAGGTGTTTGTTCTTAACAACAGAAGGAAGTGGAGCTGAATTTGCATTGCTTTCTTCAGAGTAAATCATTTCTGATGCTGTCAGTGTGGAGGACAGGGCTGACAGGCTGAGGGGAGCTAACTTCCAATACATTGTCTCTGATTAGGGTTTACAGATGCGTCTGCCAAAAGCACATTTCCTTTTCAAAGCAGCCATATTTTTGACAGTCTGTGATGAAACAGCACATAATGATAAAGTACTGTTACGTCCCCCTAAAAGGGTCTAGGAGTGATACACAAAAGGAGGACTAACACAAAAGGCCAGGAACACAAAGTACGAATTATTAGGATAATTTATTATTATTGATCAGGCAGAGGAGGTGCTGCAAAAAGGTAAACGAACTAAAAATCGCTCCTAAACGAAAAATCACCCGAAAGGGGAAAAACTCTAAATACTAAAATAATGGCCTAATCTAAGAACACTCTCTAGAAGAGGTTCGATAACAAGTTTAAAGATAATATAACAACTAAGGGAGATTTACAAAGAACTAAAGGAGGCGATTAACGCTATAAATACTACAAAGGGTAATTAACAACAAAACAAACACTATGATAATCTACAAATAAACAAAGGAAGGCGATAAACGCTATTATCAAAAAGATTAACTAAGGGAGTTTTAATATAACTAAGGGAGTCTGTGGCAAAATACAGCAACACAGAAAATAAACGGCAGGCGACTACGAATACTAATTTACAAAACAAAAACTGCCGGACTACGAAGCTATACGATTAGACTACGAAACGCGCAAGAATCAAACAAGAGTACCCAGCTGCATCAAAATGGCGCACGGAGCTCCATGACGTCGCATGAACCTCCATGACGTCAATTACCGGAAGTGGGTTTTTTTTACCCGGAAGTCACGTGACTTAGAGTCACGCCGCCTTCTTTTTAGAAAATTCTTTATTTAAAGTTACGAAAAACTTATTCAAAGATATTCTAAAACAGAGAAAGAGCTTTGAATACAAGTAAATGTATTTATGTGCGTTCAAACTGCATCAAATTCCCGGAAGTTACATCACTGACAGCACAATTCATGTGACTTAAAGTCACGCCTTGTCTTTCTTACAAAATAATTTGACAGTTGCAGAAAACGTATCCAAACATGTTCCAAAAACTAGGAAAGAGCTGTGTGATGTTTTTCTGCATTCAAGCTAGATCAAATATATACTTAGCATACAGTAGAAAAACCAATCACGTAATTTTTATTGCTAATACAGCAATACGTACATTTGTAAATTTTATGTATAGTTTTTTTTGTAAACTCACTTCCTAATTATTTTATTGCAGGAC
>SSNR01000219.1:124639-151592 GCA_006937965.1 Callopanchax toddi | reverse complement strand
GGGGGGGGGGGGGGGAGAGAACTACACCAGAACCAGTCTGCTCAGTTTCCCCCCGAATGGCTGACCGCTCCCTGCTTTTGAATACGCCGAGATGATTGTAGATTCGCTGCAGCTGGGGGAGCTCGGCGCGTTGTCCTGGAGACAGGGGGCGGAGCCAGGAGCTGTCAAAGACAGCTGGAGCTGACGGGAGGAAGAACCGGGTGGAGAAGATGGGAGATCGTAAAAAGTACTAATAACTACTCAGGTTGAAACTAGTGTTGCCAGATCTCACAGAAGAAACAAGCAGCAGAGTTTGTTTGCCAAAATCAAACTTAAGCTCTTTTTAAAGTGAGTTTTTAAGAGTTGCCAGCACTTTGCAGTGGTGATGATTACACATGAACAGCACATAATTTACACAAAGGAATTACTTCACTTCCTCACCTCATAAAAGTAAATATTATTGTTCTAAAACCATTTTTATTTTAGTTTCATCAGTTACAGTTAGCTGCACAAATTATGGTTCTGAGTGCTGATACTGATTATTGTGCAGCTCTGACTGCTGTGTCAGCAAAAGACTCAAACATCTACAGTTCACCCTCCTGAGGATGCTAAGCTAACACAGAGCTATCAGCTGCTGCTGCTCCGTCACCAAATCACTCAGAAAGACTTCAAACTGCAGCAGAGATTGATTTAATGAAGGGACATGTTCACTGAAGGACGTATTATTATTCTTATTTTGGTTTTAGTTTAATTTTGTATTAGTTGTTTCAGACTGAGCTGAATCTGTCAGACAGATAAACACTGGACCGGTGTTCTGACTCGCTGAATATTAAATCAACGGATTTTCTGAAGATTCTTTGTGTCTGTCAGAAGTTTGAGTCAATAAGTCACTGCTGCTCTTGGAGGCAGGAGGAGGAGTTTGTAACATTTAAAAACAGCATTATTTATTATTTTCTATGTGGGCGGAGTCTTTTGGATTCAAAACATTGTTATTAGTTAAGAAACTAATTCATAGTCTAATAAAACGTTTTTATTATTTTATTTTTATGGCTCAGCCATTCATCTGATCGCCCAACCCTACATGTGGGCCTGGGGGGGGGGGGAGACAGGAGCATCGATCATCATTTAACTCTCTAACTAGCAGGTCAACCTCAGGAAGTTCATCTTATTTAAAACTCACACTGAAATTAAAGCGGCTCTCTGGAGCATTTTTCTCTGTATCAAAGATTTCTAAATGTTCTAAATGATATTTCAGGTCTAAACTATGATCTATGGGTTGAGTTCCACAACATCTGTCATTCTGATGAAGACCCTCCTTCCTCCTAGAGACCCCTTTCCATTATTTCTTGCCGCCGACATTTTTCAGCCAATGAAATTCAAATTTCTGCATTCTCTCAACATGCACGCGCATCGACCAAACCTGTACCAGTAGGGGGCGCTGTCATACAGGACGCTCCGTGTGTTTCTCTGCCGTCTCAGCCGTTCACTGAGGACTCACGGCTCATTTCTACTAAAAACCTACCCATTCTCCAGCTAAAGATGGATTTATTTTTATTTTTAAACCTTTCACCTCACAGAATGGCAAGGCTTGACAGGATTACGCGTTTATTTTGGTCAGAAAGTTCATCCAGGGCCGAGTCAAGTTCAGCTTCAGAGTCCAGCAGCAGCTCTCTGCTAACAGAGCTAATATCAGAAGCAGCAGGGACAGAGAGGGCTCATCAGACCCTCGTAGTGTTGTTGGAATAAGATTGTGAACTGTGAGTGATTAAACCCTACACATTGAGCTGTACAGTTCATGTCCGAAGTATATGCGCCGTGTGCACGCGCGCACACGCGACCGGACGCGCGTGTCGAGATGTTTTGAGGAGGAGCCTTTGGATGCTAGATTCAAAAACTGCTCTCTTGATGAAATCCTCCGGAGTGCCGCTTTAACACAAGAAAAACTACTTATCTAAAAAGATCTAAAAGATTTGGGATAAACTTTCATTGCTTTTTCCATGCTGTGGAAGTTAAAGGGTTAATAATTAATTGCATCCCTGTGAATCATAATCAAATCATGAATCCTATAATAAAGAATCTAAACCTAATGGAAGCTGTTTTGTCTGGCGTGTGACTGAGTGATGGGTGGAAACAGCTGACATGGTTTCTAATATTAACGCTACGTTAGCTGATTTAATCACGGAGTTCTTTAGTTGCTGCTTCATGCTGACATATGAAGTGTGTGAATGTTTTTATTAAAGTTTCCCTGCTGAGCTGTGTGGTTTCACTGAAGCTACAGCTGCAATTTTAGTGTTTTACTTCAACTATAAACATAGCAAAGTCTTCATCTGAAGATGCATCCTAAAATCAATGTGTTCAGTGAATAGGTTTTATTAATAAACTGTATTAATTGACAGCGCTGCAGATCTGCTCTGGAACTGGGTCATTAAGTTCTGCCCACACATTTTCAGTTTTGTAATTTGCAAGCAACAAGATTTAGATAAACTGAGTTGTTTTGTCCATAATTGACTTTCAATTTGCTTCTTGCTCATTTCCTGAATTTCCTGACAGCTAATGAAGATTGTCTAACAGTTCTGCTTAGTGCTGAACTAATTGCTCTGTGGGGTTTTTAATCTGCCAACACTTGCACCCAATTACAATCGCTTTACAAACGTGTGTGTGTGTGTGTGTGTGTGTGTGTTGTGCATTGTGTGTGTGGTGTGTGCACCACCCTCAGACTCCCTGTCCTCATCAGCATGCAAATGCTGCAGCCTTCGTCTGACAGCAGGATGAGAGGCTTAAGTTTCAGACAAAGAGAAGGGTGTAAGAACATCCTCCTAGAACACGACGTGTGAACGTTTTAAAGCTAACAGAGCAGATGAAAAGGTCTCAGTCAGAGACGACGCCTCGTTTGAGGTGAGATGTGTCTCTCATGATGTAGGACATCAAAGTATTCTGTTTTACAGCAGAGTGATCAACAGGTAGGAAATCTCTTTAAAAAGTAAATAAATGATATTCATATTCATAAAGTTAAACATAAAAGTGATGGTTTTAATCCAAGTTGTAAATTCAGACACAACAGAAGACAGTCATAAAACAGAGGTAACCAGGATTTCAGCTCCACGTTTTGCTGAGTGACACAAAAAAAGCTCCATTAAAGACTGACATTAAATATTAATTAAATACCACCTACTATTAACTTCAGTCCTCACCATACATGGCACATTTCTGCTTTCTCTTGTATTTTGATTTAACCCTTTTAATAACAGTTTTTGTGACAATATCTTGATTTACAAAGAAAGACAAAAAAACAAAAGAACTTTAACATTTTGCATTCTACTGATTCAAAATAACGCATTTATTATATTAAAAATTTTTTTTTATTTTATTATTGGGGGGGGGGGGTTGTTAGTGTCTGGGACTGTTAAAAATCTGCTTCAACATTGATTTAGTCTATTTTTTATTTTTGTGGAGTCTGATACAAGAAATTGTTGAAAAAGTGACCAAATAAAATGTTTGATTACAGACTATTTATTGAAGATATCCTCAACACTTTCATCTAAATCACTATGATGTCGCTACAAAACACCCAATGCACTTTAGTTCTAGATACCTGTATTTATATTGTTGACCTTACAGGCATGCTAGTATTTGAAAAAAGGAATTACCCAGTAGTTGCCCCTGTTAGACCTCCCTCTATGCTACAGATAGGGACTTAAGCCATAAGCAGGAGGCCCCCAGGTCAACCCAGGACAAGCTGGAGGAAATACATCTTCAGGTTGACCGGGCAACTCCTGGATGTCCCAGCTGAGGAGCTGGCGGACTTGGCTAGGGACAGGATGGCCCGACTTGGAATGCTGCCCCCGCAACCCGGACCCAGATAAGCGGAGGAAGGCGAGGCAAGGAAATTTCTAATTTCCTGAGTTGATGGAAGTATTTTAGATTTGATTTGTTCCTGGTTTGACATTTAAGTGTTGACTCAAGCTGATCCAGAACCACTGTTTGGGTCTGACTTACAGTCAAAGTGTCCAGTGGTCAGCAGGGAGGGTTTCAAACTGACCAACGATTATATACAATCAAGGGAAACCATTATTTTCAAAAGTAATCTAAATGCCTGAACATCAGCCAAATTGGCCACGATGGTTTGTCTAACCTTTGCAAAAGTGAGGTGGGAAGCAGGGCGATATCATTATGTATTACGCTCCGTCTGCACAGGGACAATCAATGCTTCGTTTCACAGCAGCTCCACTGGGGGAAAGGCTGCTCAGAGGAGGAGGAAAAGACATGGCTGAGTTAAGATCGACAAGCTCAAAGACACACAGGTGTTGAGCTGAAGATTGAGCCCCTAAGAGGAAATCAAGAGGACAATGGCCCTGCAGACACTGAAGAACAATTGACAAACGTAAGCCACAGGAGCCACCGTTATCAAAACCAACCTTTTCTTTTCTCAGCGCTGCAGTTAAAAGCAGATTTATCCTGCAGTGAAAACAGGACCAGTAGACAGGAGCACACCACTGGAGTCTATTATATAAAAGCACAGGAAATGGGTATGGGCCAAACACTATTAGGGATGAGTGATATGGGCTTAAAATTATATGATGGATGGATGGATGGATGGATGGATGGATGGATGGATGGATGGATGGATGGACGGACGGACGGACGGACGGACGGATGGATAAAATACTTTCATAATCTCTTGCAGGATACTTTTTCTTTACAGACAGCAAAAATGCCCAAAACACTGACAAAGTTGCATTAAAAACACATGAAGGTCATCCTATAGAACAATAAGGAAACTGATCACAGTTCAGCAGTGTGCTGGAAATAGAGGCGTGGTCAACAATCCCCAAAATCAGCATTTCCTTTCTTGGCTGTATGTAAAATGTAAATTCTCCCCTAGAGATTATTAAAGTCTGTTCTGTCTGTCCATCCATCCATAAAAGCATCCATGACTGCAGTCTCCAGAGAGCTGCACTGACAAAGCTCCAGCCTCCTGTGAATCATTGGACACAGCAAAAACATCAACTAACACAGTGAATTCCTCCAGCAGGAAACAAATCAACCCCACACCAACCACCAGAAGTTAATGTTCTAGGTGGACATTTGCACCTCAATAGTGAAAACACGTGTCTGGTCACATTAGGAATTTAAATAAACAGCAAACTTGGTCTGTCTCAGTCTGCACTCACTGGCAAAGAGTCTGTAACACAGTCTCTAATCAGGTCTCCACAAACACAAGAGACCACTCTCCTGAAAAAACAGCAATACTTTAACTCCTCCATCTTGTTAACGCACACACAAACACAATCGCGGCTGTACGAGCTCGCGCTGCAACAAGGAAGTGATGATTAAAACAAGCTGCTCAGATGAGGGGCTGCGTGACTGGCCCATCCCAGTCTGGACCGGCCCATCCCAGTCTGGACCGGCCCATCCCAGTCCAGACCGGCCCATCCCGGTTCGGACCGGCCCATCCCAGTCCAGACCGGCCCATCCCAGTCCAGACCGGCCCATCCCAGTCCAGACCGGCCCATCCCAGTCCAGACCGGCCCATCCCAGTCTGGACCGGCCCATCCCAGTCTGGACCGGCCCATCCCAGTCTGGACCGGCCCATCCCGGTCTGGACTGGCTCAAAGCTACCATCGGCTCACCAGCAGTGCAGCTCTGACTTTTTTTCATGACGATATTGAAACTGATACGGTTGCAATGAAGTTCCCAAATGCTATATAAGGTCATCGAAGTAAAGAACTATCTCCTCCCTGCTCTTAAGAACACACAGGGCTTAATGCTGGACGCATCAGGTTTTCATCCTGCAGACTATAATCAGCCTGTTACATATCCTATCGTTTATCATACAGCAGGTGATGAACTTCTTGTTAATAAATTGTGGCAAAGGGACAGGTATTACATATGTACCTGGGTAAAAGGGTGAATCATTTCTACTAAAAATAAAGAAGATAAACAAATATTTTATACAGCTGTAAAACCCAGTAATGCTGGTTGTATCGTTCATACATGCACTACTTTCAATTTATTAGAACATTTTTGGCACATGTTGAAAATATTGTGATCACTTCATCACAATAATACATATTCATATAATTTCATCCTTATACAGCAGTACAGCAGTAAGCTGATATGTTTTATAAGGAAGCAGCAGTGGCTGAACCTTCAGGCAGATGTAAATTACAGACATTCAGAAGACTGAATCACCATCATTCTTTAAACTGGCTGAATATGACAATCAAGGCTTAAACTCCACTAAAACTCTCAGCCTGTGTAATTGGCGGCCCTGGGGTGGTATAGCACATGCTGCAAGGAAACTGCACAAAAAGGAGAAAACAGAGCCGACTATTGTGGAAAACATAATAGCTTCTGATGGGTCTGCTCACTGAGTGATAAGGCCTGTGTGGATAACCTACAGGCTGCTTCCACTCACTGCTCCTACGATACAGCTGATACCCTGCTATTAGCTCAAAAACTAAATCCATCCTAAGACCCCGCATTGCTGGAGAGTGTGTTGGAGCAAGCTGGCATTTATGTATACCCTTTACACACACCTACACCCTAGGATATGCTAAAACAACAAAGATCCTGCTGGCATTTACATAAAGCACCTAAAGCTCCCATTTACAACACACCGTCACACACTTAACAAAGCACACTGCCTGCACAATCAGGCCCCGAGGTTCAGGTGAGCAACACACCGGAGTGTGTGCAAAGCTTTAAAGCAAAGGAAAATATTCTGGAGATAGCTCCAATTAGAGCTGAAAGGATTCATTGTGTTATTAAAATAATTTATTTTAAAGAAGCCAGAAAGCTAAACTAACAGAGCCTAGTTTGAACCAGGTGACTTCACGCTGGTCAGTGATCAGGTGTTTCAGGAATCATCAAGGAGAAACAAAACGTCAGACTGCTCAGCTCTTTGTGCCAATTTTTATAAAAAGTTACACAAAAGGATTCTGCTTCAGATGAAGTCAGTTTACCAACATTTACATGTTTTTATTTAAAGAACCATGAGTTAATAATAATAATAAATCAATTTTATATAGTGCTTTTCTAGGTCACTCAAAGACGCTTTACAGAGTTGCATTATTCATTCATGCAGTCATTCTCACCGGTGGTGGTAAACTACGACAGACGTCTGTAGCCACAGCTGCCCTGGGGCAGACTGACAGAAGAGAGGCTGCCATTCTGACCATCGGCCCTTCTGACCACCACCAACATTCACACACAGTCACACTCACATTCACACAGGCAAGGTGGGTGAAGTGTCTTGCCCAAGGACACAACTACAATCTAACCCAGCCAGAGCTGGGGATCGAACCGGTGACCCTCCGGTTACCAGACCGGCCACTCTCCCAACTGAGCTAATGCCGCCCAGTTGATCTGTGTTCCAGCATAAAGGACCGCCTGGACACTGGATCTGCCTTCAGATGAATAATAAACTGAAAGTTTAGCATTAGTAGAGACACGCTGTTTTACCCAGCAGTCTACAGGTAATAATCTCACTCACCTCTGTTCCTATTCAGACTTTATCATCATAAATAAACAAAAGTGAAAAAAAGCCACATTGTCCTGATTTTATGTTAACTAGAAAATAGCCCTAACTCACCGAGTACACAGATTCATATATTAGAATTCAGCTGGAATTAGGACAAGTGTACTAAAATATGAACTAATGAACAAATTGCTATTCATTAATGTTATTTTTGTTGGAGATTATGCAATCATTCCTGTGGATTTTGAACTCAAATCCAAAGCGTCCTCCTCAGGGAGACATGTATCCATGTGATGCTGTGTTCCTGGCTTCCATTTGGGATGTGATACTGTAGATCGACTTGTCTTTAATCGTCTCCCTACAGCAGACGGCACATGAGTCAAATAACACTAAGTGAAAACAATACAAGCCAATGTTTTCATTTGGAGCAGAGCTCGAAATCCATCTGGTTTTCTGGAGCTTAGTAGTCCCCGTTATACTGTAAATGCTTGAACAACACCACACACACACACACACATACACACACACACACACACACACACACACACACACACACACACACACATACACACACACATATGAGCGTGTAGTTTTTCCTCTATGCACAGAGCCTGATTTATACTTCCATCTGCCAGTCTATTCCCCAGCCTCACACCACTAAAACTATTCTGTGCAGAAGGGATGGACGGTTCTGCAGTTTTTAAAGTTGTCCCACAATCCAACCTCCTCAGTTAGGTAGAAATAATGATGAAGTGTGTGAGTTCATAGATCAGTTTGAAAACTTAAGTATAAATGTGTCACATAGCGGTTGTATAATAATGATGGGTGGTGATTTTTGAACATTCAGGGAATTGTTAAAATATGTGAATTTGAAGAAAGAATGTAGCTGTGATTTTCCACACTATGCTGGACACAAACTAGACACCATTCAGTCTTTACAGGCTCTGAAAAGACAGAAGTTCAGACTGAAGCACTGCGTGATCTTCAGCCACCATAAAGGACTCATGCCTGTCACACTGTACGACTGTTATTGTAAAGGTGCTTAAATGTTTCATAAAGAGTCAACACGAGGGAGAGGGTGCTCGCTGCAGAACCAGAAAGGTGGAGCTGCACCAGAAGGTGGAGCTGTACCAGGTGCAGCCACACCCTAACCCTCATCCTAAACCTAACCATAAACCTAACCTGGGCTGGGCTGACTCTGGTGGAATGGGTGGGGCTGCACCTGGTGCAGCTCCACCTTTCTGGTTCTGCAACGAGCAGGCTCAGTGAGGCGCTCTCACTCAGCGCATTTACATGCACCTCAGAAAACTGAACTATCGCCTTAAATCAACTGAAGTTGTTTGTTTTTTTAATGCAAGTAAACTCGTGAGTAGGGATGGATATCGGTATCGGTTTGCCAATAATATCGGCTGATATTGGCATTACAGTATGGAGCAGATGCAGTTCAGTAGCGCCAGGGAGAAAAGCTGTTCTGTTGTGATGGCCTCTGCAGAAAAACTTAGCTCACGTACAATAAAACACTGTCTGGTGCAAACTGTAAGCTTTGCCTCATCTGAAAGATAAAGTATAGCAACATATCAGACATAACATATCTACCTGGAAAAGATCTTCCTCCTGTCTTTTTCTACAGTGTATGTATTCAAGTACTACACAAGAGTTTAGCTTACAGCTATAGAAGATAAAAATCAAATGTTATTGATGTGATTCACATCAAGAATAAAGTAGATCAAAAACATTTCACAACAGTTGCCAATTTTAAGGTCTTCTGTATTTTTTTAAGTTACCACTTTAGAAAAGAAGCAAATGTCTCCTAAATCACTAAAACAACCAATCAATCAAATCAAAGCCATTAAAAATATGTTAATATTCCCAGAGAGAAATGAGATGTTTAAGTAACTCATTTAGTATATTCTTCATAAAATCGTTGTAGGATGTTCGAGTTCTAGTTGGGGCAGGAAGGATCTTCTGTAGCGGGGTGTGCTGCAGTGGATCTAAATTTGTTGCTAAATGAAGGTCTCAGTTCAGTATCTGGTCTACAGAGATGATGTTCCACAGCAGCAGGTCCTGGATTACATCATCTGTTGTTGACCAGCTGATAATCCACCTCCTTTGCTTTTTCTGCTCCTCTTCATATCTCTGTCTGATGGTATCGTCTGAAAGTCGGGCAGAGAGACACTGGAGTCTGGATCTGATCCTGAACCAGGTCTCAGTAAAACACATGATGTTCTGGATGGATCCTCATCAGAGCTTCAAGCTGGTCCATTTTAAATACCAAGATATCTCATGTTCCCCATTGTGGAAGTGATGTTTTAAACTTCCTTTCACTCTCTCTCCTCTTTGCTCCTGCTCTATATCCACTTGTCCTCTTCTTGAATTTAAATGACTTCCACACATTGCAACTGTAAAAATAGCTGATTGATGCAGAAATATTTATGATCTTGTTCTGGATTCATTTATAATGTCTGTCTGAATGTTGAAGGTCGTGCTGCCGGTCCATGCTTGTGCCAATGAATATGTTTCAATGAAGAAGTGCAACAGGCTGTTAACTTGAAACTCATCTTCATCACACCAAAGGGAACTCAATATCCTCTCAGGTAACCTTCTGCTCCTCCATTTCTACTTTAAAGGTCATGAGCCGATAATTAGCAAGTCTTTAGCTGATCAGTGAATGTTATCCTCCCATTACACACACACACACACACACACACACACACACACACACACACACACACACACACACACACACACACACACACACACACACACACACACACACACACACACAATGATGACTCAACTTAATTATGAACAACAGTATGATGCTCCACCATTTCAGCTTGTATGTGTCAAATCTCCAAAACTGTGTGTGTGTGTGTGCGTGCGTGCGTGCGTGCGTGCGAGAGAGAGAGTGAGAGGGAGAGAGTGTAAAACATGATAGGGACAGCAGACAATAACATCAAAACTGGCTCATAATTGGAGGGAACATCATCATGGTGGTGAGGGGGGCAGGCAGCAGGGGGGAGGACAGGTGGAGGATTTTCTCAGCTTTAAGAAAACATTTCTCCTCCAGCAGGAACATGATTTATACATATCCCTGTTATGGACTTGTTGTCAGAGTGGTGTGCAGCCTGCAGTGAAATGCATTAAAGCTCTATGTAATTGACTGGTAACCTCCTCGGTCCTTTGGTCAGCAGAATGCTGTTTGGTCGAGTTAGGTCCAAAACAACCAACCAGCTGCAATAAACTTCACAAAGTTGAAAGATGGGAACAAGATGGTAACTTTGTCCATTCTAATGAAATCTGTCCTCCAGGTTGCTCTGTGTTTACCACACCACGCCCCTCACGCCATGGTGGAGGTCTGCTGTGGTCTTTAAGGACAAACATGCCTGTAGTCTGATCAACAGTGGCTGTTTCACTACTTTTGAATGTCAGATCATCAAAGTAGGGTTACAAGAAGTATTTTACTGTGTTTTAATTTACCGACCTCCTGGACCAGCTGGCCCTTTTCTCTCTGAATTTTCAGTTTTCTTATCATCCATGATTAAGCTGGAGAAAGTTTTAATTCTGGGTGACTTTAACTTCCACATTGATAACCCTGAGTGTAACACAGCAGCTGATTTCTTATCCATCACTGATTCTTTTAACTTTGTACAGCATGTATCAGGACCAACCCATAATATGGGTCACACTTTGGATCTAGTCTTCTCTCTGGGTCTAAACATCAATCAGTTACATGTTGAAGAGGTTCATGTGAGTGACCACAGCTGTGTTTTCTTTAAGATTCAGTCTAATGTTGATCCTGTCCCTCACAAACTGAGTTCATCATTAATCAGTCAGCAGTTGATGGTTTTTCTGTAATGTTTGATAGAAACTTAGTTCATGGTGAAGACCCAACCTCCTTCATCCAGTCATTTAATCAGCAGTGTTCTACTATCTTAGATAAGGTAGCTCCAGTTAAACAAACAGCGGTATCTCATAGAAGGGACAGTCCCTGGATGAACAAACATATTTATAATCTCAGAAGGACATGCCGTAAAGCTGAGAGGCTTTGGAAATCAACAAAGATGGAAATTCACCGACTGTATCTTAAGGAATTGATCTTTAAATGAAATGGTTAAAAACTCCAGAGCTGTTTACTTCTCTCAACTAATTTCCTCAAATAAAAACTCCAAAGTGGGCTGCATGGTGGCGCAGTTGGTTAGCACTGTTGCCTCGCAGCAAGGAGGTCGTGGGTTCGCGTCCCGGCTCTGCTGCCTCTCTGCGTGGAGTTTGCATGTTCTCCCCGTGCATGTGTGGGTTTCCTCCGGGTACTCCGGTTTCCTCCCACAGTCCAAAGACATGACTGTCAGGCTAATTGGGCTGTTAAATTGTCCTTAGGTGTGAGTGGGTGTGTGGTTGTTTGTCTCGTTCGTCTCTGTGTGGCTCTGCGATGGACTGGCGACCTGTCCAGGGTGTCCCCCGCCTCTCGCCCCTTGACCGCTGGAGATAGGCACCGGCTCTCCCGCAACCCCCTGTGGAGGATTAAGCAGCTACAGAAATGGATGGATGGAAAAACTCCAAAGTTCTGTTTGACACGATCAATCAGATAGTTTCACCTAAAATGCCCCAAATCCCTGTGTTCTCAAGGTCTGATTGTAACAACTTCCTTTCATTCTTTGAGAACAAAATTAGAAACATCAGTTCAGGTTTCTCACCCCCATCTGCTCCCTACTCTCCCATCCACCCTCCTCCTTCCCATACCTGGTCCTTCTTCACACCTGGTCATTTTCAGAACATCTGTCTCATTCTTAAAAACATGAAACAATCTTCAAGCCCAGTTGATATTCTCCCAACCTCTTTGCTTCTTAAAGCTTTTGACCTAGTTGGCCCATGCATTGTTGATTTTATCAATCTATCCCTCCAAACCAGCTCTGTGCCCTCCATCTTTAAACACGCTGTTATTGAACCCGTCTCGTCTTGTCTTCTTCCGCTTATCCAGGTCCAGGTCGCGGGGGCAGCATCCCAATTAGAGAGCTCCAGACGGTCTTCTCCCCAGCCACTTCTACCAGCTCCTCCAGCAGGATCCCAAGGCGCTCGAGGGCCAAACCAGAGATATATTTTCTCCAGCTTGTCCTGGGTCGACCTGGGGGCCTCCTGCCGGCAGGACATGCCTGAAACACCTCCCTGGGGAGGCGTCCAGGGGGCATCCTAACAAGATGCCCGAACCACCTCAACTGGCTCCTTTCGACATGGAGGAGCAGCGGTTCTACTCCGAGTCTCTCCCGAATGTCCGAGCTTCTCACCCTATCTCTAAGGCTGAGCCCGGACACCCTGTGGAGAAAACTCATTTCGGCCGCTTGTATCCGCGATCTCGTTCTTTCGGTCATTACCCAAAGCTCATGACCATAGGTAGGGATGGGAATTGATCAGATTTTTACGATTCCGATTCCATTTTCGATTCTGTATAGCAATTCAATTCTTTATCGATTCTCTTATCAATTCTCATTTGAAAAAAAAGAGAACAAACAGATCTATTAGCTTCAAGCTGGTTTATATCTTATCTTTGAGTAAGATACAAGTTTAGAAGTAAGATGATGACCTTATACATCCAACAGTGAGGTCTTAAGAAAACCAGAGCCTAGGGTCACAGGGTGCCCAGAAAAAAGTTTCTAAGTATAAAATAATAATAAAATATTATTTTGTAGAAATAACATAAAATACAACATAAATTATTCTGTGCAATCCCACAAGAATGTAACATTTCAACTCTCTTTTTAAAAAGGATCTGAGCTGAACACACAAAATTACATCAGCCAGCAACAAATACAACTCAAGTCAAGTTCAATGGAACTGTGCATTGTGCAATTTTGCAACCATCAACTATGGAAAATGAACAATTCTTCTGCAGAAAAATGAGCATATCTGCTTTTTCAGGAAGGATACGTGATCTTTCTGGACTTATTGTGTCTCCAGCTGTGGAGAACACCCTCTCAGACGGGGTGGAGGATGCTGCACATAGGGCTGTACGTTATGATGAAATATTTCATCTGGATGATAGAAAATGTCTACTGTCAGATAAAAAGCTCTATCGTTTAAGCCACGATAGACGTTTTACAGCATAATGCACTTTACGGGATGTTCATGAACGCACCGCGCAGCAACACATAAACAAACATGGAGGCAGACGGTAGTGGACGTGTTTTAGACCAGAGTCAACAGGATAACCAGCTAACTCAAACCGAGGAGCTTTTACCTAAAAGAGGGACAACTTCTGTCTCATCGATGTGGTTTAAATATAAAAAGACAGACGTGGACCAGACAGCAGCTGTTTGTAAAGTTTGCCGGCTCCCGGTCCCAACAACGGACTCCGACGCCACTAATATATTTTATCACCTGCACAAAAACCACGTCGAAGAAAACAGAGACAGTCAACGAGCAAAAGCTGCAAAAGCAGCGTCGAGTGTTGGAGTAAGAGCTCAGAATAAACTCCAGACGCTGCTACAGGTTTTTACCTGCAGCACGTCATGTAGCAGCCAGCTGAGCGGGATGGAAGGAAGGAGGAGGTTACTGCTGCTGTTACCACGCACATCTACAAAGATATGGCTCTAATCTACACGGTGGAGAAACGTGAGTTTAGTGACTCGTGGTGACGTAATCACGCCGACTGGAATTTATTTTTTTGCGCCGACTGGAATTGATAAGGGAATCGTTAGCAAAAATGGCAAACGATTCCAAGGGATTGAAACACTGGGAACCGGTTCTCATTAAGAACCGGTTTTCAATTCCCATCCCTAACCATAGGTGAGGATTGGGAGGTAGATCGACCGGTTATTGAACCTATCCTTTAAAAATCCAGTCTGGACTCCTCTCAACCAAATAACTACAGGCCCATTTCCAAACTGAGCTATATCTCTAAACTTTTAGAAAGAGTCGTGGCTGATCAGCTGGTCTCTTTTCTGGAACAACACAACATTTTTGATAAATTCCAATCTGGTTTCCGTAAAAAAATTCAACAGAAACAGCTTTACTCAAAGTATCCAGTGACATCATGATGGCAGCAGACTCCGGGGAGTTTACAGTCTTAGTTCTGTTGGACCTTTCTGTTGATCACAGCACCTTAATGAACAGACTCCGTGACTTGGTGGGGATCTCTGGAACAGTTTTAGACTGGTTCAGATCGTACCTCTCAAACAGAAGTTTCAGTGTCCATATAAACAACATCATGTCAGATACTACAGATCTGTTCTGTGGGCAGGCCCGGATTAATGCACAGGCTAGGTATGGCTGAAGCCTAGGGGCCCCGTGTGTCTGGGGGCCCCCATTGGTCAGCAGGGTTTTTCAAATTTGCATAGCAGCCGCCTCCAGCTGATTTCAATCTGCCCGCAGCTGTTGTGGATGTTATGCAGTTGCAGCAAACAGGTTAATATTGTATTGGGTTTTTTGTATCCAGTAGTGTTGTCAAAAAAACCCAGTTCTTCTGTACCAAGTCGGTACTAAAACAAATACGGTTCCAGGATTTATGAAGTACCGGTGGTACCGATGTAGCGGGTCCACCTGGTTTTTGCGACGCTAGCTGATCGTTTTTCGTCAATTTCGGTCATTTGACAGATTAAAATCACACACCTTATAATTTCTAAATTAAAAAGTGGGCGGTAAAAATAGACTATGACCAAATTTTTTTTTACCATCAGTCAAAATGGTCAGGATGGTACCACCTCTGCCTCTATTTGAGCAGGAAAAACCCTGAAATATATGATTTTATTTAAATTTACATGCAAGAATATTCTTAAACTGTATTGGTCGACAAAATCATAAGCAACACTGATTGAGTAACCAAATAAATAAATAATAATCATATATATATATATACACACACACACACACACACACAAGCGATTGGAACAATCGGTAGTGGTCAAAGTTTCGGGTCACAGACTAGGGGGCCCCTGAACAAGTGTAGCCTAGGGGCCCCAGTGAACCTTAATCCTCCCCTGTCTGTGGGGTACCCCAAGGCTCTGTTCTGGGTCCACTCCTGTTTTTACTATATCTCCATCCTCTTGGACAGATCATTAGTAGATGTCACAATGTCTCCTACCACCTTTATGCAGATGACATTCAGCTGTACTGCTCCTTCAAGGACTCAGAGTTCTACAAACTGTCTGAACTACTGGAGTGTCTGTCAGCAACTAACTGGTTAGAAAAGAACTTCCTTCAGTTAAACCCTGAAAAGACTGAATGTCTGATTGTTGCCCCTGATAGAACGGTCCCTCTGATCAGTCAACAGATTGGACATTTAAGTTCTGCTGTAAAGTCAAACCTGAGGAATCTGGGTCTTATTTTCGACAAATCAATGTCTCTTGAAGGTCACTCAAAAGAGCAGGTCAGAAACTGTTTTTATCATCTGAGAAATATTTCCAAACTGAGAAAGTTGGTGTCAAAACCTGAACAGGAAATGGTTCTTCATGCTTTGATCTCCTCTCGTCTGATGACTGTAACACACTTTTCACATGTTTGAACCAAAAAGCCCTTTATGGCCTTCAGCTGGTCCAGAACTCTGCAGCGAGGCTCCTCACTGGAGCAAACAGGAAATATGACATCACTCCTATTCTGAGGTCCCTGCACTGGTTACCTGTTAAATGTAGAGTTCATTTTAAAATCCTGACTCTAACTTTCAGGGCCCTACATGGTCAAGCTCCTCTTTATGTTGCTGAACTGTTAAAGACCTATGCTCCAACCCGAGTCCTCAGGTCCACAGATCAGAATCTCCTAACAGTTCCAACCTGAGTCCTCAGGTCCACAGACCAGAATCTACTAACAGCTCCAACCTGAGTCCTCAGGTCCACAGACCAGAATCTACTAACAGTTCAAAGGACCAGATTCTAAAGTCCAGGTGATCTCTCCTTCCAGTCTGTTGCACCGCGACTTTGGAATGACCTTCCTTTAGTTTTGCGCTGTATAGACAGTCTGGACTCCTTTAAAAAGCAGTTGAAGACCCAATTATTCAAAACTGCTTTTGAATAACTCTTTTATGTTCTCTTGTTGTTGTTTAATGATTTTGATTTGTAATGATATTTTGTTTGTTTAATTGATTTTATTTGTTTTATCATGTTTGATTCTGTTTTCTGTGAAACACTTTGTGATAACTTCTCACTATAGTAATACTAAAATAACTTCTCACTTTAGTAATAATAAAATAACTTCTCACTTTAGTAATAATAAAATAACTTCTCACTTTAGTAATAATAAAATAACTTCTCACTAGTAATAATAAAATAACTTCTCACTATAGTAATATAACTTCTCACTAGTAATAATAAAATAACTTCTCACTATAGTAATAATAAAATAACTTCTCACTATAGTAATAATAAAATAACTTCTCACTATAGTAATAATAAAATAACTTCTCACTATAGTAATAATAAAATAACTTCTCACTATAGTAATAATAAAATAACTTCTCACTATAGTAATAATAAAATAACTTCTCACTATAGTAATAATAAAATAACTTCTCACTTTAGTAATAATAAAATAACTTCTCACTTTAGTAATAATAAAATAACTTCTCACTATAGTAATAATAAAATAACTTCTCACTTTAGTAATAATAAAATCACTTCTCACTTTAGTAATAATAAAATAACTTCTCTTTAGTAATAATAAAATAACTTCTCACTTTAGTAATAATAAAATAACTTCTCTTTAGTAATAATAAAATAACTTCTCTTTAGTAATAATAAAATAACTTCTCTTTAGTAATAATAAAATAACTTCTCTTTAGTAATAATAAAATAACTTCTCACTTTAGTAATAATAAAATAACTTCTCACTATAGTAATAATAAAATAACTTCTCACTTTAGTAATAATAAAATAACTTCTCACTTTAGTAATAATAAAATAACTTCTCACTATAGTAATAATAAAATAACTTCTCACTTTAGTAATAATAAAATAACTTCTCACTTTAGTAATAATAAAATAACTTCTCTTTAGTAATAATAAAATAACTTCTCACTTTAGTAATAATAAAATAACTTCTCACTATAGTAATAATAAAATCACTTCTCACTTTAGTAATAATAAAATCACTTCTCACTTTAGTAATAATAAAATAACTTCTCTTTAGTAATAATAAAATAACTTCTCACTTTAGTAATAATAAAATAACTTCTCTTTAGTAATAATAAAATAACTTCTCTTTAGTAATAATAAAATAACTTCTCTTTAGTAATAATAAAATAACTTCTCTTTAGTAATAATAAAATAACTTCTCACTTTAGTAATAATAAAATAACTTCTCACTATAGTAATAATAAAATAACTTCTCTTTAGTAATAATAAAATAACTTCTCACTTTAGTAATAATAAAATAACTTCTCACTATAGTAATAATAAAATAACTTCTCACTTTAGTAATAATAAAATAACTTCTCACTTTAGTAATAATAAAATAACTTCTCACTATAGTAATAATAAAATAACTTATCTATAGTAATAATAAAATAACTTCTCACTTTAGTAATAATAAAATAACTTCTCACTATAGTAATAATAAAATAACTTATCTATAGTAATAATAAAATAACTGCATTCTGGGTTTGTTTTGCTTGTCACAAGCAGTGATCAGTGGTCTGTGTTTTAACGCCACTGCTCCGCCTTAACCGTACCCGCTCTATGGACCCACAGCTGAGGAGGACCGTTCATGCTCCATGAACGGAGCGGTACGGAGCGGTTGTATGGATAAGATTTAAAATGGAAACAGACAAAATAGCGATCTGACCCGAACCAAACCGTACCGACCCCGTTATGGAAACATGGCTTTTGGCTTCTGGACAGGTTTGTTTTCTTTGTTTCCTCTATATGAAACTCTGATGATGTGGAAACCATTCAGTCCTAAACTTTACATCTGTGCTGTCTGGTTTTGTCTGTCGTGGAAACACAATTAGGTCAAGAACAAATGAACAGAAGAACAGAACTGTCTGTAAAAACGACTGTCAAAGCATCACAGTTCAAAGGTGACATCCTGAACAAGAAGATACTGATTAAAACAGCAATCAGAGTGCAAACATGTTGGAAGGCAGAAAGAAGTTCAACATTAAGAGGATGTCTCTGTCTTTAGTTAACTAAAAACCGACACATGGCTCTCCTTTACAGCTGTGTGCTTTCCTCCTAAAAGCCTAAAAGAATCAACTCTCTGACAGGCTGAGGTGTGTTTAGTTCAGCTCCAGAGAAGAGAAGCGAGGAGAACATCACATTAATGATTAATTTAACACCTTTGGAGAGGTGGGTTACAGGGAAGCAAAACGAAGTTTTGATCTATAAGAAACATAAAGTTCAACTATTTAGAACTTCTTCAGTTTGAAGAAGTAAGAAAAACATGTAATACAAATCACAGCTGACTGCTTCATTAAATGGATATTTGAGTCATCTGGAAGTTCTATCAGTTATTTATCTAGTATAGACCACACCCACTGGTGACGTCACTCAAAGTGGCCCAAAATATCCCTTTAACCCTCAGGTGTCTGTCAATTTATTAGCCTCTTGAGTCAAATACCCACCTCTAAAAACCTACTAAAAACTTAGATCTGCTCAACAACCTGCTCTAAAGCACCAAACTTTAACCGTCTATTCAGATTCTTAACCGCTTCATCCAGTGAGAGTCACAGAGAGCTGGTTTCTGTCTCCATCAGTCACAGGCCGAGGGACGGGGGACACCCTGGACAGGTCTCAGTCCATCAATCATTACATTTTAACTAGTTCATATCATTGTTGTTATTATTTTTAAAATCACAAAAACTGTTATTTATAATCAAACTAACCGAACCGACATAATTCAAATATGGAAAATAACTAACTTCTGTTTGTTTATAATAAAAATCAGCATCATGTAATCAAACAGGAATTTACAGGGTTCATATCTGGGAAATAATTTCTTACTTGATTGTTTGATCAGGACTGGAGCCGATTTAAAGATTTAGCTAAAACAGAAAAAGTAAATAAATCAATAAAAGCCTGCATCATTGTTAGAAGCTGTTTTATAATAACAAACAGAGCAGTCCATTAAAAAATCCCCCAACTAACCAACATTTGTTTTGACCAAAATCACTCCTTTTTTGTGTGATTTTGTCATAAAGAATATTGGAATAGAAAAGAAAAAAAGCATTGTTCCTCAATGGGGACATTCAGGTTTCAGGTTATTGTTACTATTATCATTATTGTTACTGTATTATTTTCTGAGGTAATCAAACTGCCATTTAAAAGGTTAAAATGCTCAAAATCCTTATAAATCTGGTCGTTTTGAGCAGGACTGAAGTTGTTTAACAGATCTATGCAGGAAAAACCTGACTAATGTAATCATTTATAAAGTTTGTGTCATATGCACTAATAGTGCAAAACAAAACAAAACAAAACAAAACAAGACAAAATAGTGGCCAGATGGAGAAGAAAGATGTTTCTACATGAACACAAATGTCCAGACACTGCATGAGGGTTAAAGCAGAGAATGGTTATGTTAAACAAGTAAATAGAGACAGAACTTCCTGGAATTGACCAGAATCAGAGTGATTATGTTTTTATTATTAATAATCACTATGTTCACTAAAATGGTAACTGAGTCAGTAATAATGGAGCAAAGACTGAACTAACACAAAGTAGACTCAGTCCTGGTGATCGGAGCTGGCAGACCCATCATTCAGCTGAAACGGGTTCATATCAACAGCAGGAAACTGTTCTCTGGCTTTACGCTGCAACAGACTGCAGTCGAGGCCTCGCTCCTTCAGAAGGATCTGTCACCGCTCAGCGCTTTGATCTCAGCAATAAATTAACAGGCCTCAATATGTTTTTGTCATTTCATGAAAGCAGCTCTATTTTTAGGAAAATGAGGGGAAAAAACTCCTGGAAAATATATGTTAGACAGTCTGGGCTGCTGTTATGGAAAAAAACAATCACTATTTGTCAATATTGAAATAATCATAAACTAGATGACTTAATAAGTTGGGAAAATGTTGCATTTATTCCTCTCCTTCAGCTAAAGCAGACCAGAAACCCTCCTTTGTGACTCCTAGAAATCACATCAAGCTACTCCTGACTTGATATAATGATCACTTCACCACCGTGTCCCATCAGTACATACGCTGTGTGTTTGGGTGAATACACTCAGAAAAGGCTCATTTTAAGGAGAACACAAACAGATTAATATCAGCAGAGTTCATTCTGTTTAAATACAGGAATATACATTATGAGACAAACATTACTAAACAACAACTTAATGTTTGTAAATATGTATTTAGTGGGCGGAGCCTAAGTGGAAGCAGAAAGTGTCTGCTTGTATTTGTGTCATCAGTTCTGCACAACAAAACATGTGTGAACTGTTTATTTAATAAATAATAAAGTATCATATTTGCACTCCATGTAGACACATTTTGTTTCTATCTGTTTGCTGTTGTATGAGCATGAATAGACTGGCTTCAGACTCTTCCTAACATTGGTTTAAAAAAGTGCTTTTTTGTTTTGTTTAGATTTCTTTTTCATTCTTTATATTTATTTTCATTTATGGCAATTTAATTTTAGAGGTAAACAAAATAAAAATTCATTCATGTATTCATTCAAGGGTAATGAAAATGGGAATAGGCTGAAGCCAGTTATTCACACAGTCAGGGTTGGTGAGGTACTGTATGTGTTCAAAGCACATGGTTGTTTTATTAAAACATGGCTTCATTCCAACAGCAAACATTTTAATATAATCAAAATGACTGAGAGCAATCCAAACAGCAACAAACAATCAAGGCAGCAAGATGTCATGAAGAATCTCCAACTCTCACGTCTCCTTCAGGGCTCTGACATCATCAGAACAAAACAAAAACAGCCTCCAATGTTAAATATGTTTGTGTGTTTAAATATTATAAATAATATGTGGTAAAAGTAACGCAAGTCAACATATATCAAAAACACTGCTATCATCCATATAAAACAATGAGGAATGACAGTTAAAGACACCAGCAGCACATCACAGTCTTTTCATTTCAAAGTTTAACTCAAACCAGCAACAACTGGTTTTCCATGATTTGAACGTCTTTCAGCAGCCTGAGTATCCTGTAGATGAGCTGCAGCTCAGCAGACTGAAAACGTAGCAAACTGGAGTAAAACCAGAGCTGCTCCATTCTAAAATCAAAAATAATCACCATTATGATACTGAGTCAATACTGGTTACTCACCGAGTTCAGAAACACACCGTGGCTCGTCAAAATAAAAGCAGGGCTCGTTGAAATCTGTTTCATTTTTCCACATATTCTGTTTTTTCCCCCACATTTCTATTCTAACCACATTTATTCCCCTAAATAGTGAGTAATTATAAAGTGAATGACAAATAATATAACCAATCAAACCCACAGAATTCTGACTTTGAATGTTATTTAACTATAACAAATTTAGTTCTGTGGTTCAGCTGAACATTGAGTGATTTAGCAAGGTATTAAAAGTATTTAACCATCATTTTAAAGAACAAAACATATTATTTAAGTGCAAAACAAAGAATCCTGTGTATCTTACTTTTGTAAAGTAAAAACACTTTAAAGTTAAACTGAATGTAGAAAACCATCTGATAAAGGAACATAAAACCTCCCAACAGTGAAAACTTGAGTTCATGTTGGTTTTTACTTCCTCCATCTCAGAGTACACACAGATAGGTGGATTTAATGGAGGCAGATCTCGTCTACTGACAACAGGCTCAAGTTTTTATAGCAGAAGTTTTATGATTATCTTGTCTAAAATATCCAGACTTCACATTTTAAAGAGACAGAAAACATTCATTTAGATGCTTTGTTCAGTAGTGAATAAAAGATGAGAGAAATCTGAGGCTAAACCTAGTTTTATTATACTAGAAACAAAGTAGACTACTAAGAAATGTCCTAACATCATCTGGATATTTCTGTAACATTTACCACCTCTATTAGACAAGTGACCATATTCAGTAACTTCCACTGGCTCCTGAATGGACCGCAATGCAGCCTGTGTTGTATAATGTTTGTTTAAATGTTCCTTTTTATTAGGATTTCTGCTGTATATTCCTATAAACTCTTCTTGGATTTATTTTGACTACAGATGAGAAAGGAACCATATGTAGTCACTCCATTAGTCTGTGTTTACTACTTGAAAATAAACAGGAATATATCCTCTATAACACTCTAGAGTAGAAATATTGTATTTTCAAGTTTTTAAGTGAGTACTATGTAAAGCAGCTATGATTTTTTTTTTCACCGTGGACCACTTTTGCGTAGAACAATATATTTTTACAGACCGGTATAAAAAAACATGCATTTATTAAAAATAGGAAAAAATAAACAAAAACATTTGTTTAGCTACCTGGGCGTTTGTCTACTGTACACTTTTCAGAGAAAAGTTTTAGAAACGACTAAAACACAGGGAGTAAAAACACAACTCATCTCATTGAGTTAGTGGGAGCCCTGAGCTTGTTTCCTTTCTACGATCCGGTCCCATCTGGACTTAACGGGAGACCTGAAGTGTGTTACTAATGTCCGCTCTACTCTACAAACATGTTTGTTTACTCGTTTTGCTTGTGGGTTACATTTCGAGTGTCGAGCTGTTTTTTTCAAAATAAAAGATCTTTCAGATGAAATAATTAATAACCCACAGACATGTAGTGGTTGGGGTCCTCTGTTGTAAAGAGGTAAACACTAGTTTAGGACACATGTAGACATAAAATACTTAAACCTCTACTAATTGATCAGTCTTATGAATAGCTGCTATAAAAGCAGAGAAGAGCTGCTGTTCTGGAGTTCGAGTCATGGACAGTACTGCTGAAATAGAACTTCACTGGATGCCTTACCACAAAAATCCAAGATCTGTTGGAACACATCCACATATTAACTAAACTCATGACTTGTGTTCTGTAGTAAAATCCATCTTGATGTTCTGGTGAAGGTTCTCAGTCATCCAAGGTCATGATAATCCAAAAAAGGGATTTAAATAAAGGCAACTGGACTTATTTGGTTCTTTGAAGACTTTTCGCCGCTCATCCGAGTAGCTTTGCCAATTCTGTCTGTAGTAAAGGAGAGAGAATCTTATAAACTGTGCTTATCTTCCTCTGTCTGTGATACACCTCCTTCCTGCCTCCTGAGAAGGTGTTTGCTCCACTGTATTTTTCACATTATACATAGATGGCTTCTTTTACTCCTCTCTCAAACCATCGGTCTTCTCTGTCCAAAATGTGAACATTTCATGTTCACAACATGTTCACAAACCAACTTTAAACAGAGGAGGAGGACTCAGATTTCATCTTTTCAGCACCTACCAGTCTGCACTGAACATAATTCCCAGACAATTCACACCTCTAAGGAGGCAGGAAGGAGGTGTGTCACAGACAGAGGAAGATAAGATTCTCTCTCCTTTACTATAGACAGAATTGACAAAGCTACTCAGATGAGCAGTGAAACGTCTTCAAAGAACCAAACAGTTGCCTTTATTTAAAACCCTTTTTTGGATGTCCAATCTGGTTTCTGCATCATCAAGATCAAAATCCTCTACTGTCACAGTCCCACTGCCTTTCTGATGCATTGAGTACAACCAAACACTTGACTGTATGATAAAGTAAAACTTATTACCACTTAGTCACACTTAAACTTGGAACATTTTACTGAAATCAGCCACAATGCAAAAAGACAAAATGTATGTTTTTTTGTCTTTATTTATTTAGTTGTTCTAAGAAAAACGCTTCTATTGTGCAGAAAAACATTTGTTAGAATTTCCACAGACAGTGAAATTTGGGTGATTATGACTTGAAACCAGTCATAGAATATTCATGAAGTTGAGCTACAGAAATGCCCAGTGTTTAACAGATTTAATCTGCACTTATTGAAGACATTTAGTAGCTGGATATCAAGACATTTTCCCACTGAGGCAGAAACATCAATAAAAAGAAAAACAGAAAAAGTCTCACAGAACAAAAAGCTAGACACAGAAACCTCTTAGGAAGAAAAAAGGACCAAGAGGGAAGAAACTCCTGAGCGGAGAGGAGTACAGATCTGAGTAACTAAGAGATACGTTCACGACAAACGGACCAAACATAGATTTGATACTGGTCTGTCTTCTGATCAGTATGTTGTTCTATCACATACAAACCATGCTCAAGGACTAAACACCAAATACAATAGAGTGAAAGAAACTATATGGGGAAAAAGAATCACATTTTTGTTCTTTTGTAAATTTTCCAGCACTAAAAACTGCTTTAAATCCAACAAACTGCCCAAAACATCAGAAGTTGTTCTGCTTGATTTCTATATTTTACATGATTTATTTCATTAATATCTTGTCACAAATTACAAAAAACACAACAGTGTTCTTATTTATTATATCACATTTTAAAAACTAAGTATGAATATGTAGAATTGAGTACTTGTCTGTATCGAGTACTGATAGCAAGTGCTAATAAATAACACTGACCTAAGTCATGGCTTGATACAACAGATCAACAAAATCCAAATGTTAATTTTACCCATTTTCCTTTAAAAAGAATACAGTTTTCATTTAAAGCAGCAGGGAATATGACAACAAGACCTGTCCGCTGGTATCTTCAGTGTAAAAGAAAAAGTCACATTATTCTGACTATTTCATCCATAACAGAACAGCTACAGAAGCAGAGAAGCAAGCGTAGAAGCCATGAGGATTCAGACAGCATGAATACAAGAACTTCTACACAGTACTACTTAGACAGACTTCATCTTCTCCAGTTTTAAGTCATAATTCAGAACCCTGGCACAGCCTCCGCTCAGTTTGCATTTCGAGGAAAATGGATAGCCAGCACACATTAAATCACTCCCCCTCTGAATAAACGTGTGTAAGATGCTTTAGTCTACTTTCAAGGGAACAAAAGACCTGCTGCTGCCATAGCTGAACACTTCATCTGCTGCTGCCATAGCTGAACACTTCATCTGCTGCAGCCATAGCTGAACACTTCATCGGCTGCTGTCATAGCGGAACACCTCATCTGCTGCTGTCATAGCTGAACACTTCACTTGCTGCTGTCATAGCTGAACACTTCATCTGCTGCTGTCATAGCTGAACACTTCATCGGCTGTTGTCATAGCTGAACACTTCATCTGCTGATGTCATAGCTGAACACTTCATCTGCTGCTGTCATAGCTGAACACTTCATCTGCTGCTGTCATAGCTGAACACTTCATCTGCTGCTGTCATAGCTGAACACTTCATCTGCTGCTGTCATAGCTGAACACTTCATCCGCTGGTGTCATAGCTGAACACTTCATCTGCTGCTGTCATACCTCAACACTTCATCTGCTGCTGTCATACCTCAACACTTCATCGGCTGCTGCCCTAGCTGAACACTTCATCTGCTGCTGTCATAGCTGAACACTTCATCTGCTGCTGTCATAGCTGAACACTTCATCTGCTGCTACCATAGATGAACACTTCATCTGCTGCTGTCATAGCTGAACACTTCATCTGCTGCTGTCATAGCTGAACACTTCATCTGCTGCTGTCATAGCTGAACACTTCATCTGCTGCTGTCATAGCTGAACACTTCATCTGCTGCTGTCATAGCTCAACACTTCATCTGCTGCTGCCATAGCTGAACACTTCATCTGCTGCTGTCATAGCTGAACACTTCATCGGCTGCTGTCATAGCTGAACACTTCATCTGCTGCTGTCATAGCTGAACACTTCATCTGCTGCTGTCATAGCTGAACACTTCATCTGGTGCTGCCATAGCTGAACATCTCAACTGCTGCTGCCATAGCTGAACACTTCATCTGCTGCTGTCATAGCTGAACACTTCATCGGCTGCTGCCATAGCTGAACACTTCATCTGCTGCTGTCATAGCTGAACACTTCATCTGCTGCTGTCATAGCTGAACACTTCATCTGCTGCTGTCATAGCTGAACACTTCATCTGCTGCTGTCATAGCTGAACACTTTTTCTGCTGCTGTCATAGCTGAACACTTCATCTGGTGCTGTCATAGCTGAACACTTCATCGTCTGCTGTCATAGCTGAACACTTCATCTGCTGCTGTCATAGCTGAACACTTCATCTGCTGCTGTCATAGCTGAACACTTCATCTGCTGCTGTCATAGCTGAACACTTCATCTGCTGCTGTCATAGCTGAACACTTCATCTGCTGCTACCATAGATGAACACTTCATCTGCTGCTACCATAGATGAACACTTCATCTGCTGCTGTCATAGCTGAACACTTCATCTGGTGCTGTCATAGCTGAACACTTCCTCTTCTGCTGTCATAGCTGAACACTTTTTCTGCTGCTGTCATAGCTGAACACTTCATCTGGTGCTGTCATAGCTGAACACTTCATCCGCTGCTGTCATAGCTGAACACTTCATCTGCTGCTGTCATACCTCAACACTTCATCTGCTGCTGTCATACCTCAACACTTCATCGGCTGCTGCCCTAGCTCAACACTTCATCTGCTGCTGTCATAGCTGAACACTTCATCTGCTGCTGTCATAGCTGAACACTT
>SSNR01000219.1:72714-101190 GCA_006937965.1 Callopanchax toddi | reverse complement strand
CTGCTGTCATAGCTGAACACTTCATCTGCTGCTGTCATAGCTGAACACTTCATCTGCTGCTGTCATAGCTGAACACTTCATCGGCTGCTGTCATAGCTGAACACTTCATCTGCTGCTGCCATAGCTGAGCACTTCATCTGGTGCTGTCATAGCTGAACACTTCATCTGGTGCTGTCATAGCTGAACACTTCATCGGCTGCTGCCATAGCTGAACACTTCATCTGCTGCTGCCATAGCTGAACACTTCATCTGCTGCTGTCATAGCTGAACACTTCATCTGCTGCTGTCATAGCTGAACACTTCATCGGCTGCTGTCATAGCTGAACACTTCATCTGCTGCTGTCATAGCTGAACACTTCATCTGGTGCTGTCATAGCTCAACACTTCATCTGCTGCTGTCATAGCTGAACACTTCATCTGCTGCTGTCATAGCTGAACACTTCATCTGGTGCTGTCATAGCTGCACACTTAATCTGCAACTGCCATAGCTGAACACTTCATCTGGTGCTTTGTGGAGAACTTGTGAAAACAAACCCAAATAGTAATTTATAACAAAGATAAGCCTCTTAGTGATACATCTGTGGCTATATCCATTTAAAGCAACATTTGTTTAACAGCGACACCAAATATGATTAGAGAATGTAAAATATTAGCCAAAGACAAAAAACTGAATCTTAGACACTTCAAATGTGGACTCACCTCAAGGGCCTCCAGGGTCACAAAGCCTGTGATGGAGAAGCCATCAATGATGTCCTCTTCAGCAGAAGTAGAGTCCTTTCGTTTCCGTCGTGGGGGTCGAGGGCGGGAGGAGCACGGCCCCCGTTCACCCTCTCGCTCAGAGTCAGACGAGAGGGGAAACACTGAGCCTTTAACATGATTGTTTCTTATCCCGTTGGATCTCCTCTCCCGATCCCTCTCTGACCTTGACTTCCTCTTCTTCCGGAGGCCGCTCGATCGAGGGCCGTCCATGTCCTTCATTGTAAACATCCAGATAAAACCACCTGTCGTAAGGAACCAGATCGCCGAGAGCCAAACACCACTCTACTATATCCTAGGAACACTGTCAACAGGTTAAATCCAAGGTAATATCCAAGAGATGAAGGCTTTTACAGGAAAACTGCATTAAGGTAAGTTCCACTCATGGATTCCCAAAGGCAGTCCATCAAATCCAGCAAGAAGTGTAAAATGATCTGTTAAACACATTCCATCTAAAGGAGGGGGGTTTCAAGTTAAAGCAAACGTTTGCTTGGTGAACATGTCCTGCCATGGGGAGGTGGGTGGGTGACGCCACATCCTTCTTCCCTGGAACTCACTCCTCTCACCCAAGGACAGCAAACTCACCCTTCTGCAAAAGCAAGACAGAGAGAGCATGCATTTACAACATGTCTCAGCAAGGTCAACAATGCATTTAGTCAATGAGCCATTCTCCAGAAGGTGCTGCTGAAGGCTCTGTCCACAGCACAGCAGCAGGATAAATGTTTGATCAGGGCAGCTATGGTTGCATTTTCAGGAACATGTAGTTTCTCACTCTGCCAGAGCTCTGTGGTGAGATTATTTCAGGTGTAAGTGCCCTTTAATTGGCTCCTTTATGATTCTTACAATGTTTCTAAATGCAAAGTGGCTTCTGATTTCTGTTAAAAAAGAAAATGTGTGAATTGTTAGGGATGCAAGTAGGATTGAAATGATCCAATAAATTATTCAAAAAATTAATTTCCAAAAAACCCTCGAGGCAAAATGAACAGACTGAAGCTTCATTTAAACCAGGTGACTTCACGCTGCTCACTGATCACTTATCAGCACAAAACAACTTTATACAAACAGCTGATTGTGATTAAAACTGGATTCTCTGCTATAGGTCCTTTCAGTGAATCAAGGTGGAGCATCAGACCTTCAGCATGTCCAGATTTTAAATTAAAGTCATTACGAATGGGTTCTGCTTTGAGATGAAGCATTATAGAAATATTTCTACATAAATGACAAAGTTTTTTGGGGAAAAAAAGAAGAAGCTGTTGTTCTCAGGCAGACCAAACCGGTAATTCTCTCACTCACCTCTGTGCTCCTGTCCAGACTTTATATGCTTTAAAAATCAAAACAAACTGGAAAGAAAGTCACAACCATCACAGAGCTGTAAGATCCGGTGACTGGTAACTTTTATATCAGGATAAATGTCCTGAAAAGTGTTTTAAATAAATAAACTGGCTGAATAATATTTACATTGATCTTAAGCTGCACCTGGACATGTTTGCGTACATGAGACTGCACAGACCTGACAGCAGAAAGAAGCTTTGACAGGTGAAGTTAGGAACAGTTCATTTATATCACAGAACAGGAATTCAATAGATTCCTCTGATTACTAACATATTGGACATCTGCAGCCCTAGTAACATTCAAGTTGGTGTTGTATTCCACACATTATCAGGCAGTTGAATTTAAGTTTATAAAGTGCCAAACTGCAATTTCACACCTTTAGATGCTGTAATAGAAAATAAGGTTACGTGAAGTTGGATGTCATTTAGCTGTGGTGTTAAATCAATAAGTTGGACACTGATGATTTAAAAAGTTTTCTATAGTAGTGGTTCCCAGTGTTAGTGTAGGAACCCCACTGGGGTAGGGGAGTGGGAGTGGGGGGTGTCTTGAAAAGAGCTGCACAAACTAATTTTGGTCATATTTAGGGTAAGGGTTCGGCGATGTGTAACCTTCTTCCAATAGCCAATCGTTAGTCCAAAAAATGATAGGTGATTTATTCAGATGACATTTTTGTGGGCGGAGCCATGTAAACATGCACGGACTCAAAAGTCCCAAAAATAGACAAACTAGCTGTCAAAAAACACAAAGTCTCCTATTTGGGATGATTTGGCATTAAACTGGCTTCTTGTTCAGACGTATAGGTGTCAGCAAAGAACTCAAACATCTACAGTCCACCCTCCTGAGGATGCTAAGCTAACACAGAGCTATCAGCTGCTGCTGCTCCATCACCAAATCACTCAGAAAGACTTCAACCTGCAGCAGAGATTTATTTAGGCAAGGGACATGTTCACTGAAGGAGGTATTATTATTCATAAATTTGTTTTAGTTTAATTTAGTATCAGTTGTTTCAGACTGAGCTGTATCTGTCAGACAGATAAACACTGGACCGGTGTTCTGACTCGCTGAATGTTCCTACAGCAGCACCGGTAGAGTAACACCGGCCTGTAAACACGGTTCCACTGGGAAAAGACCGTCTCTGTTTGTGTCTGAATTTATTGTTCTGTATTCATTTTTATTTCTGTATTCTGCAGCTTTATATGTCCAATCATGCAACCCTCTTTAGAGTCCTACATATCCATATATTAATTTTAGTGTTTATAGTTTTCAGAATAGTATTTTTACATCACAAAAAATAGATTTTTGACAAATTTAGACAAAAAAAATTTTTATGGGGAAATGAATAAACTGTTACTCTCCTATCTACAGACTCTGTGTTAAATGACTTATTGTCAACATCTGTCTCATTCAATCAGGAATTCTTGGAGTTATGAGTCTTTTTAAATTATATTTTTGTTCCATACATAAATGTTTGGGAACCCCTACATTACAGTGACTGATCAGTGATTAAAAGCCATTTTTGAATAAAACAAATGTGATTGAAGACATTTAAATCACTCAAATTCATCAAGACAACTCATTTCCAATCATCGTATAGAAATTGTGTAGTTTTGCTGTTTATTGACAGTGGCCCTACGGTTCTTGGACATGAAGACAAACGTCCTGACTCTTTAGTGATGTCATTCTGTTCTGAACTCCAGAGCTCTGCAGGGCACACCGTCACCATCTGACACTACAGCCATCTGGATGCAACATGTCCTGTTCTGAATGAACATCAGACTATAAGCCTGAAGCCGCTCAGACTAACACTGTTGATGGAGTACATGCAGCTTCTCCATGCATCCAGAATAACAATTCTCATCCATTACATCACTCAAGAGGTAGGGAGTGGAAGAAAACTGAATCCAAAATCTGCATTCTTGCAGAAAGATTCCACTTCCACATGCTGGTGGACACTTCAAACACGAAGGAATCACACCTTTACTGCAACACACACACACACACACACAACCATCATCTCCAACTTTGCATGAGCCTGTGTGTCCAAGGAGACGATGTAATGTAGCTCATCTGGATTCTGCATAAATTCTCTACAGCGCTGCAAAGTGGAATAAATGTTAAAGGGTGATTTGTGTCGTTCTGTCAGTTACTATCTACAGAAAGGGCCACACCCACTGGTGACATCACTCAAAGTGAGTTGAGAAACAGGAAGTAGTCCTCATCAGGAGCTGAACGGTGACAAACTAGCAGCTAATTTTTAGGTATTTACAACAACTCAGACTCAAAAGTATAATGATGTGTGAGAACGCTGTATTTATGACCTGTTTGAAAACCTCTACAGTTTAGCATGAGACTGTTTAGTTTATCGTTTCTATGCTGCAGCAGGAAGTACAGCGTATTAATTTGGACGTTGTTGAGTTAAAACAAACTTAATAAACAGTCTCATGCATAATTGTTGGAAATTAGCTGCTAGTTTTCACCAATCTGCAGCAGTGTCTCTCCTGATCTGAATCTGCTCTGGTCAGATGACTACTTCCTGTTTCTGGATGCTCCACTGAGTGATGTCACCGGTGGGTTTGGTCCTGACTGAGACAGAATGACTTCACGGTGCACAGGTTAACAATTAGAAAACAAATAGAGTCAAATGTTTATGCATGACAAGAGTCTAACACTGATTATAACTGTGTTGTTACCAAATGTGTCCGTGCGTGTGCGCGTGTGTATAAACCCCCTCTTTTCTTTTTTACCTATGCCTTTAACCTGACAGCCTCGTGCCAGCACTCATCTGATGACACGCGCACGCAGCTCCCAGGATTATTGCCTATTTGCAACAAATTGTATTCCCACACTGCTCCTGTGTGTTTGCTGTCTCTGTGAGGACTCCTGGCTCAGAACCGATCCGGGGCTCCTCTGATCCGGTCCAGCCCACAGCAGCAGCAGCAGCGGACTGCCACTGCCTCTCCAAGCTTCATTTTCCACTCCAACACACACACACAACAAAAGCAAAGCCTCTTTTTGCGCTCCAACACACGTCATGCAAAACCAAGAAACGCAAACCCTTAGTGCGAGTGTGAAGGGGCCGTCCGGAACAAGTTCAACGGCTTCGGGTCAAAACAACTAGAAAAAAAGAAAAAAACATAAAGAGCTGCCTTAATAAATCCCGCAAAGGAAAACCACAGGGTACCTCCTCCTCCTCCTCCTCTCCCCTGATCGGAGCTTCAGGATCCCGGAGAAGGCAGACCGGAGCGCAGTGATACGGCGATGCCGCAGTGCCGCTTCACAGGCTGAACGCTTCCTCCTCGGAACAAATAGTCCCGCTGTCAGGGCGCATCGCAGGAAGCTGCAGCCAGCTGCAGGCATGGAGCGGTGAGGTCGCTCAGGTCCACAGAGATCAGACAGAATGAATTATTAAACTGTGTCATTGGCATGCATTATATTTACAGTATATTACATTGTAATTAGTGGTAATATGTGAATTAAAACTATATAAACAATTAGAGTTTTTATATTTAATTAACAACCTCCTGTAGCAAACTCACTTCAAACCACTTAAATCAAATCAAATCAAAATACTGTATTAGCCCCAGATAGGCTGTAATACAATCACAAACTATTAACTTTACTTATATTTTTATTGGTACAAAGACAGAAACTATTCAGCCAATCCGATCACATCGTGCATGTCTGTTAATCACTACAAGTTAATCTTCACATCCCTAGTGAAGACACAACAACATGTAGCATAGAGGGAATTTGTTCCAGACATCTGACAGAATATCTTATATAAATAATACAAATTTGACTTTAGTTCACTTACAATCATGAGGTTTGGGTAGCTGTTTTCATGAAGAGCAACCAGTGAGTAGTGAATGTGAAGGAAGTTCTCAAAACCGTTTTTAATATTACAAGGATTCTGATTGTCCTTGCATGAGCTGCAGGTCCTTGTTGTTCTGTCACTGGATTTTTTAATGACTTTGATCTATTTTGCGACACATTTTCTGTCTAGAGCAGTCACAGATTCATCGCTGGTTTCAGGAATTTGTCTCAGTTTAGTTTTCACACATTAGGAATGTGAGACATTTCTGGTGGTGTCTGCATCCTATGAGACTCAGCTGTGTTTGATTGGAGGCATAATTCAAACACAGCCACATGTAACAAAATATGAATAAACTGAATAAAAGAGAGACACGTTAGGAGACTTTGTGACTATCAGTCAGTTCTAAATACTTGATTTATCCCAGAGGGAAATTCAAATAATTCAATCAAATTGAACAAATTAAATCGCTAGAAGAAAAATGTAAATGGCCTGCAAAAATATTACCATTTTGACTATGTAAAAAAATGCAAAATGGTAATAAATGGTAATATGAAGTACAAATTCTATGTAATTTCAAGGAAAAATTGAATACTTAAATATTTTCATGCAATTTTATTTCATCACACCTATCTACAAAATGAGGGTTTAAAAGGTAATCCAACATGAACCAACTAACTCACAGAAACACCAACAGTTCTGAAAAGCTGAACCCTTAAATAACACAGAGCACTCAATCTGGTCCAACGTCGTCTCCATCTCAGAAACTGGGTCCTGGAAGCAGAAAGAAACAGAATGAAAAGGTAGAAACACAAAATGTTTACAGTGTCAAACCTGGTTCTTCTCTGAGCTCAGATCACAGAGATCCTCATCTTATGGTTGAGGTCCGCTGACCTGTGGAAGAGGCTCAATCCACCAACTCGTTCAGGATCTTGTTCTTTTGGTCAGGATCGAAATCTCCACCAGTGTAGACAGAATTCAGCACTGTAGCATTGCTGCCTAGGATGCCTCATGGTTGCCTTCCTCTGAAGATTTTCTGGACACGTCCTGGAAGGAGATATATCCCACTGGGAGAAGACCTCAGGGCAGACCCGGAACCGATGGAGGGATCCTCTCTGGTTTGGGAACACCTTGAGGAATTGGAGTGTTGCTAGAGGGATGTCTGGGTTTCCCTCCTGGATCTGAAACCTTAATGACCCAGTCTATGGTGGGTAGAAACTGGATGGGACTAGTATGCAGTCAGCACTAACATTTGGTTTCAGGAAATGAAAATGACACAACTAAGCTGATCTCTAGGGCTCCTGATACTTTACCTGGAACATTGAAGCAATGAGCAGAAAAGACTCTAAATTCCTTCATTTACTGTCCTCCATTTTACAGCCATTAATGCTCATTTTACACTGAGCAGTTAACATTTTCTCACAAAACACAAAACAGTGCCTGAAGGCATCAGTCAAGTCCAAATGACTCATTAACTCTGAACCCGTGCTGCACCATCCACAAACTTAACAGAAACATTCAGTGCTGTAACAGGTTTTAGTTCTGGAAGGAAACAAAATAGAAAGAGATGCCATAAATATAAACATATGCACTCTATAACCTAAATAATTTACTCAGTCAGCATAAGTAAAACTCTCTCTTTCTGTGGCGTTTATGTGCTGCGGTTGTCGGCTCATCATTTGTCTCATAAAAGCGCCTTAAGCTTATGCTTCAGGGACACCCGTGGCCAACTAACTTCACCACCACCAGAAGAGTCTGACTTCAGGGAAATGCAGCAATAAATAATGCAAACCTTAGGTAAGCTCATCGTATTTTCTAAAGATCCTTTCAGCATTTGAAGAATATGTTTACTCTACAGCATGTTGGTGTCCTGAATATCGATGCTTGTGTGTCGCTGTGATGTCAGCAGGGACCCCAACATGGTGAAACATAACCTGTAGGCTTCATTTATATAAAGGAACCAGGAGACATGCTGTGGTTTTCATTGTTTTAAAGGTTGGTAGCTGATAGAATGTGACTTGTATTGATGTGAGACAAGATTATGTAGAGTGTTGTTATTCAAAATCAATACAATGCATAATTTGACCCCAAATAATCTATATTCCCTTTTTACTCAGCTTCTCTGAGAAGTTACTCTGTTGAAAATGTTATGGTAACATCCGTGAGCTACTAAGCATTTGGTGGAGGTCTACAATACTATAAAGTACTGAAAGGTTTAGTTTATGTTGGCTGTCAAGCAAACCCAATAAATAAACTATGAGTAAAGGATATTTTATTATATAGGTTAATAAAAGACACATCCATCCATTTTCTTCTGTTTATCCAAGGTTGGTTCAGTAGTAACAGACCCATGAGGCACACCAGACTACCTCCACAGTGACAGTGATGGAGGAAGATCCCAAAGCCTTCTCAGACCACCTGGATCTTTAATCTCTTTAGTGATTACCGAGTCTGCTCCAGAGTCTCCTGGAAAACCTCCAAAGAGAAGCAGTAATCAGATACCTGAACTACCTCAGTGGACTCCTTTTGATGAGGAGAAGCAGCAAATGTAGCCTAAGCTCGCCTCAGAAGATGGATCTTCTGCCTGGCCACCTAACAGAGAAACATTTTGGTCACTTGTATCCAGGATCTCATTCTTTGGACTCCATTGAGTCTCATAGTCATTAGGTGAGGGTTTGAATGTAGATTGACCTGTAAATTTAGAGCTTTGCCTTTTGGCTCAACCCCTTCTTGACCTCTACAGACTAGATCAAATCCCTTATGCTGCAGACAAAGCCTCAATCCATTGGTCCATCTCAAACCTCTAACCAGCAGCCTCAGCTCTTCCACTTGAGGTAGAGTCCTTCTGCTAACTCGGAGGGTGCAGTCCATTGTTTCCCAAGGTGATAACCATGTCTTGAACTTTAAAGACACTGACTCACTCTGACTGCTTCACATTTATACTGCCATCTGCCCCAGTGGACACTGAAAGTCATGGATTGAAGATGCCATCAGAACCACATCATCTGCAAAAGATGAATGAGACCCCGAGGTCCGCAAACCAAATCCTTCTCTGCCTTGATCTCCTGTCCATGAGCACCACCAGCAGGACCAGGAGACAGCGGTAGCCCTGGTGGAGTCCAACCTGAATGTGTCACAAGCTTGACTTTGTGCAGACACATTCTTACATGGGCGTTGCAACCATTATGTCATGAAGGGGACGAATTAGTCCAAAGAATTACATTGAAGTTATCTAAATTGTTCATTGTCGATAGCAGAATGGTATTATAGGTATCTGGAATATTACATTTTACTTAGAACAGCTGATTTTTAGATTTCTGAATACATATCCAGTCCGACTAATAAATGTTAAAGTGACCACCTTAGTTTAAGGATTTGGTTTCAGTTCAAATCAGTTCAGTTGTTGGATATCCTTAAATAGAATTTCTACTAGTAACAAAATACCTGTGGATATCTGTATTTTCTATTTGACTAGTAATAATACTATTTGGACTAGGGCTGGACAATATATCGAAAATTTATCGTTATCACAATAACAGGACGTGGGGTGGGCCTATCGCAAAAGACGTCAAAAACGGCGATAAATGATGGGTTGAAATGCATCCATATGTTCTATAAATCAACTCTCTGTAAGCTAATACGGAAGTATTTGACCAATCAAATGTAGCTCTTCCCATATGGGACCAATCAGACGACTTTGTTTACATTAGCCCTTCCCATATGTGACCAATCAGATGGCTCCGTTTACGTTTACGCCCGCCCCCTAGGTAACCAGTTTGATGCTACCTGAGTTAGCTTTGCTTCGCGTTGCAATGGCTGAGAGCAAAACAAGAGAGGAAAATGTCTGTGACGACCTCGTGGTTAAAACAATATCAGGTCTCTCATTTGGAGACACTTTGGTTTCAAGAGAGAAGAAGTTCTACAAACACGTCCTCAGCAGGACAACCGCGGAGTACTGCGGCGTGTCTTGCGTTTGTGTGTGTGTGCTAGCGTGTGTGTGCGCTTGTGTGTTTGCCAGAATAAAGAGTTGGTAAAATGAATTACAAGAGGCGCTGAACGTCTCCCCGTGTTTCAACCACAGAAACACATTAAACCAGAAGTACGAAGATATAAACTCGGCATCAGCGGGGCGGGGAGAGAACTACACCGCTAAACTGTTTAATGCAGCAAGTCGCTCCAGACACTAAAACATCAGTCAGCTGTAGTCGGATCTCAGCTGTAATAACGAGGACTATGTCGCGCTGACAACGAGGATTTAATGACAGAACTACAGCTCAGGAGGAGACGGTAGCACGACGCGGGTCAGATGTACTGCTCTCGGTCCGACACCCTCCTCCTCCTCCTATCTATTAACCAGTACCTCCAGGAAGTTGCGGGGATTTTTTGTGATTGTTGCGATCTAAAATGACTGATTTCGTGGCACATTTTTCTAAAAGTTGCGGTCAAAGTTGCGATTTTTTTCAATCATTTTTTAAATTTCTTTAAGGTTTATTTAGTTTATATGCACACACAGTTAACCTCTTTACACACACACACTGTATGCGCTGTTTCATGATAAAATAAAGACTACAAGATGCCGTAATCTCTATGACAAACAACTGACAGCCTGTCTCAGCGTCACTCAGACGTTACAGCGTGAGCGGCTTTACTTTCACTTTAAGAGATTCACCTCAAAGGTTCACTGGTTCAGCAGAACGAGTTTAGAAAAGACGAGCGGTTCCTCGTGTTCACTGGATACAAACGTCACGTGGTTAGTCGCGTGTTTAAAAAATAAACAACGTTCAAAGGAATTCACGTTAACGCTGACGGTCTGGTTTATTTAAAATATTTTTCACAGAATAGCAAATCCGCCGACTCAGCACACAGTTTAGGACACAGATCAGTTCTTTTTAAATTTAGTTTCTCACATTGTCCAAATACGGACATTAAACAGAACTCACCTCGTCTCTTTTATCACTCCTATCAGACCCCAGCCCCGTCTGCTCCTCTTTTCAGCTAATCTCCTCCATGTTTTGCAGTCAAAAAGTTTTTGTCAAGCAACGATATTCATGTATAATCCACCACGACGTTGTGTTTGGTTCAGAACAGCTTTCCACCACCCTTGTGTAATTCTTTAGGAAATTGATTTGCTTTTATTTTAGCCGTAATATCTAATGGAAACCGACCGGAGTTTAGCGGCTCTGAGCTCAAAAACCAGAAGCAAGCACAGCTGGAGGCAACGGGATTGGTCAAAACTTATCCGAGTGGCTCTGATTGGTCAAAGAAGATGACGAAATCCGACAAAAACAAAGACGATTGGTCAAATTTGCGGAAAAGTTGCGGTGATTGGTGAAATGGTTGAATTTGCGTTAATAGTTGCGATCGCAACATCGCAACTTCCTGGAGGGTCTGATAAACGGGTTAGTAGACTCAGAGAAGCTGAGATGATGATCAACTAACTTCTTATTACTGGTATTTCATTCAAAATAAGAGCAAACAAAATGTACACACAAAATAAATATGAATGAAAAGGAGCTGAGAGAGAAGATGAAATCCGTTTCCAGCACATTCCTGTTCTAACTTTCAAACGTAGTCTCATCTTCATTTACATTTTCATAATGACCTCATACCTTTGATTTAAAACATTTAAAAATATATTTAATGACCTTGATTCTTTCCATAATTTTATACTGTTAACAGAAATACTCAATTCCTTCTCTTTGGTTCTAATCAGGTTTTTAAAGACTTCAGTTCCTTTTAAATTAGAACTATTTATTCTAAAACATTTTCTAAATGTTTATTGGTCAGGTATTTTATTAGCTTGGTACATTATAATATTTTCCAACAATATTGAATATCTAGCCAAGGCCAAAGATCTAGAGACCAAACTACAGGAGTCCATCTGAGGGACAGGAGTCCATCTGAGGGACAGGTGTCCATCTGAGGGACAGGAGTCTATAATGGAGGATTATACATCAGACATTTAGCCATGAAATGTTCAGGTTGAGACGTTCTGAGAAACATGAAGTTAAAACATTTGAACTGATCCTAAATTGAATGAACTTATGATTCTGACTTCATGACGTTGTTTTTCCTTTTCTTCAGCAGCTGGTTCACTGAGTTTTGTCGTAGTGATGAAACACAAACTGTTAGAAAGGAAATCATTTGGGCTTTAATTTAATTGGTGACTTGTGTGGATAGGAATCATATTGCATAGCTTTTTACTTTTTTCATTTAGCTGCTTAGTGTTGGATTTGGGTCCTGTTGAGGTAGAAAACATTGTTTTTATAGATCAGATTGTTTAGTTACTAACGTTGTTTATATTTTAGTAAATGGAGGCAGAACACACTAAGACACGAGGCCAACTTAGCTCCACAGGTCCGGTCTTTATTTTCTTCCCCCTCTCAACAATACAACAACATAAAGGTTCCTACCCTTATTATTTGCCTGATACTACATTCCCCTACTGAATAGGATAAACTGTGGGAATGCAACAAAATTAAACAGATTACAGCATCTCCTAATCATTATACAACTAACCCTAACCCTAACAGCATAACATTTTTTTTCCTTACTTTATTGAACTCTCAACATTGTTTCTATGAGGGATGGGGTAGACTACCCAAACCTCTGCCTGAGTGTGGGGGTTATTCTGCCCCATTACTCACTCAGCTCCTATCCTTATGAGCAATCATAGTCTTTCAGATATGCTGGGGGCCTTTTGACTCTGGATGGGAAAGGACTCCTAGACTCTGGAGTCTGTCGGCTGGCCCCCTGCTGGACAGTGTCTGTAACAGGTACACGCTGCACATCTGGAGCAGGATTCTCAAGTAGAACCTCAGGTGGATGGGTAGAGGTCTCTGGTGCCCCAGGAGTCAGTGAAAGATGATAACTGTTTCTTCTCATTGTACCCTTGGATGTTTCAACAATGTAGGATCTCGGTGAATCCGTCCTGGACACAACTGTCCCTCTAGTGTCCATGTCGGTAACCCACACCTTGTCCCCAGGATTCAGGAGTGGCATGTCACGTGCTCTGTGTCTGCGGTTGTAGTTCTGTCTTTGTTTATGTCTGTACTGGTGTTCAATGTTTCTGAGCTTCTCCATGTCTGCATTTCTTGGATTTAGCTGTGATGGAATGACAGGAACAGTTGTTCTTATCCTCCTGCCCATGAGAAGCTCCGTCGGGCTGTATCCATTTGCCAATGGAGTGGCACGGTAGGCCATAAGGGCGAGATAAGGATCACCAGACTTTTTCAGAAGACTCTTGATGGTCCTGACTGCCCTCTCAGCCTCCCCATTGCTCTGTGGAAAGGGGGGACTGGATGTCTCGTGACTGAAACCCCACTCCTGTGCAAACCTTTTGAAGGAATCGGATGAGAACTGAGGCCCATTATCAGAGCGAACCCGCTCAGGTATGCCGTGACGGGCAAAGATGGACTTACAATGTTCAATAATGGCCTCTGATGTTGTAGATGTCAGTTAAGCCACTTCAAAAAATCTGGAAAAATAATCCACGATTATCAAGTACTGTTTCCCCTCTATCTGGAACAGATCAGCACCCACCATGGCCCATGGTCTTTGTGGGAACTCAGTAGGTAGCATTGTTTCTTTGTGTCTAGTCTTTTCACGACAGCAAGTGTCACAGTTCTCTATCATTTTAACCAACTCGCTGCTCAGGCCTGGCCACCACACAGATTGTTTAGCCCTCTCCCTGCATTTAGTTATTCCCAGGTGTCCCTCGTGCAGTTTAGACAGAATGTCTGCTCTGAGCGATTTGGGAATCACTATTCTGCTCCCATGAAGAAGCAGACCATTTTGAACTGTGCGGTCACCTGAAAAAGGCAGATAGGGCTGAAAAACTCTTTCAATGGAATACTTGTCTGGCCATCCGTCTCCACAGAACTTCTTCAGCTGGTTGAGAATGTCATCATTGTCCTGATGTGTCTGGATTTCCCTGAGCCTTGTTTCTGTGGCTGGCATACTAGCCATAATGGACTCCACATACAAGTTAATTTCTTCCTCAGGTAAACTCACAGTTGTATCACAGACGGGAGCTCTGGACAGTACATCTGCTGTTGCGATGTCTTTGCCTGCAACATGTGATATGGTATAGGAGAACCTCATCAATCGCATACGCAGACGCTGTATGCGAGGTGGGAGCTCATCAAGGCTCTTGGAGCCAAGCAGGGAAACTAGAGGCTTGTGATCTGTTTCAATGTGGAATGTTTTCCCAATAAGAAACTCAGAAAACCTCTCACAGGCCCACGTTGAGGCAAGAGCCTCTTTTTCGATCTGTGCATACCGCTGCTCTGTGGTGCTGAGAGCTCTTGAAGCGTATGCAACCGGTTTCCACTCAGAGTCCCCCTGTCTCTGGAGAAGTACAGCTCCTATGCCATATGAGGATGAGTCTGCTGATACACATGTTTCTGCATTTGGATCATACAGAGCAAGGCCTGGGGGTGTGGTCAGTTCATTTTTGATACGATCAAAAGCCTGCTGCTGTGGTGGCCCCCAGGACCACAGGTTGGACTTCCTCAGCAGATCTCTTAAGGGGCGTGTCTTGTCTTGTCTTGAAAGGAGAAACTTTCCAAGATGATTTACCATGCCCAGGAAACCTCACTTATATTGCTGGGCTCCTCCATGGATCTCACAGCACGCACCTTGTCAGGGTCTGCGCTGACCCCTGATGCCTCGATGACCTGCCCCAGGAACTTTATTTGGCTCTTTGAGAACTCACACTTGTCATTTAGTGTTATTCCAGACGCCTGCAGTCGAGACAGTGCTTTTCTCAGTCTCTCATCATGCTCCTCTTGTGATGTCCCCCAGATGAGGACATCATCCATTTGGCAAAGAACTCCTTCTAAGCCCTCTAGAATACGTGCCATACGCTTCTGGAAATGTTCTGGAGCTGATGAGATTCCAAAGCACAGACGGTTATAACAATATCGACCGAAGGGCGTAATAAAGGTGGTGAGCAGAGAAGAGTCCTTGGACAGAGGTATCTGCCAAAATCCAGCATTAGCATCCAACTTGGAGAACACTTTTGCTCCGGCAAGCTGTCCTAAAGTGTGTTCTACTGATGGAAGTGGATGTTTCTCTCTCATCACATATTTATTCAGCTCCGTGAGGTCTGTGCATATTCTCACCTTCCCTGTGCGCTTAGGAACCACCACCATAGGCGCGCACCAATCTGTCGGCTGCTCCACCTTGGAGATGACTCCCTGCTGCTCCATACGATTCAGTTCCTCTTTAACCTTTGGCAGGAGTGGAAGGGAGATTCGCCTCGGAGTTGAGAGGGAAAATGGCTGTGCCTCTGGCTTCAGAACAATATTATATTCCCCCTTCATTTTTCCAAGCCCATTAAAAAGCTTTGGAAATTCTTGTTTCACAGCATCAATGGAGTCAAAACGAAGATGATTCACTCTGGCGACAAGCTGTAAAGCTACAGCAGCATGTCCACTTAGCAGTGGTGTACATAAATCCTGTACCACATAAATCTCTTCTTCAGTGCTGTGGTCATTTTTGTGGAGAGTGGCTGTGAACATGCCTTTTACCTTTAAACCTGTTCCTCCTGGGCCCTGCAAAACTCTCTTGGGCTTATTCAGTCTGCCGAACTGATGCTGCGAGTAGAGGGTCTCTGGGACTGCTGAGACATCTGCTCCTGTGTCAATTTTAAACAGTGTGTTGAACTTGTCCACAGTTATCTCCGTCATCCATGGACTGTCTTGAGCTTCAGCAGAAACAGAACCCAGAAAAGCTACTTCATCCTCTGCATAGCTTTTCTCTGTGACTTTTGCAACACTGACTTCGCACAGCTTTTTATTTCTGCACATTCTGGCAAAATGTCCCTTTTTATTGCAGTAATTACATGCGGCCTCCCTCGCTGGGCATTGTTGTAGATTATGACCTTTCATGTCTCCACATCTTCTGCATTGTGTCTTTCTTTCTTGTGGTGTTCTTGTGGCAAATTGTTTATGCTGAGGTTTTGGCTGCCTGGACCGAGCACTTCCCTGTTGATTAGCATGGATGCGGTCCAGTTGTGAGGTAGCAATGTCTGTTTTAAAATTAGCATTTAGCATCTCTTGTTGCTTCTTCACTAGCTCACTCTGTCGACCTCTATTAAGTGCTTTCTCTAGCGTTAGCTCTGGGTCCATTTGTAACTGTTCTGACAGTCGTTTGTCTTTCAGTCNGAATCGGATGAGAACTGAGGCCCATTATCAGAGCGAACCCGCTCAGGTATGCCGTGACGGGCAAAGATGGACTTACAATGTTCAATAATGGCCTCTGATGTTGTAGATGTCAGTTAAGCCACTTCAAAAAATCTGGAAAAATAATCCACGATTATCAAGTACTGTTTCCCCTCTATCTGGAACAGATCAGCACCCACCATGGCCCATGGTCTTTGTGGGAACTCAGTAGGTAGCATTGTTTCTTTGTGTCTAGTCTTTTCACGACAGCAAGTGTCACAGTTCTCTATCATTTTAACCAACTCGCTGCTCAGGCCTGGCCACCACACAGATTGTTTAGCCCTCTCCCTGCATTTAGTTATTCCCAGGTGTCCCTCGTGTAGTTTAGACAGAATGTCTGCTCTGAGTGATTTGGGAATCACTATTCTGCTCCCATGAAGAAGCAGACCATTTTGAACTGTGAGGTCACCTGAAAATGGCAGATAGGGCTGAAAAACTCTTTCAATGGAATACTTGTCTGGCCATCCGTCTCCACAGAACTTCTTCAGCTGGTTGAGAATGTCATCATTGTCCTGATGTGTCTGGATTTCCCTGAGCCTTGTTTCTGTGGCTGGCATACTAGCCATAATGGACTCCACATACAAGTTAATTTCTTCCTCAGGTAAACTCACAGTTGTATCACAGACGGGAGCTCTGGACAGTACATCTGCTGTTGCGATGTCTTTGCCTGCAACATGTGATATGGTATAGGAGAACCTCATCAATCGCATACGCAGACGCTGTATGCGAGGTGGGAGCTCATCAAGGCTCTTGGAGCCAAGCAGGGAAACTAGAGGCTTGTGATCTGTTTCAATGTGGAATGTTTTCCCAATAAGAAACTCAGAAAACCTCTCACAGGCCCACGTTGAGGCAAGAGCCTCTTTTTCGATCTGTGCATACCGCTGCTCTGTGGTGCTGAGAGCTCTTGAAGCGTATGCAACCGGTTTCCACTCAGAGTCCCCCTGTCTCTGGAGAAGTACAGCTCCTATGCCATATGAGGATGAGTCTGCTGATACACATGTTTCTGCATTTGGATCATACAGAGCAAGGCCTGGGGGTGTGGTCAGTTCATTTTTGATACAATCAAAAGCCTGCTGCTGTGGTGGCCCCCAGGACCACAGGTTGGACTTCCTCAGCAGATCTCTTAAGGGGCGTGTCTTGTCTGCCAGGTGCGGGAGAAACTTTCCAAGATGATTTACCATGCCCAGGAAACGTCTCACCTCACTTATATTGCTGGGCTCCTCCATGGATCTCACAGCACGCACCTTGTCAGGGTCTGCGCTGACCCCTGATGCCTCGATGACCTGCCCCAGGAACTTTATTTGGCTCTTTGAGAACTCACACTTGTCATTTAGTGTTATTCCAGACGCCTGCAGTCGAGACAGTGCTTTTCTCAGTCTCTCATCATGCTCCTCTTGTGATGTCCCCCAGATGAGGACATCATCCATTTGGCAAAGAACTCCTTCTAAGCCCTCTAGAATACGTGCCATACGCTTCTGGAAATGTTCTGGAGCTGATGAGATTCCAAAGCACAGACGGTTATAACAATATCGACCGAAGGGCGTAATAAAGGTGGTGAGCAGAGAAGAGTCCTTGGACAGAGGTATCTGCCAAAATCCAGCATTAGCATCCAACTTGGAGAACACTTTTGCTCCGGCAAGCTGTCCTAAAGTGTGTTCTACTGATGGAAGTGGATGTTTCTCTCTCATCACATATTTATTCAGCTCTGTGAGGTCTGTGCATATTCTCACCTTCCCTGTGCGCTTAGGAACCACCACCATAGGCGCGCACCAATCTGTCGGCTGCTCCACCTTGGAGATGACTCCCTGCTGCTCCATACGATTCAGTTCCTCTTTAACCTTTGGCAGGAGTGGAAGGGAGATTCGCCTCGGAGTTGAGAGGGAAAATGGCTTTGCCTCTGGCTTCAGAACAATATTATATTCCCCCTTCATTTTTCCAAGCCCATTAAAAAGCTTTGGAAATTCTTGTTTCACAGCATCAATGGAGTCAAAACGAAGATGATTCACTCTGGCGACAAGCTGTAAAGCTACAGCAGCATGTCCACTTAGCAGTGGTGTACATAAATCCTGTACCACATAAATCTCTTCTTCAGTGCTGTGGTCATTTTTGTGGAGAGTGGCTGTGAACATGCCTTTTACCTTTAAACCTGTTCCTCCTGGGCCCTGCAAAACTCTCTTGGGCTTATTCAGTCTGCCGAACTGATGCTGCGAGTAGAGGGTCTCTGGGACTGCTGAGACATCTGCTCCTGTGTCAATTTTAAACAGTGTGTTGAACTTGTCCACAGTTATCTCCGTCATCCATGGACTGTCTTGAGCTTCAGCAGAAACAGAACCCAGAAAAGCTACTTCATCCTCTGCATAGCTTTTCTCTGTGACTTTTGCAACACTGACTTCGCACAGCTTTTTATTTCTGCACATTCTGGCAAAATGTCCCTTTTTATTGCAGTAATTACATGCGGCCTCCCTCGCTGGGCATTGTTGTAGATTATGACCTTTCATGTCTCCACATCTTCTGCATTGTGTCTTTCTTTCTTGTGGTGTTCTTGTGGCAAATTGTTTATGCTGAGGTTTTGGCTGCCTGGACCGAGCACTTCCCTGTTGATTAGCATGGATGCGGTCAGGTTGTGAGGTAGCAATGTCTGTTTTAAAATTAGCATTTAGCATCTCTTGTTGCTTCTTCACTAGCTCACTCTGTCGACCTCTATTAGGTGCTTTCTCTAGCGTTAGCTCTGGGTCCATTTGTAACTGTTCTGACAGTCGTTTGTCTTTCAGTCCGACGACGAATCTGTCTCGCACCATTTCATCATGCAAAGTCCCGTATCCACAATGTTCTGCCAGACAATGCAGTGCCGTATGGAAGCTATCGACTGACTCACCCGTCTCTTGTTGACGCTGGTTAAACTTGGCTCGCTCAAATATAATGTTTCTTCAAGCTACAAAGTGAGCATTCAACCTCCTTTTAACAGTCGCGTAGTCACTCGCCTCCTCAGGAGTCAAGTGGAAGGAAACCAGTATGTCCTCTGCTTCCTCACCCATGGTGTAAATAAGTGCATTCACCTGGTTTTCATCTGCTTGTGTCTCCAATCCGGACGCGATGCGAAATCTCTCAAAACGCTTTATCCATTTAGACCAGTCATCTGATCTAAAGGTGAACTTCTCTGGCGGAGAGACTTGAAACTGACTCATGTTGTCACGTCCCCTTTGCGCAGCTCCTCAAAACTCAGCAAACAAAGAAAAAAAATATCCAAACACTTGTGCAGATCTCCAACAGATGTTTTAAGTTTCTTCTGACACCATGTTTAGTTACTAACGTTGTTTATATTTTAGTAAATGGAGGCAGAACACACTAAGACACACGAGGCCAACTTAGCTCCACAGGTCCGGTCTTTATTTTCTTCCCCCTCTCAACAATACAACAACATAAAGGTTCCTACTCTTATTATTTGCCTGATACTACACAGATGAGCTTTTTCCCATTAAGCGGACATGCAGCATCAACATATTAGTAAAGTTTTGGCAATTCTTTGGAATGAATTTGTTGCTGGATGTGCTGCGGTGTCCAGTACCTGGGTGCTCATTTATAAAACTTTGCGTAGAATCCTTACTAAAACTTGCTTAAGCTCAGCAAAAAATTTTCAGTTACGCAAATTCCATTTCCGATTTATAAAACCCTGCGGACGCACAGATCCACTATTCTGCTTTATAAATCGCTCTCAGACCTAGAACTGTGCTCAGCTGTTTTTGGGTCAGAACCCTCCTCCTACACACCCACATTCTGCCATATACGGTCAATGCAAAGTATCACATGAATAATTACATATGCATAAGCCAGTGAGTTTCTGGCTTTTAACAGTAAATCGCGACAACGGAGAGGTTTAGAAAATGTGATTTTACAGAGGCTGAAACTCGAGGTGCTTGTGGTGGATGGACGGAAAAATGTTTTATTTGGTGGTGAAATGTTGACGCATTACGAACACGGAAGTGCTCCGAGTGACGTCTCGCTGCAGCGCGTCTGCTGTCAGTCTGACAGAGAGATCGATCAGGATCCAAGATCTAAGAGAAACGTTTAATGACAACATTTAATTTAATCCAAAGGGGAAGACACGTCATGTTGTTCATCCTGTTAAACAGTCAACCTGTTGGATCAATCGCTGGTTGAAACCTGAGAACGGCCGGTGACACCGGGTTTTACTGGTTCCGATGGTTCTGTTGATCTAATACTGGACCCAGCTGATCCATAGGATGCTCTAATGAATCTATCAGCTGATCGATCGTCCAGTCATTATCTAGAAATCTCTAAAAACTCTCTCCCATTCATCCGGAGTCTGACTACTGGCTGAGCTGCAGCGCATTCCAGCGCATTACGCACAAGTGTCACTGCAGGATTCCTAAGTCTCAGAAATCACAATTAATGCACCAATAAGTTCAGCTGTTCTATAATCTGAAGACGACTGGATGAACATAATGGGATATTTTTCAAAAATGCGACATCTTTTCATTCAGATTTTAATTTTTATTATTTTTAGAGACAGATTGTTGGTTCTGTGTGCGCGAGGGTCTACAAGTCTTTAATTGTGTCATAAATTCAACATTTTCCATCTCACCAGCTGCTCTGACAGGTTTCACGTCTCCAACGTGTGCTTATGCAAGGTCTAAAGTTTGCTTAGAGTTGTCACATTTTTCCGTTACGTTTTCTTTTATAAATCCCAAATTTTGCGTAAAAAGTGACTTACGCAACTTTTTGGCCCATTTTGTGCTTAAGCAAGTTTTATAAATGAGCACCCTGGACTGCTCGGGGGGGGGGGAACGGGGTTGTTTATATATCACATCTGTTATTGATATCACAATATTAAGCACTGTTATTGCATATTGCAGTTTTTCCTAATATCGTCCAGCCCTAATTTGGACTATAAAAAAACTACATTATTATTATATAAAACAGGAATATCAAAGAGGTGAGGTTTTTAATTAAATGTTAAAAAGGTTAATTTAATTCAGATTCAGTCCAGCGCCACCTGCTGGTATTCCCATTATCAACGATAATAAAAGAAACACACATTCAACATTTGATTAGAAGTTAGATACTGATAAATCAGTTCCTCAGTAGTGGGTACTTTTTGTAGTATTTGTACCAGTTCCTTACTTCAGTAGTTCATCTACAACCAGACTGTCACTTTACGATATACTAAATCTTTTCCTGTCACTTCAGTGGAAGATACTTAAACCAACCAGTACTAACAGGACTGAACTTTACCTGCACTGTAACAAAAATTACCCCCTTTTAACATAATAAAATTAAGGCAACAGATTACAATCAATATTATTAATTAGATTCAACTAGTTATGAATTTGAGTTCAATTTAATTAATTTTAACCTTTTACAGTAATTAATTTAAATTAAGTCCATTCAAATACAGAACGAAAAGGAATTAAGTAGATTTTACTCAAAAATATTAAGTTGATATGAAAAACAAAACTTGAAATTAGTCAAAATTACTAATAAAAATTAATTAAATTTTACATCAATGTGAAACTAAATTTATGTTATTTCTACTCAATAAAATTAAGGCAACAGATTACAACTAATATTATTTATTAAATAGGACTAGGTTTGAAATTTAGTTAAATTTAACACATTTGGACCTTTTACAGTTACTAATCTAAATTAAGTACATTCTACAAGAATAATGAAGAAAAGTTCACTTTATTTTAAACATCAAAATGGCATGAAAAGTCATAAACAAATACATTATTTTTCTGAAATAGAAAACTGTAATAAAGAGAAATCTCTACACAGCTAAAGTGACAAAACATTAACTCTTGGTTAATATCCAAAACACTTCACTAAACTTAACAGTGGCATAACATTCAGCTAAAGCTGAAACAATGGGTCAAAAGAAAAGGTTTCATTTTAGACAGCAACAATTACCATCTAAATTGTAAAACTGCACATAGCAATGCAAACAAAAAGTTATTACTTTGAACTGTTAATGATGTAGTGTTAGGCAGAATTTTTAAGTAGGAAGTGATCAACACTTCTTTGGTTTATAACATTCATGTAACAATACATTTACATTTTCAAACAGACCTTTTTATCTGGTAAAATAATATCTAACACATTTCTTTAGCTTAGTTTCAACACATACATTATACGCATAGAAATAAACTTGCATAACTCTCCCAACATTCTGAAATGAGAACAAACCACAAAGTGCTGTGTAACAATACAGACTGCTACATTGTCACTGTTTTTCTTGAGTGCAGTGTGCACTGCAGCCAGACTCATTTTAAAGCGGCTATCTGGAGCATTTTTCTCTGTATCAAAGTTTTCTAAATGTTTTAAATGATATTTCAGGTCTAAACTATGATCTATGGGTTGAGTTCCACAACATCTGTCATTCTGATGAAGACCCTCCTTCCTCCTAGAGACCCCTTTCCATTATTTCTTGCCGCCGACATTTTTCAGCCAATGAAATTCAAATTTCTGCATTCTCTCAACATGCACACGCATCGACCAAACCTGTACCAGTAGGGGGCGCTGTCGTACAGGACGCTCCGCGTGTTTCTCTGTTTGCGTCTCAGCCTCACGGCTCATTTCTACTAAAACCTACCCATTCCCCAGATAAAGATGGATTTATTTTTATTTTTAAACCTTTCACCTCACAGAATGGCAAGGCTCGACAGGATTATGCATTTATTTTGGTCAGAAAGTTCATCCAGGGCCGAGTCAAGTTCAGCTTCAGAGTCCAGCAGCAGCTCTCTGCTAACAGAGCTAATATCAGAAGCAGCAGGGACAGAGAGGGCTCATCAGACCCTCGTAGTATTGTTGGAATAAGATTGTGAACTGTGAGTGATTAAACCCTACACATTGAGCGGTACAGTTCATGTCCGAAGTATATGCGCCGCGTGCACGCGCGCACACGCAACCGGACGCGCGTGTCGAGATGTTTTGAGGAGGAGCCTTTGGACGCTAGATTCAAAAACTGCTCTCCTGATGAAATCCTCCGGAGTGCTGCTTTAAGTCAAAAGTTTGTTCTTGAGGGTCTGGATCTTGGCTGACAGCTTCGAAGCATCCAATTCCAAGAACAGTTTTTGGAAAACCTCAAAAGGTGTACCTGAGCTGTCTGGGATACTGAAGATTCAGTGCATAGGTCAAGCCGAGGAGGATCAAGCAGGCTCTGGGAATACTTTGAAGTCCTCTGATGACTTCCACACCCTCAATGATTATCCCAATGTCTTTGGGTCCATTGCAGGTTGACGGTCCAACCTTTGTGATCACAGTGATGGCCACTTCTAGTTGCTGAAGTTCCCCAAGGTCATCAGTGTCCTGCAACAGGAAACTGTAATTAGTGATATAACTTGTTGCTAAAACAAATTGTTAGTATATAGAAGCAATAAAGATAACCACTTACAAAATCAGCATCTAGTTTCTCAGACAATTACATTATAACATCAGATAAAACATTTTAAAGGCATTCTGTGCAGTTTTTGCTTGTTTTTTTAGCACCCGCTAGTGTCTGTTTAGGTTAAAAGTGCAGGTCATCCATCATTCACTTCAAGGAGGAGATCAGCCTATGGTTCTGCAGAGTTGCACATGTTACTTTGATAGCTGAACTTAAGGTCACCTGCTGCATTTTTGGTCCTGTTGTCTCAACACCTTGTTTATCATTGGAGTTAGGGTCTTTAAAGAGCAAGTCACACACATTTTTTTGGCTGATCAACTGTAAAATTAAGTGACTTTTAGTGCTGTAGACATGTATAGCCATTATTATGGCATTTTAGTTCATCTTTAAAGGTGTGGTTTTCTGGGTTATTTTATAGTTTTGCATTGTTCTCTAGTGTAATTCAATGCTATCTGTGTCATTTTAATAAAGAAAGAAGCTTTGATGCTTATGATACAAGCTTTAGAAGTTTCTCATCTGACACCTGAATTTGAAACAGCAGGATTCTCATTAGTATTCATGATATGCACAACACTCGCTTCTGATTGGATGACCGAAACGTCAATACTCCGCCCCCCGAAATGTCCTGAGATACTTTGGAAAGTGAAAGAGTGAAAAAGTTAAACACCCAGGTAACAAACAGTAACTTCTAGTCTTTACTAAAGATTAGCTTTGAGGGAGCTGCTTCCTGCTAAAACTCATTTCCTCAGCGTTCCTCCTGTTTTTCTCCTCTTGCTGTCTGTCAGCCGCTCTCCCCTCCAACAAGGGGGGGGTCGGGTCGCGCAGCGTGGCGCTTAACGGCTTAAACACACACACATACATACACAGAGAGGGAGGGAAAAAAACGAGAGAGATGGACCTGCGGCAAGCAGCCAGCCAGGTATATCCCCGAGTTGGCAACACTGCGTCTGCGTGCGTTCCGCCATGTTGAATTTTCAACAAAAACAAAAGCTAGCATCTGGGCGGACCAAAAGGCCTTACCATCTCAGCCAATACACGTTGTGACGTCAAACCGGGCAGAAATGCAGATCCACATTTTTAAGTTTCATTTCTTACAGATTCTGTTTTTTTAAATAACCTTGGCCTACATGACAGGCTCAGGAGGACCTATTGGAAACTATGAAGACCTGAAAAAAATGGATTCTGAATAAACCACCCCTTTAAAATCTAAATATTTGGCTGTCAGTCACTGCTCTAGCACTGACCTCTTGGTTTGCCAGGTGGTCCCTTTTTTGGTGAATTTGTCAAAGAGTAAGTGAAGGATGACTCTGGTAGTGGGGTCACTTGCACTTTAAATAGCATTACTATTAGGTTTACTTACATCAAATTCTTTGATGAGATGTTCACTGTGTTCTCCAAGATATTCCATAAGGCACCGCAGGACAACTTCCCTGGTCCTCTCAACAGAAGGGCACACCAAGTCCTGGAGAGGAAAGCAACCAATAATTCAGTCACAGAAGATAAAAATTTATGTTTCCATGCTTTAGAAATGTAAATATGTAACACAGGAAAGCTGCATTGTATTTATGATTGAACTGCATTTCCAACCTCAAATGTCTTGTGATGAAGTCTGTAATGCTGCAAAAGATCAACCCTTGTTGTTGCTCTGAATCTACAGCTTTTACACAGCCATCTCATTTGGAGGTACCTAAAAAAGAAGAAAAGTATCAGATGACATTAGTGGTCTTTCAATTTTACAATGCTTATAAGCAGTTAAAAAAAAAATGTATTAATGTAATTTCAATTTTACAATTGACATTAAGCAGATGATATCAATTAAAACTAATGTTACTTGTGTCTTCAAAAAAAATCACAACCCCAGACAAGTACATTGCCGTCTGTGCACAAATTTGGTAATATTATCATACAACATGCTTTAGAACTGTAGATTGTTTTTCTTATTGTAGCTGATCATTAAATTCAGTTTGAAATAGGGATGGGTACGTTAAGTTTTCTTTTTTATACCAGTAATTTAATTTTGCAGAGTACCAGAACAATACTGTTTTGGTACTTATATTTTTAAGTCAAACTCTAAACAGAAAAAGTAGTTAAATGAAGTACATTTAACTACTTTAAATTTGGATTTAAAAAATGTATTATTTATCTTAATTCAAAAAAGTAAACAGTATGAAGATATAGTACAAACAAATATATTATTTGGAGAAAGAAATATAAAACATCTAGTCTAAGATGCTGAAATAAATGCTTAGATCCCAAATATTAATAAAGGCCAAATAAATAAGAGGTAAAATTAGACTTTAAAAATGATTTACTATGTACAATAAACATGTGACCTAACAAATTTCCTTTAGAAATATCAGCATTACACCTCTAGTGTTGGTGATGTAGAGGAGGAAGGCTGAGGTTTTTTTTTTTCTTTAGTGGAAGACAGGTCATCCTTCAGCTCGGATTTTGATGCTGTGAACAATGAGGTGCGTCTTTAAACTGACGGTATTTCCATATTTAGCAACATATATTTTATCACAAAAGTTATTCATAGCTCTGTTGTCGTTTGCTTTAAGTTCAGCCAAACCTTTTATTTTGAGGGCGTTTTATACCGCGAAGTCAGGAAAGCGTTGTTAAATACTAAAGATGAAATACATGCCAGTTCAGTGCCGTTGCAAGGCTGGGACGCGTGTGTCACGACATTGTGGAGTACTTTATGACACATACAGCAGTAACAGCACGACTAAACGCTGAACCACTACTAGTACGGCAAACAAACAACCGCCAACCCAAACCATGCGTTTCACTGTGGAATGTTTACGCAATTAATATTTACATTTATTAACATTCTATTCCAATATATAGCTCGCTTACCCATTGTTTAATAATTAAAAGATAGTCCCAACATGACGGGAGTTCTGAGTTCTGACCACATGCGAAAAGATGCACTTCATACTTCCTGTTCTAAGTTCCCGCGATATATTGTGACTATCGCGCGATTTTGAAAGCCTAGTGTGTGCCCATGACAACAGCACGCCTCAGTCACGTGGCAGACGTGAAACAAAGGAGCGGGAAGAACGCATCCGCGGCTCTTAAAACGGATATGTTTTACTGCAAAAGTACCGAAATTTAGCACAGCCAAAGAACCTTTCGGTACCATTACCTACCAGATGTTTTTGTTCAGTGAAGAGTATCTGTTCCCAGCCCTAAACGGGCTAATCCTAACCGAGATTCTAAGAAGAAAGCTATTTGTAGCCTACCGTACTTTTCAAAATAAAATCCCAAGGCGCTTGAAAAGCACAATACATTTTTTAAATTAAAATAATTAAATATAAAGATTAAAAAAGAACTAGAAAGCCCGAGGTATACAGAAGTGATAGCAAAACCAGCAGGAAAATAAGCTAATGAGCAGGTAGTGGATGAACAGGAGTTTACAGAAATGCCAGCAAGAACAAAAAAACGCATCTAAAAAGAGTTTTTCATAAACGCCCTTTTCTTAGTAAACTGGCTAACATAAGTATTTTGAGAAAAACCACTGCTGAAGATAAGAACTTACCTTGTGCTCAGACCTGCCTTGCTCCTGCACAGCTTATGGAGGCCTGTCCTCCTGCTCGCGAGCTCCACCCAGAAAAGGCGCAATTTCACAGGAAGTGCTGATCAGTTCAAAATGGCCTAATTTTATTAAGTTAAATTCACTTACATAAATCTAAAATGAATAAAATAATTAACTTTTAAATAACTTAAATGAGTAGATTTTATAATGAGAAAATTTATTTAATATTGATTTAAATAGGTGCCACAAAATCAAGAAAGTAATTATATTTAATATATTTTATTAAATATATTATTTAAAATCTTCTAGACCATAAAATCCTTTTTACAGTGTGGTTACCAGTAGAGAACTGGTAGAGCTCTGATTAGTTAAGGGTTGAACATCTGGCTGTTTAATGAGTTCTTCCAGAACTGGAGACATGGCATCCCAGCAGGGGCGTGGCTACGGGTGGGCCTGGGCGGGCCTGGGCCCACCCACTGTGTACCTGGGCCCACCCAATCAAATGGCTTCCTCAACAACTGAATATATATATTTGTTTCATTTTTGAGGGATCTCATTTAAATCATCATGAAATGAAGTAGAGCAGAGTAAATTTGACATCAACAGCATGAATGTGTTGTGGTGATTTCATAACTATGACATCATTTGTAAGTCTTGCTCTCATTGGCTATTTTGAATAATTTCGGAACTCTCCAGACAAGCTACGGTAACAGCGCAACTGTGCGTCTGCTGCTGTGACTTGTATTGTCAAAGCATTTAAGAAATGGCAAAACAAATCTTCATTTCAAAATGTTTCAAAAAACAAAAAGTGGAGGACCTGTCCTGTGTTACAGGGTTAATAAGCTTTGGAATTTAGATGTTTTGTTCAAAGATCTTTCTGTCGGTTTCTGACAGGTTCCTCTCTCTTTTGCGGTTCACATTTTGCAGCCTCCCGCGACCCGGACCCGGATAAGCGGAAGAAGACGAGACGATTTTGCAGCCTTGTACTTTCGCGAAATGTTTTGTGCAACTTTGCATGCTTTAAACTTTGTTTTACAGCGCAGTGTTCATGCGTCCTGACTCCCTTTTGCGCGCTGACCAAGAGTCTGGATGAGTGGCGCCCTTATGCTCCTTCCCTTTACGAGCTTCTTTTCTACAGCAAGGTGGGAATGAAAATCTACACTTTTACAAGTAGGAAAGATGTTTTAACTGATTGACAGACTGCAGAATCAGAACCATGGAGCAGCATGATGTCTCCAAACGGTGCGCTCTGCGCTCTTCTCTTTTTCCTCTCTCTCTCTCTCTCTCTGTCCGACCTGAAATAATTAAAGTATTTGACCCGACGGCTCGGGCTGAAATTGAGACCTCTAGTGATAAACACAGAGCAGCTCTCAGATCACTTCTCTCAGCATCTGCTGTGTGTTAATGTTTT
>SSNR01000219.1:17479-72704 GCA_006937965.1 Callopanchax toddi | reverse complement strand
TTTTTATAAACGCCCTTCTCTTAGTAAACTGGCTAACATAAGTATTTTGAGAAAAACCACTGCTGAAGATAAGAACTTACCTTGTGCTCAGACCTGCCTTGCTCCTGCACAGCTTATGGAGGCCTGTCCTCCTGCTCGCGAGCTCCACCCAGAAAAGGCGCAATTTCACAGGAAGTGCTGATCAGTTCAAAATGGCCTAATTTTATTAAGTTAAATTCACTTACATAAATCTAAAATGAATAAAATAATTAACTTTTAAATAACTTAAATGAGTAGATTTTATAATGAGAAAATTTATTTAATATTGATTTAAATAGGTGCCACAAAATCAAGAAAGTAATTATATTTAATATATTTTATTAAATATATTATTTAAAATCTTCTAGACCATAAAATCCTTTTTACAGTGTGGTTACCAGTAGAGAACTGGTAGAGCTCTGATTAGTTAAGGGTTGAACATCTGGCTGTTTAATGAGTTCTTCCAGAACTGGAGACATGGCATCCCAGCAGGGGCGTGGCTACGGGTGGGCCTGGGCGGGCCTGGGCCCACCCACTGTGTACCTGGGCCCACCCAATCAAATGGCTTCCTCAACAACTGAATATATATATTTGTTTCATTTTTGAGGGATCTCATTTAAATCATCATGAAATGAAGTAGAGCAGAGTAAATTTGACATCAACAGCATGAATGTGTTGTGGTGATTTCATAACTATGACATCATTTGTAAGTCTTGCTCTCATTGGCTATTTTGAATAATTTCGGAACTCTCCAGACAAGCTACGGTAACAGCGCAACTGTGCGTCTGCTGCTGTGACTTGTATTGTCAAAGCATTTAAGAAATGGCAAAACAAATCTTCATTTCAAAATGTTTCAAAAAACAAAAAGTGGAGGACCTGTCCTGTGTTACAGGGTTAATAAGCTTTGGAATTTAGATGTTTTGTTCAAAGATCTTTCTGTCGGTTTCTGACAGGTTCCTCTCTCTTTTGCGGTTCACATTTTGCAGCCTCCCGCGACCCGGACCCGGATAAGCGGAAGAAGACGAGACGATTTTGCAGCCTTGTACTTTCGCGAAATGTTTTGTGCAACTTTGCATGCTTTAAACTTTGTTTTACAGCGCAGTGTTCATGCGTCCTGACTCCCTTTTGCGCGCTGACCAAGAGTCTGGATGAGTGGCGCCCTTATGCTCCTTCCCTTTACGAGCTTCTTTTCTACAGCAAGGTGGGAATGAAAATCTACACTTTTACAAGTAGGAAAGATGTTTTAACTGATTGACAGACTGCAGAATCAGAACCATGGAGCAGCATGATGTCTCCAAACGGTGCGCTCTGCGCTCTTCTCTTTTTCCTCTCTCTCTCTCTCTCTCTGTCCGACCTGAAATAATTAAAGTATTTGACCCGACGGCTCGGGCTGAAATTGAGACCTCTAGTGATAAACACAGAGCAGCTCTCAGATCACTTCTCTCAGCATCTGCTGTGTGTTAATGTTTTTTTTTTTTTTTTTTTACCGCAACGAGGTGTCCGTCAGACGCGATCAGAAACATCAATTAAGTTATTTATTAAGCCGTTCTGATGATCAGGTTGTGTTTAAACGAGATCAGTGTGATCATGTTAATGCCTGTCTGAGAGAAGTGTATAAAGTGTGTAGTGAGGAGTTTTACAGGCTCAAAACTTCTGGAATAATTGTAAAAATATAAAACTGATACTTGGCGGATTTCACCGCAATTGCGGGTTATTTTTAGAACGTAACTCCCAGAATAAACGAGGAATCACTGTATAGACACAGATCTGCTTAAACAAAAGTTACATTTACAAATACACTTATTTTCAATTACATTTTTGGGCCCACCCATTTTTTATTAGGCCCGGCCGAAAATCTATTTCTGGCTACGCTACTGCATCCCAGTATCATGACATGTCTTTGAACTACTATGGAGTTTGTCGCTGTATGCACATCTTTAGTTCTGACATGAAACCACTGCAGGTCATTTCTCTAAGATCTGAATAGTCCAGCTGATGGTGTCATAGAGAACACAGCTGCTAAAAAGGAAGACTTCCTGTTGAATCTGACTCTGAAATAGTTACTGAGTTCAGTTTATATTACTGTAGGTAAAATAGGTGTTTAACAACTTGTTAAATGTGCCAGAATGCAGAAAATGGCGTCTTCGCCAAAGATTTTTTCTTTGAGGAAGTGTCCCCCCCACATTTTTTTTGCTTGTGACGCCCCTGCATTCTTGGTCATATTCTCAACACAAATACAAGCTTCTGTTCAGTCTAAGCACTGCTGTGTTTAATTGTGCATTGGCAGTTAATAATCTGTATAACTTAAGGGGAAAATGGAAGGGTCCTCAATTAAAGTCCGGTACTGTCACCATAACACCATCACCTTATAGCATGGTGCAAAATAAACCAAGGGATGAAATGCCGTCATACATCTTGGAACTAGGAGTCATGACCTCTTTCAGGCTGTCCAGTGTGAACAGGGGACCATGGGGGCTGTGGACATTTAGCCCAATGCAGAATGCTGAAGCTTGGAGCTTTCTAAACATGTCTCCATTCACAGCGCCCGGTTAGAAACAGGGCGTCCGCCAGCTCAGAAGAATAATACCAGGCAATACACATGCACTTGACCCTGTCTGATCTTCTGAGAGAGTGTCCTCCTGACAAAGTGGCATGGTGGGGAGGAGGCGACAGCGAGGCAGTTAATTCAGCTCCCACTGCCTCAGCTCATTTGTGGCGAAGACAAAAGGACCACTCTGCCCTCCCTTCAGCCTCTCCATAATCAGCTTTAATTACACCTTCAACCAAACTTTCTCTGCCTCCACAGCTTCACTGTCACACAACAAACTCAGTCTGGGAATGCTATGATTGATCAACTCGAACCAAGGCTATTATTATGGAAACAAAGCTATTTTTACAGCACCAGTTTAACACAGACCACAGGAGGGAAATTATGTGAAGGACAGGTATAAAATACATCTTTTAATAAACGACGAGGTGTCAATGACAGCTTTTCTGCCACTTGTGTTACCCTCAGCAGAGGATTAATGGATTCCTCCTGTTACACTGATTATTTATCTTTAATTGCCAAATCAGGACGCAGCACTCCATTCTCTCTTTTCCTCTTCAGAGAACAGATGGTGGTAATTAGAGAATCTGATTCACTAAATAAAAACATTCACATCCCCATATCATCACAGCCGCCTGTTACTCTTAACTTGATCTTATTTGTGCATCTTCATCGTTATTATCTCTGCTTGTCAGGGAACAGACTCAAGTGGCATGTAATGGCTCTATGGGTGTAATGCTTGTTGAATTGCTGCGTACTTATGGCAACACAGAGTTCTCAGTGGTCTGGAATTCTAATGATCCTCCTCCTACAGGTCTGCCTGTAAGCCCTATCATAGACCTTATTGTTGACGCCATGAGTGCAGAACAATGGTGCTTAGACATTCCCCTCTGCAGAATAGAGTTACAGTAGATAGATATAACCATCTTACTTTGTTCCCACAGCAAAGGATTTGATGATGCTATTCATCATAAATATAGAGGGGACTTGGGCGCTGTGTGGGAGGTTTAATATTCATCACTAATGACTTGTCCCTGAAGGCCTTACAAATGGTTAATGCCCTTAACGTGCACATAATACATGACAAGCACATGACATATTCACCACTAGCAGGAACTGCTGCTGAAAAGTTGACCTAAATTATGAATAATGTCAGTGTGTCTGCACTGTCAGATTAAAGACAGCAGCAGCATTGCAGACAGAACGTTGTATTAGAATCATTTACTGCAGACTGGAGGATCCATTTGACGGAGGTTTCTTCATGTCTTCTCTGCTCTCAATGTATGAGAACTGTCAAAATCCTCGTGGTTTCCTCTCACCTGATCAATCACTGCTGACTGTTTGAGCTACTCAGACCTACCTTTAAATGAGAAGAAACAGTGATTTATTGATCACTTTGGTAGAGGTTTAAGACCTGTTTGATCATAATGTATGTGTAAAATGACATGTTTAATGTGCAGTCACTGCTATACATCTTCTGACCTAAAGCTACGCATGCTATATTTAAATCAGAATCAGAAAAAATTTTATTGCCATTGTCATTGAATGTAATTCGCAGACTAGGAACTTTTTCAGCGATAAGGTGCAGCATACACACACAGAATAAAAAACACAAGTAGCAGCACAAAACAGTGCAACATGCTGTTAAAGTGACAGTTAATGAGTATGTTGCTAATTGTTCATGAGCCAAACAGCAGAGGGAAAGAAACTGTTTTTGTGACGAGAGGTTCTTGTCCTGATGGACCGTAGCCTCCTGCCAGACGGAAGTGGTTCAAACAGACCATGTCCAGGGTGAGAGGTGTCAGCTGCTATCCGGCCTGCTCGCCCCCGAGTCCTGGAGGCGTACAGGTCCTGGATTGATGGTAGGCTGCAGCCAATCACCTTCTCAGCAGAGTGCACAATGCACTGCAGTCTCTGTCTTTCCCTGGCGGTGGCCCCAGCGAACCACACAGTGATGGAGGAGGTGAGGATGGACGCAATGATGGCCGTATAAAACTGGACCATCGTCTGGACCAAGGGTGTAAATTTGGCATGGACGGAGGGGACATGTCCCCACCAATATTCAGAAATCACTGAAATGTCCCCACCAATAATTTGATCGGATGCAGAAATAGCGTAGCGTCCCCACCATACGCAGCAGCGGAGCGAGGCGCTGCGTGAGAAGCCTCTCCTGCCTCTGCGGGTTTGGAGGTGTGTCTCTGATCGACTGACGTGAGCCCCTCGCGGCCCGCACCGAGCCGCTGACAGGACCTGCTGTGGGGCGGACTGGACTGGCCATCAGGCATTTTACCAGTCGTGATGTTAACTTTGGACCGGACCGATCCGGACCAGCGCTACGGGACGGCACGGTTTAATCTGCACTTCCTGTTTAATCGCTCAGACTAAGGAGGAAGCAGAAACTCTCTTTTCTGTCTCGCGCTTTGCCAGACTCGCAGCTCGCGCCGTTGTCATAACAACCAGCTGACAGACAGCTGTAGAGGTTGTATTTATACACATCAGGTCAAAAGCATCAGAGAACATCTCGAATATGACCTTAAAACAAAATAACAGAGCATTAACTGGATATTCAGTCCAGTCTAATCTAGTTTCTCTGGACCTGTAAGGTCCAGGTCTCAGTCAGGTCCAGGTCTCAGTCAGATTCAGGTCTCTGTTCAGCTTTTAGTGATCGTTTTGTCACTCAGTATCATTAGATGCAGAAACAAAGAAGGCAGAAATCCTTTATGTGAAATTACTAAAAAGGTAAAAGACATTTTTAATGAAAATATATAGAGTTTTTGGATTTAACCATAAATCATTTAAACTTAAACAGTTTATTAGTTAAAGTTTGGAGAATAAATCAACTAAAGCAGGTGGTGTGTTTGAGGGCATGTAAGTAAAGTTTAGTTCTATAGCAGCTTTCACAGACAAAAATCACAAAGTGCTTCATAAAAAACAGAATTAAACCTGATTAAAAGACAAAGAACCAAAAGCATCAAGATTAAATAAAAGACTATTAAAAGAAATGAAATAATGAAGGACAGATTAAGATTTCTTAGACAAAATAAAAGACTATAAAATTAATAAAACAAATAAAAAATATCATAAAAAATCAAAATGGTTAAACACCAATAAGAGAACATAATAGATTTAGTTAAAAGCATTTTTAAAATTGGGTCTTCAACTGCTTTTTAAAAGGTGTCCAGACTGTCTATACAGCGTAAAACTAAAGGAAGTTAATTCCAAAATCCTGGTGCATGATGGTCAGTAGAAAGTCCTCCAGTTGCAGGACTAGACCTGTCCTGTTTGTAGTGGATGGGGGTCATCAGCTGCTAGCCGGGTTGGGATGGGGGCTGTGGTCTATAGTTCTGTTCACTGTTTTAGGGAACAGACTTTGTTTTAAAGTCAGTTATAAGGTTTTCCTGTTTGGATTTTATTAAACTAAAAACGACCCAATACGCATGGATAATTATAAATATTACATTAAGACACTGTATTTCAAGGAAAATACAAGAACCAGATTAGATTTATATTTTAAATAAGACTTAATACTGCTCTCACAGCTGTAAAAAGCTAAAAGAAATTATAATGTAGAAATATACAGGCTTTTTAGATTTAAGAGTTTGCCAAAACTCTTAATTTGAAAACATTTTTTTCAGTGCACAAAATGTCAGGAGGAGGTGTAGAGGTGGACCCAAATGCTGAGGTGACAAAAAGAAGAAGCGAAGGTAAAAACTCAAAAAAGGATTTGTTACAAAAACGGGATCAAAAGTACAAACAGAGGAACTAAGGTAGAGACTAAACTGAGAAAACTAAACTGGGAATACTGATAGGACTGCTACTACGACAATATGGGACAAATGAGTGTGACGAAGACGAACCATCAAGAGGACAAGAAACAGGAGGGTTTAAATTATAAAAAAAAAAGAAATCTGAAATTTATGCTAAATTTACATCATTATTTTAAACCTTCAAAAAAAAAAAAAAAAGTACAGAGTCCAGATAGAAACATGTGTTTTCAGTTCCAACATAATGAAGTCATAGTGTTCACAGGGTCCAGCAGGTCGGGTGTGTGTTGCTGTATTTCTGCTACGTCAAATTCATAAATAATGAAGGCTTCAAATTAAAGCTGGACTTTTAGTTGGCTACAAGCGAGTGTGTAAATTATTCCTTGGACACGCATCACTCGCGCTCGCTGTCTGTTCTCATTTCTGGGCTCTTTACTGTGAGTGTAAAAAAACACAGCAGATTTTAAATTAATACCACAGACAGCAAAAAAAAATCTTTTTTTTTTATCTACTGATAATCTTTAAGGCAATTTTCAGCCCCTAGTATCAGCACTGATGCTGAACTTTGTCACCTTCCTTGCTAATATTCCCATCGAGTTAAAAAAAGGAAGCATTTCTCCCAAAAAACATGAATTGTCTTTGCATTTTATCAGTGGCTAAGCTACAGTGCTGTGATAAAGTAAGTACCTTCTTGTTCACCCCTTGTAGACTTTCATTGCATATTCGCCTTAATCCACGTTTAGCCTTAAAGTAACCAGATGGAGTATCAGGATTAGTACTTTCATCAAAACCCTGCCATGTCCTATATCTGTCTGCTGCCCTCTGGTGGAGGACTGACAGGTGGAAAGGGACAACTGTAGTTTTTATTGCTGTTGTATAAATACATATTAAAATAGAACATACTATAAGTGACAATAGTTCAGCTATGAACACAATTTAAAAAATATTATAAATATTTCAGGCTTTAAAGATGTTCCGATACCACTTTTTTCAAAACCGATCCGATACGATACTTAAATCTGAGTACTCGCCAATACCGAGTATCGATACCGATACTTCTACCACACAAAAAAATGCAACAAATTAGAATACAGGTTTTATTTTTTCTTCTCTGCTTTTTACAACAAATAACTGAGTTAGGTAAAAATAATAAAATATATTAATAAAAATGATCGCAAAACTAAAATATAAGGTGAAAAATAACCATTTTCTGTGATTTCACAGTGAAATTATTGCAGTTTTCCACATTTTAACCAAATAAAATGAACTATTTGGCACCATCTCCAGCTCTCAACCCACACTGTTCCTCTTTAGCTCAATAGCTCCCCCTAGTGTTCAATATAGGAAACTACAACATAAATCACAAGTCACAGACAGTAGTGATGTGACGTTCATGAACGAACCGAATCTTTTGAACGGCTCTTCACTGTGAACTAGGAGAACCGAGTCTTTGTAGAGAACCGTTCATTTTTTGGGGGTGACTGTAAGCACTATGCATGCCTGCTTTGTATTCACTTTTTAATTTCATGGCGAAACAAACAAAAGCCTGTTAATGCAGGCAGGGGGTCTGAGGGTGAAAGGGAGGGGTGTGGAGAGGAGTTATTGTTGGGAAAGGGCTTGGGTGATGAGTCGGTTGGAGGTGTGAATGGCTGTTTTTCAATAGGATGAGTTGAAACTCAAGATAACAAAAGAAGTCAAGCTGCCTTCACTGTCAAAGGTGCAGCTGTGCCAATGGGTGTGGCTGTCAGTTGTGAACAGACCACTTATCAGTGTTAATTGGTCCATCACTAACAGACAGTGAAGCCACTGGTATCGGTTTCTGGTATCGGGTAACTTTAACTGATACCGATAGTATCGGCCCATCCCTACTTTAAAGGGTTAATCTATGAATGGATTATTGGAAAGCTGTGTTTCATCTCAGTAGCCACTCTCAGGCCTGATTACTGCCAGACCTGAAGAATTAAATAATTAATCACTTTTCTAATAACTTTGAACCTGTCTGACAACATGAAGTCAGCTAGAAGATCTCACAAAGTAAAGCATCTTGCCCTATTTGAAGAAATTCAAATACAAACACCCCAGAACAAAGTACTTTAGGCTGGGTAAAGGTTAAAGTCAGAGTTTATATAAATATATATATTTGTATGTGTGTATATATATAAAAGAAAGAAACAACACAAAGGCCCATCTCACATTTACTAAAAAAAGTTGATGACCTCCAAATCTAAAATGATTTTCTCAGCTCAGAGAAAAGTGAAGCTTCTGGAAGGTGTGTGTCCTGTTACATATGGAGTAAAGATTATCATACCAAAAACATTTTGATTTCAAAGGTGGGGTGGGGGCACAACGAGCTAGATTACAGGGGTGGGTGTCTGGAGGTGTCCATGATAACAACCCTACACCTAAAAACAACAGCCAGTATCCATTTAATATAGTGGGAGATTTTTTAGGACAGTAAACAATACAGGGCTCAAATCAGAATTTTAAAAAGTTCAGAGGACACGTCCCTCCTGGACCCCCCTAAATGACGTCATGCCAGCAGTCTAACATGGTGGTGGCAGTGTGCTGGTCTGGGGTTGGTTCCAGGTCCTGGATGACTTGATGGAACTCTGCTTTCTAACAGAAAACCCTAAAGTCTGACCTTTGACATTAACCCTTTCATTTCAGCTCCAAGAAAAAAAAGCAATAAAAATGTTTTTGTTTTTGCAAACAAGAAAATGGTTTAAGCACTTTTACATATTTTTTATGAGACATGGAATTAAAATAATATTTGTGGTTATTATATTGTAAATCATCACCAGTGTGATGCTGGAAAATCTTGAACAATATCATTGAAAGTGGTTGAAAAGTGATTTGATTTTGACATATGTTTATGAACTCTGTATAAGTGAATAATAATGCAAAAATTATAAATACCCTTAAATTAAAAAATATTTTCCTTTCCTTAAACTGTTTTATTATTTATGTTCAGTTCATGCTTTACTAAGATGTGCTCTATGAAGTGGTTGATCTGCTCAACAGGGCGCTCATCCAGTTCAAAGTGTTCTGTAGAGAAAAGGCAGCATTCCTTCACAGTGCTGTCAGAGACTCCTCAGTTATAACAACCAGTTATGAGTTCAGGGGTCAAACTGCTTTTCTCATGATGTCATTTTGGTTTGGCTTTTTGTGCCTTAATAAATAAAAAATGCATTTAAATTCCCTCTGCTTATCTTTGTCTGGTAATTGTTGGCTGATCTGGAACATTTAAAATCAAAAACTGATAAAATCAGTAAGAAGGTAAATAGTACTTCACAGCACTGTAAGGGGGGGGGGGGGTCCGGAGTGGGGGGAAGAGATATTGTCCAGTTCCTCTGCCCGTGCTCCCTCCCATCTAACAGGAGGTTGATCCCCCTCAGAGCCAGCCTTCACCTCCTTCTCTGCACTGATCACTCTGTAAACCTGCAGGTGTAGTAGACTGTAAAAGACTAAATGATATGAGCTGGTATTTTCCCTCCTTTTCTCTGGGCTGGGGGTGTTGGGAGCAGCAGAGGGGAGGAGTGTGGCGATGACAGGAGGCGAACACACTACAACTTCATTTGATTCTTGTTTCTCTCCCTCTGCAATAAGCTGCCGGCTCACATTACTGGAGACGAGTGGTTTTACAGTCATTAATTTAGTGGCCCACCTTGTGAAGCAGCCCATTATGGAGGGAGCTGCCATCATCAGAGGGAACCACAGGGGCGACTGTGGTTTTATGGCGACTTTCATTACCGGACCATAAACAAACAATGTAATGGAAATATGGAAACAGTTTAACGTGATTACAAAACTGTGGTGTGTGCACTCAATCAAGACGTCTCAGAAAGACGGAAAATAACTTGTAATGTTCATGTTTTCTTTTTTTTTTCAACAATAAGGAGCCATTGTTCAGAAGGAATTAGAAAGATTTAAAGGCTCAGAGGGACGATCTGGTTCCTCTGTCTTTACACCTGATCTGGTCTGCTCTGCCATTAAAAACACACTAAGTGTTCATTCAGTTCAGTTTATTTATAAAACCTCAGGAGTTTACATTAACATGGACATGTTCTCCTATAAATGCAACACAATACCTAATAATCTAACATGGCCAAAGTATCCCAGTGGAGGGTTTGGCTGGCACTGCAGACTGAGTCACTATTGTCCCTTTAGAAAGGCGTTCAGAATTAGAGACAGCTTAACTCCTCTCACAACTGATGCTCAGTCTGAGTTGGCAAAAGGCTGGAAGATGTGGCTGAACATGAACACAAGATCTGAGCTGAGAAGTTACAAAACAACAGGTGGTTGGTAACTAAACCCAGTAGTGAAACATCAGAGAAGCTAAACTCATTCTGGAGGTTCAGTTTTGCCACTTTGAACAATTTGTACCAAAACCTACAGAAGTGAAAAGATTCAGTCTGGTTTCAGACCTCGCCACAGGACGGACAGCGGGTCACCAGTTGTCACAGCTACCTTGAAAACGTCTTTTTGACCTGATATATTTACCTGTTAACACTTTTATGGAAAAACTTACCATATGATAATGTAACCATTAAATTCTTTTTAATGTGTTTTAAAAACATTGGAACATTTTGATGAGCATTAAACAAACCTTAATGTTATCATCTTTATCTGACACTAACTCTAAATCCTGGCTGAACTTATTCCAGCTGGAAAGCGATCTTCTCTCTCCTCCATTGTTGTTTCTGTTTGAGTTTCTGGCTCCTTGGTTTTACCTGGATATTAGACGACCCTCCTTTTTCCAAATATGTTACGGTATTTAGAAAAAGTTTTGTTTGACAACTAATTCTCATCTTTTATAAAAAAAAAAAAGTTTTAATAAAAAAACTTATAAAGCATTTTTTAATTTAAAGTACAATAAAATGCACTATGTTTCAAATTAAAAACTTCTATGACGTAACAAAACCAAGTTGCTGGTTCGAATCCCACTCGGACTGGGTAACTTGTCAGGACACTTTACCCACATTACCTGCTGGTTAGAGGGTCTGGTAGATCCTGTGTTTGGTCACTTCATTTCCGTCATCCTCCATCAGCATGTGAATGAACGACTGATGTAAACCACAACTTAGAAAAGTACTCTACAAATGTGAGGCATTTACATTTTAATAAATGCTCTTATCTCATATCTTTAATATTGCAAATCGATCTACTTTGTAATTGATCCATTGCTCATACACCGTCTGCAGCTGCTGCAGAACTCTGCAGCCCGTCCTCTAACTGACAAGAGGCAACATGACCAGATCACACCCATCCTGGTCTCTCTTCATTGCCTCCCAGGGTGTTTCAGAATTGAATATAGGACTACTGTTTGTTTTTAAATCACTTAATGAACTGGCACTTCTGTATATTTGAGACTTACTGAACATTTATACTCCTGCAAGGTCACAAGGTCCCCAAGACCAGACTGAAGTCCTGAGGACAGCGAGCCTGGAACAGCCTGCAGTTGCACCCGCTCTGCTCAGACCTTTAGAACCTATGCATCTCTCCTAAAGACAATTGTTCTCATTGGACACCTGCACTATCATTGTTTACCGTTTATATGATCTGTTTATATGATCTGTTTTTTAAGGTCATGGTCAGTGGCGGCCTGTCCATAGGGGGCGCTAGGGCGCCGCCCCACCAGTCCCAAGAGGAAGAAGAAGAGAAATAGTGATCATAAAATATAAAAAACTAACATGAAAATAAAACTAACGAGCCATCCATTATATATACAACAAGTGTTGTGTATAATCTGCATTTAGGTGTAGTTTTGAAACGTTTTCTCACTATTTTTTACCAGATCGATAGGTCGTGTTCCTCTGGGATCTACTGCACATGTCTGGACCGAACGCCGTCCCGACATACCGCTTTGTTTTCTGTTCCTGGCGCATGCGCACTGGAAATCATCCTTAATGCAAAAGATAGGAGACCTAATCGGGACGCAGTTCATAGCGTCCCTGACATGCGCACAACGGCACAGTCAGATATGGCTTATTATTTAAGTATTTACTTTAGTTTTTATCATGAATTATGGCACTGTAACACACTGATAAGTCAAAAGTAATTTCAAATAAAGTAGAAAAAGAAAAAGATATTGAATGACTCAGACCGGACGTTGACCTGGATTGAAGCTCTATAGAGCGCTGTTTAGTTTCACTTTCAGTAGCAGGCAGCAGACGTGAGTTAAAAATGGAGAGAACTAATACAGTTTCATCACTCAAAAGTGAACCGTTCTCCAGAAGAACAGAGCAGGAAAAGCTCCTTCTGAAAGAGGTTGGACCCGACCAGCCGGACGTTGTTTTGAAGCAACCAGCGACAGACAGAGGCAGGAGCTACACACTGGCTGACTGGCTGTGCTAACAAAATGGATATTTATTCAAAGAATCCTTCTTGGCAGCTTGTGACAAAAAAGCCGTTTTATTCCATGGGTTCTGATTTAATCAACTCCATGGTGAGTGACTCATTTGTTTGTTTTTTTAAATTTTATTACCAATGTGTCTTGCCGAATTTTGCTATTGAAAACGCCTATCAGCAAATGGCAGAGACCAACTGTTTTGTGGATTTATATCTTAAATAGCGACATATCTTTATAGCCAAATGTTAGAGGGACACTCATACTGTTGAATGAATGTTAGTTCATGTAGTTTAGCCCATTTTGAGGCATTTCATGACACTTTTCATTAAAAAAACGCATGGTGCTCTATGGGAGTTTTGTATGAGTGTCCTAAAATCGTATTTTAACTTTATTTTGATGGGACATCTCAGTGGATTTGACTTTATTTTGTTGTTAATTCACTTCATTAGTTCAGTGTTTTTCAACCTTTTTTGGGCCAAGGCACACTTTTTCATTGAAAAAAATCACAAGGCACACCACGGGGGGGGGGGGGGGTCTTCTGTCAGAACTGTCTGAGCTCATTGATGGTTGATAATAATAATAATAATAATTGATCCTTTATTAGAGAACTGGTGGTAGGGATTTTTACCAGCAAAATATTCAGTCAGATGAAAATATTTTGCTTCATTCCATGCTCTAGTGGTGATGATGTGAATATTTGCGCATCTGAAAACTTATTTGTAAAAATGCACCCCAGCCAAAAAAATTTTCGCCAGCCGCTACTGCCTGGTCATGCTAATTTTGCACAATGTTCAGCACTTTGAACATCTTGTTTTAGATGTGTTACATAAATACATTTTGACTTGACCAGGAGACGGAGCCACCGACCACAACCCAACTAAAATGATTTAATTTACTGGAGTACAGTTACAAATGCCTGGATTATTACCGTCATACACAAATACAATAAAAAAAAATGCTGAAAACTGAAAAGAGGATTATATGAACAGTTCAGTCGACCAAAACGTTTATTAAGAATCCAAAAGCTCCACAGGTTCTACTGCTCCTGCTTTCAGCCTGTCTGTCTGTACGTCGCCAAGCAGGAAATGTGCTTTCAGTGCCTCTGATTGGGTAAGGGACAAAGCCTCTCCAGATACTAGAGGGATTTGATTTTAACAGTCCATGCACATGGCTTGATATGCTGCACTTCAGTCTTCTGAGAAAACAGCATCATCCACGGCACCGGCAATGAATCTGAAACCTGTGACAAAAAGTCTACCTCTGATGAAGCTGTTCTACACCATCCTGTACTCATCACTAGTGCACACAGATATTGTCCATCCTTCCACCATGTAAAAACATATTTAATGTCAAAGGAAACTAAAAAAGAATCAGAAAATTGATGTGAGCAAAAGCATGAACATGGATTTTTTACAAAATCCAAGACAACCAGTTTATTGGCTGCATATAAAGAGCAGTAGTAAGTTTAATGAGCTTTTAGTCTATGTCTTAAATGTGTATGTTTTAAGGGAATGGATGAGCTGTTGATAGGCCTTATAAAATTTTACATTTTTAAACCAGTTCTTTCATCCCACTAAACAAAATCAAATGCTCCAAGAAAAGGCTGCAGGAAAAACTAAAGTAAACTACAGGAAGTAATTTAAATGTACCTTCATAACAGAATGTTTTGGAGTTCAGATCACAGTGACGTTAGTCGGTCTGCTGGTGGCAGAAAAAAACAGGAAATTAGCTATCATAACAGTTACCATAACAACACAAAACAAAGCAGACAGAAAGGGATGAAAAGGTGACCTCTACTTTTATAGAATACTATTGTCAAAGAAGCCCTCTGAAGCCAACCGCTGGTCATTAAGCAAACTGACTGGACAGAGCAGTGCTCACTTCATATTAGATTATCAGGTATGTATCATATTCACAGCAAATAAGAGTTTATAATAGCGTCCTCATTGCCTGTTTTCTAAACACCTTAGAATAATGCTACCAGCTGGGTGTTAGCAGACATAGCATGTATGCTAATCAGTCTGCTGTTTGGTTACATGCTTACAGACAACATCAGTCTGTGTTACCACATATTAAATGAAATCCTGTGACACAAAACAATGTTCTGTGTGGTGTAGTGGGTGACTTGTTGATAAAGGTTAGTGTTTTATGTCTGTGCCTCTGGCTCAGCAGCACGTCTGTCCATAATACACAAAAATCAGCAAACAAATCTCAACATCAAATGTTCTGAATGTGAATAAATAGGATAAAGTTATATGCCTCGCCTCGCCTTCCTCCGCTTATCCGGATCTGGGTCACGGGGGCTGCATCCCAAGTCGGGCACCCCAGGCCATCCTATCTCAGCCAAGTCCACCAGCTCCTCAGGTGTTCACAGGCCAACCTGAAGATGTATTTCCTCCAACGTGTCCTGGGTCGACCCGGGGGCCTCCTGCCAGCAGGACATGCCCAAAACACCTCCAGAGGGAGGCGTCCAGGAGGCATCCTGACCAGAAGCCCGAACCACCTCAACTGACTTCTCTCTATATGGAGGAGCAGCGGCTCTACTCCAAGTCTCTCCTGGACGTCCGAGTCAGCTTATTAAGACAACTTGTCTTCCATTGGCAAACCATTAAAAAACTTTCTGCCACCACTTAGGCTCCACCCACAAAATACACAACCACAAACAATAAAATTGTTTATAAGAATTAAAATATAGTTGTTACTGGATTAAAATGTTAGAATTAAAATATACACAATAACATTTGAATCAAACTGAATTACATGTGCTGCAGTCAGTTGGCCTGAATGTGGACCTGAAACATGATTTGTTGCTTTGTTCAGAGCTTTGAGATCACCTGTCTTTGTGAACTGGAGCTTTATAAATAAACTGATTTGAACTGCTTAAGTTGTGGTCAGATGTAGTTTTATTATAAAGGCCATACATACTCTATGGTGGGGCAGTTGATAGCCTTGTTGCCTTGCAGGTTCAGTTCCCAGCTATGTCCTGGAGTTTGCATGTTCTCCAAATGCATGTGATGGTTTCCTCCAGATACGTACTTTGGTTTCCCCCCACAGACCAAAGACGTGCATGTTGAGTTAATTGTTGAATCTATATTGTCCCTAGTTGTGTGAATAGCGGTATGCTTTGTTTGCTTTCATAAGACACACTGTGCTGGCAAATCAGCCGTGGCGGCATGGCGATGCGGGAATTTTGCGGCATTCGTGCCGCCACGCTTGGTAGTAATATTACCGCAACGTCGGACTTGTGAATGAAGATTACGCCTTGGCTCAACAGAGGGAGGTGTCACAAATTACGTGTCAAAAGTGAGCCGACCAGAGAAAGTATTTAAAAATCAGGTAGCTAAACATGGGAAAGCTGCTGCGCATTTGTAAACTCAGCGAAGACTCAAACTGGATCCAGGAGCTTCTGGCTGAAGCAGAAGTTGCCTGTCTGTTTATACGAGCACTTCCATCTCACGTCTCTGTACCCTGCGTGTCGACCACCCCCATACCTCCTTTATACCGCCACCAAGAAATCTTTTGTGAAACGCACATGATTGCGAAACATTACCGGCACGGTCTGACCACTTATGAACGACCAAAGGCTCCCAGATGCCGGCTCAGGTTCGCGGCAAATTGTCGGCATTGTTTTATGAAAGCAGCTTGAATGTCCCTGTGATGGACTGGCGACCTGTCCAGGGTGTCCCCCATCTCTCGCCCCATGACAGACACCAGCTACGGATTAGACGGTTCAGAAGATGGATGGATTGACGGATAAAGAAGCTATCATTTAGTTGGTTTAAAATATGTCATTTAAATGTTCTTTTCATCAAAAACCCAACACTTTTCATCCATTCTCATATAGCGGAAAGCTGCTGTTTACTTTGAAGGTGAGACACCTTGGTGTTAGGTTGTAGGGAATCAAGTTTCTCTGACCTTGCTGTTCATTTGAGCAAAGCTGGGTTTGTTTCTGCCAGCTGCACAGACAAATGAATGCTTCAGAGAGGCTCAATGCACTAAATCATGGGAGGAAATGTTTTGTCAAACCCGTAGAGTCATCTGGCCAAATGCACCACATGATATAAAATGAGCAATGATGCAGGCGCATGCATCAACTCACAGTTGACCAGCTTTGTTTCCCTCCTTACAGAGAAAGAAAACGTACATTGGTGCATGTCTTTACCTCTGAGAACAAAAACAGCTGCAGACCTTTTTAAATGAGTTGTTTTTTTAACTTCAAACAGAAAATTTCTTCCTTAAATACCCATTATAAATCAAACTTATAGCCACCATGTTTCATTCAATGATCATTAACTCTCAAAATACATTTTAATTCCTCGTGTCGATTTATTTGATCGTGACAAAAAATACCATATTAAACTTGAAAAAGCATATTTGACATCTTAATGAATCAAATCATACAAAATGAGTTTTCTGTGGAATTGTTATAAATAACTGATTGTATTACGTTGTTTAAACAACCTCAGTTTGAAGAAACGTCATAGTTCTGAATGGACTGACAAGCTAATGGCTAGTAACACCAGAGCCAACAGCTAAAACATAAAGCACACACACAACACCAGTTTTATAAACCATCTTTCATCTGTTGTTACACTTTATTTTCATGAGAAGCTCAAAAGTGTTTTTAGAACACACGCACACACATACACACACATGTAGTTTAGGTGAATGCAAAATGTGCAGCTATGTTAATAAATAAATGCTTGTATGACATTTTAAACATTTAGTTTCTTAGTTCCCCGTGTAGGTTAGTGTCACTAATTGGCATCAAACCACTTCTGGCTTTAAAGTGACCAGATGAAGTATCAAGATTAGTACTTTCATCAAAAACCGTCCATACACAGTCCTATGTCTACTGCCCTCTAGTGGAGGATCCACAGGTGGAAAGGACTTATTTTATTACTTTAACATTGTTATATTATTATAATCAGAGGTGCACATAATTAGTCTGCCAGTATGCATGCATGATATCTGCCAGAGGGAGCGTTCTGCCAGAACCTACTACCCAAACATGCCTTTGCAGACCAGTGCTTTCGTGACCCGATGGCGCAGCCAGCAATCTGACGAGCTTCACATCCTGTTGCAGCACAGAGAGTAAGTGCTCCCATGGCCTCTAGAGTCACACATGGGCAGCACCTCCAACACTTGAGCAGCACCAGTGACACACGCTCGCAGCACCTCTGACACACGTGCACGGCACCGGAAACACATGCACGCGTGCAGCACTGACCACACACACACACACTTGCAACACCTCCGACACGCACGCAACTCACACATGCCCAGCACCGGCGACAGCTTAGTATAAAATTAAATTTAAATGAAGTCAATGCATTGTTCCTACAGCGTGTCCTGTTGTTGAACATCGACTATAAAGCTTTCTAATCTAATCATTTGAAACAGTCAATTTCTTTATTTGTGTTCCCAATTTTTTTTTACATAGTAATTGATATGTGTATAATATATTTTATTTAACACAAATGTAAATTACATATGCACATACAGAATAATCATAGTACGGTAATATTCACCTAAAATAGAACAGAACAGGGAGAAAAGACAAATAATTCTATTCTTCATTGTGTGACTGCAGGTGGGCGGGTCAGTTTGAGTGATGTCACCAGTGGATTTGGTCCTCATGTAGATAACTGATTGAACACACTTCAGAATGACCCAAATATCCCCCTGAGCAGGTAAACTCACTTAGAAGTGACTGTAGTAGACTGTAGAAAAGAGCTGAGTTCTGTTACAGCAGCTAACTGTGTTAGCTTTGACTGTCTGTTTTCAGAACAGAAGTAAATTATATAGTATTTTAGCCGTATGTAATAACTAATTTCTTCTATCTAAATAACACATTGTAGCTTAGGGTTTAACATCAAATCCAGCCTTGAAACAATGAGTTATAATTAATTCTCCAGGGTGAAACATTTAGCACAAAGACTTGTTTTTAAATGTGCAGATGGGAAATCTGAATATTGTCTTTCAAAGTTAAATGAAGGTCTATTAACCAGCTGTGACACATAAAGGCACTCTGGGATTTCCTCAGAGGACATTTTCACTCCTCATCCCAGAGCTCGCAGGTTGTCATCACAGCTTGTAATTACATGCGGGGGTGTCACAGACTCAACGGGTATGGAGGGAGTTCTGAAGGCTTTGATGGGCCCAGGTGGACTAATGAACACACTAGAGGAGACGAGGGAGTGCTGAATGTGAGCTGTCCAAGTCCTCTGTAACACTAGAGCCACCAGACCTCTAACACCCAGAACCACCAGGGACAATCAGCCTGACCCTCTGCTGATTCAGCCTCCACAACAATTATAGTTAAAGGTGTCAGCATTTCATAAATATTAAAGTTAGTAACCAATAATAAGTTTGATAATAATTAGTTTGAACTTTTGATAACCTTTAATAGGTATATATTTTTAATTAAGATTTCATTACATTATATAATAACTCTTACAGCACCAAATAAATAAAAAAATGAGTTAGAGTGTTTTACTCAGTTCACCAGTTGTTCTATGTTCCAATCCTCACCTGTATGGTCATGAGCGTTAGCTAATGACTGAAACAACAAGATCATAAATACACACATTCAAAATGAGTGTCCTCGTCAGGCCTAGAGCCCTAGAGACAGGACGAGGAGCTCGGACATCCAGGAGGGACTCGGAGGAGAACCACTGATCTCTACGTCGTCTCTGTGGGGAGGTGTTTCAGGTAAGTTCTGCTCACAGGAGGCCTCCAGGCCAACCCAGGACACGCTGGAGGGATTACACTTCTGGATTCACTGCCTTCATGCTCCTCCAAGACCCTGATATGCTACCCTCCCAACGATGAGCCATCACCACCTCACTGTGGAAGTTTGGTTCTTGCTCAAAAACCATCATGAACCTATCACGCTCTATCACATGCAATGAAGAGCCCACTGCGATGAGATGCTAACTTGCTGTAGATGTTTTGGTGATGCCTAACCTGCATCAAAATCTGACACAAACACAAAACTAGGGATGCAGAACTTTCAAGAAGGTGTGTGTCCCGTTCCACCTGAAGGTGTGTGTCCCGTTCCACCTGAAGGTGTGTGTCCCGTTCCTCCTGAAGGTGTGTGTCCCGTTCCACCTGAAGGTGTGTGTCCCGTTCCTCCTGAAGGTGTGTGTCTCGTTCCACCTGAAGGTGTGTGTCCCGTTCCTCCTGAAGGTGTGTGTCTCGTTCCACCTGAAGGTGTGTGTCTCGTTCCTCCTGAAGGTGTGTGTCCCGTTCCTCCTGAAGGTGTGTGTCTCGTTCCACCTGAAGGTGTGTGTCCTCTTCCACCTGAAGGTGTGTGTCCTCCTCCACCTGAAGGTGTGTGTCCTGTTCCACCTGGAAACCCTAAATAAATAAATGAAATCATCATTTGTAAAAGTCACTTTGTATTCACTCAGGGTATCTTTGTCTGATGTTTACTTTTATTTTTTATTTTTTTGCTTATTCGAACCTTTGAAGTGTGACACAAAAAAAACCTAAATCAAAATAAGTCTGTGAGGGGAAATACTTCTTCACAGCACTGTTAGGGATGTGAGCTCTCAGTCGTCCTGCTGTACCTACTGAACACAATAACAGCATGTTAGTGTGGCGATGGAGCCTCAGCTAAAGCCACACATAATGCCACTTAAGCTGAGAGCTGAATGAGTTTGTTAGAGTCTCTGAGTTAGTGAGTCTGCAGCAGAGAAGTCTGAGACTGGAAGGAGGAGGATGTTCACTGAAGGATAAGATCAGTGTTTGATCAGGATCAGAAGATTACACTGCTATTAGTGAGACGTCAACCATAACCGCTACCAGAGCCCCGACAAGAAAGGGCAAGGGCCCAAATTATCAGCAGATCTACAGTTTTATTCAGAAAGACGTCACTGAGTACTCTGATCACATGGATTGGTTAGAATCTGCAGCTCACATGGTTTCAAACAGCTGAGGATGACTTTAACCCTCGTGTCATTCTGGGTAGTATGTGGCAATATTATATGTAACAAAAGTTTTTCTTGATGAATTTATAAATGTTTATTTTTTTCTAAAGATCAACACTATAAAAGAAAAATGACGACCTGTTTGTGTAACTGAGGACAATAATGTCCACTTCTTAAAAAAAAAACTGTAAAACCTTTAAAAATGAATCAGTGTTCAGCATTTCTTCCATAGATCTGTTAAACAGCTTCAGCCCTGCTCCAAACTACTGATTTCAATCATTTGGAGGATTTTAGTCCTTTAAATAACAGTTGGATTACTTAATATCCTTGTTGTTATTTATTAAATAACACAAGAAAGAGTTATTTTTAATAAAACAAGTTTTGAAAACTTTGATGGATTATCACACAGGATCAGTTTGTTTCCATTAATGGCCAAAATACACAAATACTGCGATAATAATAGTCCAGATAATAGTAATAAACCAATCGGATGCCTGGGGGTTAAAGCTCCTACATTCTTTGTTTACATGTACTGTACCTCGTACCATGTTCCGTTAAGTATGTAGAACCAAAGAGGAGATTTTTCTTTTCTATGTCCACTCTCAGCCCTTCACTGGTTTTTGGTCTTGTCTGTGTCCTTGAGCAGAGCAGGAGCCAGAGCAGACGCAAACTCTAATGAGACTGCTTCATTCTGCTCAGAAAAACAAAAACCAGGAGAAAGGAGCAGGATGAAATATCTGACTTGTACGCTGTACTCATTCCTTTGGTCCTTGAGCGATGATGCAGCGGGGATGTTGAGAGAATGCTGCTCTGAAACGGTGACTACAAACAGAAGACGTGTCGGAGCAGACTTGGAATCATGGGTAATGCTGTTAAGGGTTTGTCTCCTGCTCCTTCTGTGAAGCTGCTGTGTGCATGTGTGTGTGTGTGTGTGTGTGTGTGTGTGTGTGTGTGTGTGTGTGTGTGTGTGTGTGTGTGTGTGTGTGTGTGTGTGTGTGTGTGTGCATGTGCATGTGTCAACATGGGGATTTTTAGAAAATGAGAGAATTGCAAGCTATCATAACCAAGCTGCTGTCAAATTATCCCTTCATTGCAATTAAGCTGCCATACATTTCACCGCTTGTCTGTTAAAGAACAGCCTGCGGTCTCCTGTCAAACCTTTACTCACGCCCCCTTATCTGTGACAGCAGCACGGCTAGAGTCCAATGATCCCAGTGTGTGTGTGTGTGTGTGTGTGTGTGAGGAGTGCAGCCTTGCTAATGTAATGAGCAATGTCAGAGAACGATAGCAGCAGAAAGGTGGGAGGAGTGACAGAGGAGGAAACAAAGAGGCAGAAGGAAGGAGGCCAGGTCCTTCGACAGAACTGAACTCCAACGTATTGTTGATGGAGAGTAGGATGTTGGAGATTTAAAAATCACAGCTTTGTTTGGCAATTCATGGATCAAATCTCTTCTATATAAAACATCATCAGGGTGTTTAACTCAAGGAACTGATTCAATCAGACCCATTTACCAACAGTCAGTGTTTAATAGCTTTAAGGCTATGTTTACTCTGCAGACTACAGTTAATAAACCAACTATATAATAGTCGGTTTTAGTTTGTGTTATATTAATATAAACAGGGGTGCACATAATTAGTCCAGCAGTACATGTGTGGAACAGATATCATGCATGCATACCAAAACCTACTGCCTGAAGGCGCCTTTGCAGGTCCCACGATCTGAAGACACACAAATCAAATCAAATCAAACTTTATTTATATAGCACCTTTCATGCCACAGCGAGCAACACAAAGTGCTTGACAGATAAAAACGACCCATACAACCCACATTCCCTCCCTTTCCCACACATAGAACAATTATGACACTCTCCCCTCCCAGTCCACAACCCATTCCCAGGCACACATACACATAAAAACCACAGTAAACACTATGTTGAGCTCAGATGGCTCCAGTAATGAGAAACACGCCATCAAGTGGGCCCTCTGCCTCGTCAGCTGTAGAACCAGGTCAGCAGCCACACACCAACCAAGGGCACCTGGGAATGGAGGGTGGCAACCCCCGCCACTGCCCGGGCCCTACCGGGGAGCGCCCGAGCTGCCACCGCCGACCACCGGTCCCAAGGCAGAGGGCTCCACAGAGGAAACACTGGAGGATTAAAATGCGTAGCATATAAAATAACAAGAACTTATATGAATAGTAAAATGACCAATAAAATGTGAATAAAAAACTAAATAAATAATAATCAGTTAAACGCTAATCTAAAAAGGTGGGTCTTGAGTCTATTCTTAAAAACCTGAACATTCTCTGTGGTCCTGAGGTCCTCTGGCAGTCCGTTCCAGAGGCGAGGGCCGTAATAACTAAAAGAAGCTTCGCCGTGGGTGTGTGTCTGTTACGTGTGACTGTCATGAGGAGTTCCCCAGTCTGCCCCGATCTGCTGCCCTCACCTGTTCAGAACCAAGGACAGTGACAGAGCAGGCTGGCTCCTGCACTCCCTCCGGTTCAGCACTCAGGACAGCGGCACGCCGATCTTCCCGCAGCTGTGTTAGATCACGCAGCTGCTGGTAGTCAGCCTGATCAGGACTGATTAGAGTTTAAACGGCCCAGGCTGCCAGATAGACGGGGGGACCCAGAACGGTAGCTGACGTCCCCGACAGCTGTGGTTTCACAGGTTTAGCGATGTTTGAGAATAACAGTACTTGTTTGTAGTTTGCAGGGTTCTGCTGCTCGTTAAAGAGCATTTTCATTTCGTCTTTAGTATTATAGATTAGTGTGACTTCCATCCTCGATATTTCCGAGCGTCGTTAGTTAATCCATTCCTCGTTATTTCTGAGCGCCTTTAGTTAAATACCTCGTTAGTGTAGTTTATTAGGTTTAACTGTATATTCCTGGGTCGTAGAGTTTTCTCCCCAGCGTTTTGTGTTTGTTTAGCCCCCCTTTCCTTAGTTGAAGAGAGTTTTTAGTTGTTCTAACTCCTTTAGTTTTGCAGTTCCTCTGCCTGCTGGGTTGTGATTGTGGGAGGGGAAAAAATAAACTTTTCTTTTGAAAACCTTTATCACCTTGTCCTGGAGCACATTTGTGTTAGACCCTTACTTTACTCCTAGACAATTTTAGGTTCGTAACAGTGTCCTGACTTTAGGGATGACTAGGAGACGGCTGCCAGAGGAGCGCAGTGACCGCGAGGGTTCATATGGAAAAAGCAGTTCAGAAAGATAAGAAGGGCCAAGACCATTAAGACACTTAAAAACCATTAACAGTATCTTAAAATCGATCCTAAAACATACGGGGAGCCAATGCAGTGATTTTAAAACCGGAGTGATGTGCTCCCGCTTCCTGGTCTTTGTCAGGACACGGGCTGCTGAGTTTTGTAAAAGTTGTAAACCTGAAGTACTCTTCTTGGAAAGACCAGAAAGCAGGGCATTGCAGTAATCGATTCTACTGGTGATAAAAGCATCAGCGTCTCCGTATTGGCCCGAGAGAGAATGGGGCGGACTCTGGCGATGTTTTTGAGATGATAAAAACCTATTTTGGTGACGTTTTTAATGTGAGGGATAAAAGTCAGCTCAGAGTCAAAGATCACGCCCAGATTCTTAACTTTTGAAGAAGGATTAAAAGACAGTGATTGTAGTTTGGGTGAAAGTTTCTCTCTCTGGGCCTCAGGACCAATGACTAAAACTTCAGTTTTGCCCTGGTTGAGCTGGAGAAAGTTTTCTGCCATCCAGGATTTAATGTCTAAAATACAGTTAAAAAGTGCATCCATTGGCTGTGTGTCATCAGGAGACACGGAGATGTACAACTGTGTGTCGTCAGCATAACTGTGGAAATTCACCCCGTGTCTCCTGATGACGCTGCCCAGAGGGAGCATATAAAGGTTAAAAAGCACTGGGCCTAAAATGGAACCCTGGGGAACACCACATGTGATGCTATGGACCCTGGAGAAACAAGTGTCCATGCTCCATAAAAGTCCTGTCTGTGAGATAGGAAGTGAACCATCTATGAACAGCACCAGAGATGCCGATCTGTTTTAGATGGGTTAAAAGAACAGTGTGGTCTACGGTATCGAAGGCAGCACTTAGATCCAGCAGAACCAACACTGTCGCCCTCCGAGCATCAGAATTTACTCTAAAATCATTTAAAATCTTCAGAAGGACCGTCTCGGTGCTGTGGTTCACTCTAAAACCAGACTGACATTTCTCTAGGACATTATTAGTGTTACTGCGATGGACTGGCGACCCGTCCAGGGTGTCCCCCGCCTCTCGCCCCTTGACCGCTGGAGATAGGCACCAGCTCCCCCCGCGACCCTCCGTGGAGGACTAAGCGGCTACAGAAAATGGATGGATGGATTATTAGTGTTAATAAAATCGTTGAGTTGGCTCAACACACGCTTTTCTAAAATTTTGCTTAAAAATGGCGAGTTGGACACCGGTCGGAAGTTGTTTAAATCATTAAAATCTAAATTACTCTTCTTCAACAGAGGTCTCACCACTGCCCGTTTAAAAGCAGCAGGAAAGACCCCTGTCTGAAGGGAGCAATTCATCAGAGTTAACATCTCATTTTTAAAATAATCATAAAATTGTTTAAAAAACCTTGTGGGAATGGGGTCCAGAACACATGTGGTAGGCCTCACTGAGGAGGAAACTTTATCAAGGATAACAGATTCAACCAGGACAAAGCTGTCCAGTGTTTCCTCAGGTAGACACACATGTTCAGATGTTTCTAAAACCATGTTACACTGGGAGGATAAAATGTTACATCTGATGGTGTCTACCTTCCCTCTGAAGTGGGCACACCTCCGACACACATGTACTGCTGAGACATGTGCACATAGCACCTCCAACACACGCACGCAGCAATGGTAACACACACACAATCACAGCACATCTAACACACGCGCGCAACTCACACATGCCCAGCACTAATGACACACACTAATGCATACAGCACCGACGACCACACCCATGGAGATGGTGCGTACCAGACACCAGCGCCAGGTTCTCCCTTGAGTACCTCAATGGAAAAATTGTGTTCACCCTAAAAATTAATGTAATAAGGAAGAAAAGTAGTTTCCATCTGTAGATTGGCCACTAGAGGGCAGCAGTCATGTATAGGACTGGTTGTTGATGAAAGCACTAATCCTGATATTGCATCTGGTCACTTTAAGGCCAGAAGTGGTTTAATGCAACAATAAAGGAGGTAAAGTTTAATGTGAACGAAACAAAGAACAATAAATAGTTCCGTTTAAAAAACTTTATTTTTTTATTTTTAATAGTTCATATTTCAGGCTTTAATGGATTAAATGCAACAGCTATCAGACCCCAGTGTGAACAGCCTGAGGTTATGAAGCATGTGGAGAAGGTGTGATGTCATAAACTGCTGGATGTAAATATGGATGATACACATTAGCATGTATCATTTCTGAAATTGTTCAGTGGGATCAACACAGAATAGTGATCAAGCTTTGAAGGAAATCCTGATCCCTCCATTGTTTACATGGGATCTTCTTCCTGCTTCTTAGAAACTCAACACTAAGCTGTGTTCACTTTACTAGGCTGTTGACATCATTTAGAGGGAATAATGGTAGAACTCTTATTTTTGTATTTTTCTTTAAATGTTTTGCTCAGGAAAAGGCCAGTAACCCACTGAAAGGAGGTCCATAACCACAAGTGTGAGAATCTCTGGTTCAGACTGTCATAAAAGAATTGGATTTAGGAATAAACTCACTTTAACCTGCAGTGTGAACGTAGCCTAAGCTTGTGTCATGCTCTGATCCGTGTCTCCAAGCTGCTGGTAGATGAATTAAACAGTGTCTGTTCCCCTCGTCTCACCTGTCCACTCACCTTTAGTCTAACAGGTTACAGCAAAAACTCTTTTTATCTAAAAAAACCCACAAAACCTGGGGATGGACGTGCTGACAGTGGACACCGCTGGTGCTGTGAAAGGGCTTATGATCAATGTAAGGGTAAACTACAGATAAACTACAAATAAAGGACAATAGTAGAAGATGAAAGTGAGATGAAATACACACACACACACACACACACACACACACACACACACACACACACACACACACACACACACACACACACACACACACACACACACACACACACACACACATCACATCACATCATTTCATACTAGCAGCAGAGGACTAAACACCATGCAGGGTAATGCCAGTCTGGAACAGGACTGGTGAGCAGGAATCAATGGTATGAAAATACTTCATGATTACTATGAAGATGTTTATCAAGGGTATTGACATCATTTTAGTATTTGCATTTTGTACATGAAAGTACATGAACACATGCAAAAAGTAGAAAGAAGCCATCCAGGGTTTTTCTGCTCTCTGAATATGATTATTAGAACTAAGTTTATTTGTTTTATTTAGTAGTTGTCATCCTGCTCATCAGTTATTTGTATGAATTAAATGTGCAATTAACAGATTTAATATATGAACTCCTTAGACTAGAGTCACACATTAAACCCCTTCTGGGCTTAAAGTATTAGTATTAGTACTTTCATCAAAAACCTCTCATATTCAGTCCTACACACATCTGCTGCCCTCTGGTGGAGGATTAGCTCAACAGTCTGCAGGTGCACTCAGCAGTGAGCTTGTTTTGTTTTGTCCAGCAGAGCGGAGGCTGTACTTTATTACAATCAGCTTAGTTAAATGTGTGCATGTGCCCTGGACTTTTACTGAGAAGGTGTAGAACATTATATCTCAGATGATGTGTGGATCATAATGAAGGTTAGACTTACTAAAGGCATACTATGCTGTTTTGCTTGTTTTTAGCACTCCCTAGTGTCCGTTTTAAGTCACTGTCGTAAAAACGTTAGTATTGTCTTTGCTCAGAAACCCCTAAATCTAACTGTTGAAATGTCTCCTCAGCCTTCATAGCTTTTCATCACTCATTCAAAGAAATCAACTGTGTTCAAGCAGGGAGAGATGGAAAAAAAATCAGGAATCATGAGCTAAAAACACTCCGGAGCTAGCATAACAGCTAGCCACATTGGGTTAGTCTAACCCTCGTGAGACACGTGACTTTGTGAGACTTCAGGACACCGGACCAGAGACTCAGAAGTTACAAACGTGGTATTCTGGATACAAGCAGCAGATGGGGCTGAGCAACTTTTCATTAAAGGGTCATATTACAGACTGGCTCAAGGAAAAGATTTAAAAATATGAAAAATTTACATAGTGTGCCTTTAAATAAAATGTTAAAACTCCTATTTGAGCATTTTTTTAGGTAAACCACACTGATTTTAACAAGAAAAATTTAATAAGCAAATATGAGTAAATCTGATAAAAACTAATCATATCAAAGACCACAGCAGGTTGAAAGTCAAGCAGCTTTGCATTCACTTTTAAATGGCAAAACAGTAATAATGACAGTTAAAAATGTTACCATGGTAACCCTTTAACATGTAACATCTCTATGTGAACGCCAGAATGAGAGACGTTTTTAATGTGATTTTAATGGAATAACAATCCGAAGCATTTTCTGATTTTTTAGTGTTTAGAAAATGTGCTGACTCAGTTTTCCAATGATCCCTTGCAGATGAGCACCGTCCCACACATTAGTCACATCTTCAGTAAAACCAGACCATCTGGAAGGTGCTGGAAACAGATTTATTTATTTATTTATTTATTTATTTATTAACATATATTTATATGGAGGATTAACCCCTTGAGATGAGACATCTCGTTTTGGAGGGGGTCCTCCATGACAACAAAACAAGAAGAACAAATGAACAAAGTTAACAATCAAAATCAGCATTACAACACACAACTACCAGCACATACACACACCCATACACGCACACACACAACGGCTCACTATGCTCCAACCCATCCCACCCAACACAAACCCACAACAAACACGATTTAAAAAAAAAGAAAGAAAGAAAAATAAGTAAATTATGAAGTATTTACATGACCAGTGAAATCAAAAGTAAAGTAAACACAATTAGTAACATAGACAAATGTTCTTAAGATGTTCAATCAGAGCTCTTTGGAACATAGTGAATGAGGATATGGAACGGATGGATAAAGGAAGATTGTTCCAGTCATACGGAGCCGTAAAACAAAAAGCATATTTCCCAACCTCTCTCTTAATTCTGGGAACAACAAAAAAGATCTGTTCATTATGGTTCAGACTGTGAAGTGAAATATAACGCACTAAATGTAACTTAAGATAATGTGGGTAGTTAAAGTAAAAACTTTTGAAAATGAACAGAATCCAGTGACACTGTCTCCTGGTAGAAGGTGTAAACCAGGACAGCTGTTCATACATCACACAGCGATGTGTCCTGAAGGGACAGCGAAGCACAAAACGACATATACAGTACTGTTGTATGACACATCAATAGAATGTAGACAAGAAGCAGTTGTGTTTTGATAGATTTAGATAGATTTAACAAGTCACAGTCATAGAGATGTATCAAATTAGATCTCATTCACTCAAACTTTGCACTGATAATTCACCTCATGTTCTCCCAGAGGAAAACAGAGGTTCCATGTGTTCCTTAGCCAGTGGACCTATGATGGTCCTGTCTGTCCATGATGTTTACTTCTCCTTAGCCATGTAGATGTGGATGGTGGCAAACTGGGAAACATAGCAGTGCTATACTGTATTTTTGTTTTGTAGAAAATGTGGTATTAGAAGCTAAAGTTAAAACTATAAAAATATATGATACAGGAGGGTTTTTCCAGGTGTGATCATGAAGATTCAGCAACGAGAAGTGGATGAGTAATGGTGAGAGAAAGAATGATTCTACATGTTCTATCTGAGGACAGGAAGGATCTTCTGTGTTGCAGCAGATCTGAAGAACCTCTGACTGAAGACTCTCTGCTGTTGAGTTACTGTCTTGTGTAGAGGATGCTCAGGGTTGTCCATCATGTCCTTCATTTTATGAAGCATCCTACTTTGTCCAACCAGCTCTAGAGGCTCCAGAACAGACACCACCTTCTTTATCAGCTGATCTCTGATTCTGATGCTGCTGCTCCAACAAGTGACTGAAGATGTGATCAAACTCTCCACAACAGGCTGATAGAACATCTGGAACATCTGGCTGCAAACATTGAAGGATGTCAGCTTCCTCCAGAAGTCTAGTCTGCTCTGTCCCTTAAACAGCTTCACTGTGTCTCCAGTCCAGTCTGCTGTCCAGGTGAACATCCAGGTCTTTAGATTCCTCCTCCACCTCCATCTCTTCTCCATGATGGACAAAGTGTTGGACGTATTCCTGCTTCTTCCAAAATCCACAATCATCTCCTTTGTTTTGTTCTCATTAAAGATGAGATAATTGTTGCCACCAGTCCACTTAGTGGTCCACCAGGTCTCTGGACTCAGTCTCCACTTGACGATGCCATCACCGCCTGATTTCAGCATCACTATGGTTATTGCACAGATGCCGGGGGCTTTTCTGTTACGTTTTTTTAGAGCTGCTCTGACTTCCTCAGGTGTTATGAGGTCTGTGTGGCAGGCATCGCAGGGGGCTGCAGCGTTGGCAGCTGCAAAGGTGGTGGGGTCGGCTGAGTTGGTACCGCTCTGCAGCAGGAGAGTGAAGTGCTCTTTCCAGCGTATTGTATTAAATGCACTGGAGAAATCAAAGAGCATGATCCTCACAGAGCTGCTGCTTTGTCCAGATGGCTGTGGGTTTGTTGAAACAGGTCTGTGACTGTGCCTCCAACCCCACAGATAAACAAACTGTAGAGAGGTTGTACTTGAGGTACAACTCACTGCCAAATAAACATAGTTTTGGTAATCCTCCGTTTACCAACTGGTGATCATAGGCTTTCAACCCCCAAAGGTTGCAACTTTTTTAAATGAAAATGTAATCCTAATAAACAGAATGTCTAAAGCAACCCTCTTAAAGACTTGAAGTGTCAGCATTATACTGGTTTTAGAAGTAAAGCTAAAGTACCACAAAGGAAGGCCATAACCATAAACAGAGTCATATCCATCCAATAGATGGATTTATTTATTTAACCAGGAAATGTCCCATTGAGTTTCAGAAACTCTTTTCCAAAGGACTCCTGGATTATGTTTATTCATTTATTAGATACTTTTCTCCAAAGCAACTTACAATAATGCACCTATCAGGAATGTTGTGATCTGTGGGGGAAACTGGAGTACCGGAGGAAACCCATGCATGCATGGGGAGAACATGTTAACTCCACACAGAAAGGTCACTGCTGGGATTTGAACCTGCAACCTTTTTGCTGTGACGCAACAGTGCTAACAACTGCGCCAACATGCAGCCCAAATGATGACTGTTGTAAGTTAAACTGGGAGTTGGAGTCCACCAGAAACCTGTGTAGTCATAAAATCCACTATAAATGATACTGTTATGTTAAGTGTACTGTTGACAACATGCCAAAAGGTGCCAGAGTGAAAAGAGAAATGTAATTATAATGGTGCTACTGGTGTTATTTATCTAGAACTAACAAATGCTGCCAACAGTCAAACTGTGGCTATGAGCAACAGACACGTCTTCCTTTCAAAATAAATGTAAAGCATCATAATGTCTAAATGGGTGAGAAAAGTATATCTTAAGAAAAGTGAAAACCCCAGACTTCATCCCTATGGCCACCTAACAGTCTCCACTCTGCAGAAAGTAATCATCCAGGCCTCGAGTGCAATCAATACACACCTCATCTAGGCATGTCAGTCCGGGGTGTGTGTGTGTGTGTGTGTGTGTGTGTGTGTGTGTGTGTGTGTGTGTGTGTGTGTGTGTGTGTGTGTGTGTGTGTGTGTGTGTGTGTGTCTTTACATCTGAGCGGATCAGAGGAGCTGCAGTGTTTGAATAGCTTTGCATACATTTACAGTGACAGCATAGTCATCCTGTGTAGCTGCTCTCACATAGCCAGCTCTTTGAAAAGATTTTCCTCCGAATCTTTGACTCAACAAGGAACATTCAGTCTTCTAGAAGACTTTAAAATACCGTAGCACCTTTACTGGGATATAATCTGTCATGATCTGTTTCCTTTGAGTTCTGATAATCCTGGTTCAAGATAATTATGTCAAATTTTGACCCGATTCTCCACATCTGACCATCTTAAGGACGTCCCATGAATCTCTGGTCCACTGGGAAGAACATCAGGACTGCTCCCATCACAAATCAGGGACATCCAACATGTTGATTGTCTTGGCCTGGTATGACAGCGTGTGTGGTGCACCCTGAGGACAAAGAAGCATGCAGCCTGTTGAATGTGACGTGTAGCCAATCAGAAAGGGAGGTGATGGACGCGTGCTGCACAGAGCAACGTTAATCCAAAATCACAACAGCTGCCATGTTTGTTTACCCCAAAGTCACGTTTGATCTTGAGAGGTTTTGTGAGAATTCCCATCTATCTGTGAATGCTGTTGAGTGAAACCAGTAATGTGTGTTATCTTTGCTGTGTGGCCGCACACAGCACACACTGTAGGACCAGAACTGTTATATCCATGGTGGTTTATTGCGATGTGTGGGGTCTCATCTTCCAACAACTTTAATATCCTGCCATGTGAATCAGGTTTTAGCCTAGCTTTGCCTCAGTTCCTTTCCTCTGAGTCACCTCAGCCACTCACTCCTCAGCTCTCCTCTGGTTTCCCTGCTGCTGACCTCACCTGGTCCAGTGCCATCACTCACTTACCCAGTATATTTAAACCATTGGCGTATTTCAGTCACAGTCACATCCTCCTGTTTTCCTGTTGCATCCCCTAAGGCTTTCCTTAGTCATTGTGTTTTTGTCGCCTCGTCAGCTTTTATTTTCTTTTATTTGTCATTTTTAGTTCAGTTCCTGTCTCCTCACCTCTGTCCTCTTCAATTTTGAGGAGTCTCAGACGTTCCCTGCCTTTGACATTGTTGAAGGGTCTCCTGTCTTTTATAGACACCCATGTGAGTATTTATACCAACTGTTCCCAGTTCCACTAATCACCATCCATGTGTATTTGAACCCTTGGTTGCTTTGTCAGATCTTCCTGTTATCCTTGTTGTCACCCTAGCTGCATCTCTGGGTTTTTGTTTTTTTTTTTGGTTTCCTTAAATTTTATTTTTATTTTTTTTGCTGCCACATCAGCTTTTACTGTCTTTATTAATGTCATTTTGAGTCCAGTTCCCATCTCCCTGCCTCTTTCCTTTTTAATGATGGATCATCTCACCCAAAATCTATCATATTCTGTTAGGTTCTGTAAATTCACCCCTTTAACTGTTTGTTGTTTAATGCATTTTGCTGCTTGTGTGAGAGTCTCCCAAATTTCTTCTACCAGCAAATTTTGTAAAGATCAACCGCCCACATGAGCAAATAGACAGGAAACAACCCTCTGTGGGATACGTGACGCAACCCGCCTGAAACCAGCACACTGAACATCAGGCGTGATCACAGCCCCAGAAGGTTGGAGCTGTCAGTCATTCTCATATCTTCTACAGTTAGGATGATGTTTTGTTTTAGATTGGAGGTTTTTGGAGTGTGTAACCACTTTATGTTGCTCATTTTTTGAGACTCTAAGCTGTGATTCTGAATGTGTTCTCCTGATGGGATTGAGTTCTAATTCACATGTATTGACCTGACTGTCGAAACAGAGATATACTCAGAACTATTTATCTAGACCTGAGAAATATTCAAATTACAGACATTAAAGCCCTGCTCTGACTCTGCTAATACACTGTATGACTGACACAGATGGAGATTCCTTTTGTGTTTTTGAGCTGCCTTTATGAAAGAAGATGAAACACCCAGAAATCCTGAGCCTCACAACATTAGCTCTACTCTGCAACAAAAGCATTTTCAATTTTCAAACTGAGTCACATTCTTCACAGTCACTTTAGAAATCAGTGTTAAAAATGTGAAATTGCCTTCATCGACTTTAAAGCTCCCAATCTGTGATATTTCAGCTGCAGTACAACAGTAGCAACCTTTTGATAGAAGGCTAGTGACGGGTTAAGTAGCAACAGCTAAGAGTTATAGAAGCACTTTTTACATTTGGTTAGGAAATGTTTTTGTCCTCTTGTCAAAATTCATAAAGAAAATTGTTGTTGTTGGGCAAAAACCTTATATCTCCAAAAACACAACTTTTCAGGAAATGAAAAAAAAAACATGTTTTTATTTTCTTGTACAAACAACAAACCCTGATGGTCAAAACATCAAAAGCCTTTTAGACATTTTCTTTAAAAACTCCATAATAAAACCAGTAATGGATGACAGAGATGATATATGTGAAAACATGAAAGTGGTCCAAAGCAACCATTTTCAACCTTTAGATAAATTCATGATGTATTTATATTTTGCCCATTTTCTTGTCTAATCTGAACCAGCTGTTAATTGGAGTTCATGTCACCATGAAAAGGCAGGGTTTAGTCAGTTCTTTATTACTAGAATCAAGTTAATCCTGTTTCTTCCAGTTTGCTTCTCTTCCCACAGCAAAATGTACATTTTGATTAGAAAGAAAGTGCTGCAACTTTGTAATAGTACATTGTACTATGTGGGCAGAAAGTTAAACTATGTGTGACTGAATCAGCATTTGATTTGTTTATAGTTTTACACAATTTTGGGTAAAGTTTGACAATTTTTCTAGCCTAGTGAACTAGACTGTCAGCTCTGCTCTGCAGACTTAGACACGCTCATTGGAACCTCTACTGCCCACTGATTGGTCCGGTCAGTCTAATCACAATGCTCTAACGGTCTGGTGGGCGGGATTAGCCGATGTTGGCAGAGCTTCCACTCTGAATTTAAACAACATGGCAGCAGCTCAGGAACTGCGTTTGTTTGAAGCAGCTTTGTCATCAAGTTTGGACGATTTAGATTTGGGCTTTTCTCTAAGACGTGAACAGATAGAGGAACTTAAGTCTTTTGTTTAAAAAAAGGATGTATTGGCTGCTTTGCCGACAGGATACGGTAAAAGGTTAATCTACCAGCTGGTTCTGGTTGTTGCTAAACAGCTCTGATTGGTCCTAGCGCTATCCAATAGCATGTGAAAGACAGTTTGATTGGCAACTGTTATTCCCGCCCCTACGAATGAGTTGTTTCAGACTTTATATCCACATATATAGTCTGGCTTGCCAGGCTACAATTTTGCAGCTTTTGCAACTGAATGTTATATTGATGTCTAAACTCTTCATTTAAAATGGCCTCTTCTTTTTTCAACAAACTCTTTTTACAGTTTTTACAATGATTTTAACATAGTTTCACAACTTAGTCCTTGTTTTTAAACGCTAGATGCAAATCGAAAAAGAAACAAAGCACTTATAACACCAGTCCTCAAACTGTCAAATCACTGAATTTTGTCTTTATAACTCTACCTCACACTGACACAACCAGAGAGATTTTGTTAGATAAAAATTCACAAAGACCTCCTGTACTTTCAGCCTTAAGGCTAGTTTATACTTCTCCATCTGCGTCAGTACCGAGACGCACAACGCCATTATCCGTCAACGCAAGGGTTGCAAGAACGGATGGAGTCGAGCTCACTTTTCTAACTATCTGTCGAACAAAATGGAGAGCGCACATCTGATTGGTCGGTCCAACAACCCAAGATCATTTCCGGCTAGATGTCGGTATAGACAGAGTAGTAGTAGTAGTAGTAGTAGAATCTTGTGGAAGTAGATACGGATTAGCTTGAGGAACGTCTGACAGAAGAAAAACAAAAGTACAAACATTTACAGTATATAATCCATCAGTGTCCCTCACAGGTTGAACAAGAGCTGCACATTCACTTGTCCTCTGCCTTGTCCTGTTCAGTGGACGGATGCTGTCTCCTTCACTCCCGTTTAATTCTTTTTAACAACATTGTTTGTTTCTCGACATCAATCAGTTCCAGCTCAATCAAAATTCTCTCTCTGTAAACAAACTTTGGTCGACCAGAGACGTTACTGCAGAAAAGTAATACGCCCTCTGCTGTCCTGGAGAAGAATTGTTTCACAACACTGATGGAGAAGTATCAATCAAAAACATCTCCGTCAATACGTGTGTAAGCACAAACTTGCTGTCCAAGAAGTATAAACTAGGCTTTAGATATTTCATACATCCAACAGAGGGAAACCCTCAGGGCCTGCAGAAATCAATAAAGCAGCAGTTATAAATCATTATATTAGATATTTTACTTTACCATTTATTTAATTTATATAAACATGTATGTAGGTGCAGTGTGTTTTCTTGAATGTTGTTCACATTTATGTGTGTAACAGGTCAGCCAACATAGTGACCAGGCCTAAACTGGACCAGCCGGGAGAGTCCAACGTACCAATGAAGCCGTCCAGTCCACACGGAGGTAATGAGCCTATAAACTAATGCAATTCCACTAATGGCTTCGACTGACCCTGGGCATAATGTGTTGTTGCTTGTTTAATGGCATATTCCAAACCCTCCATTGGGATTTGATTTTCAGATCAGGTCCTGAGTGAGTCATTAGGGATGATAGGGACATGGAGAGGGGAGGGGCTGTAATGGGCCTGAGGCAGACGTCTATCAGTCTTCCACTGTGAGCTCATGAATACTAACCAGCCCAGGGTTTGGCCTGTGAAGCATATGGCTCTGACAGCGTTCCCCTCCCGCTCATATTAGGTGGCTGAATATTACTGCAGAGCAAGCTGATGCCTATCAAAACACAGCAGACTTTAGAGGGAGGCTGCTGGCGGTAATCATGATCGTGATGATGAAGGCTTATGATGGAAGATGAATACGTTAAGAAACACCGTGGCCTGAAAAGGTGTCACCATCTGGATTCAAATGAGCAGGTAACTGTAGTGCCCAACGTGCTTCAGCTGGTTTTAGAACAGCTTTTCATTCCACGAGTAACCGAGATCCCAACAGTGTGACAGAAACAGACATGATTCCTGGACTTAATGAAATAAGCAGCAACAGAACTGCGCTGTGTGTCACCACAGCTGAACTGGTTTTCTGGGAGGTGCTCTGAGTTGGATTTTAATGTAAAATGAGAGCTACAGAAAAAAAAAGTCTAACCAACAGAATGATCATTTATTAAAGGCCTATAGGCATTCAGCCATTTACACGTCACCTAGTGGACTGAATGAAGTTTGGGAGTTTCTAGTTCAGGATTTAAAGAAATTCAAACAAGATTGAAAGTTTTTTGAATCACATCTAATTTAAAGCTTGTTTCTTTAAAGAGATATTTCAGCCATTTTGATGCAGTATCAGTTATGTGTCTACAGTAAGAACCACACCCACTGGTGACATCACTCAAAGTGGGTAGAGTCTCTAGAAGCAGGAAGGAGTCCTCTGACCAGAGCAATACTCACATCCAGGACTGGAGGGCAACAGCCTGCCGGGCTTCCCTCGCCCAGCCAGCTCCTCCGGGAAATCCGAAGCTCTCCCAGGTCAGCCGAGAAACACATCCCTCAGCAAACATTCCGTTATTGGTGTTTGTGTGGTTTGTGTGACTCCATTTTACTGAAAGTCTATCTCTGTTTACAACAGATCTTCAGTTTACATGGGAGATTTTTTTTTTCTCTATATATTTCAGACATGCTGTTACTGTGGTCACACAAGACCCTGGTAGAACCAGCCAGTCCTCCACAAGGACACCTGTCCATCTGCACCCTGCTGCTGTCTGGAGCCTCAGGATGGATGATGTCACAGACTCTGCTCCCTACTGGAGCCTCAGGATGATGTCACAGACTCTGCTCCCTACTGGGTGTAAACCATCTCCACAGGGACTTTAGGCAGTTTTTGGTGTATATAATAATGTTTGTACTATCATTAAAAACCAAGCAACAAGTTATTTCAGAATTTTAATATTTTTAACACAGTTCATACATATACTGTTCATGTATATATTTCACTGATGTTTTTTCACCTTCAAAAATTAAAGTTTCAGAGATGTACTGTAGCTTTGCTTATTTACTTGATGTAATATTGTAGATAAGGTAAGAATGCATGATAAATAAAGCATGGTATTAAAATGTCATAAAACTTCAAAAGATAAATGGATGAATGAATACTGCTGCCAGCCTGAGAACATGAGGGTTCAGGTCCAGGAAGGCCTGGTACTGGATGTGAGGCCCTGGTGGATCCAGAGTCAGCAGCAGCTGCCTGAAGGGTTGGAGCTCTAGACGGCACACACTGGATGCTGCTGTCCATCGCTCCACACTGACACCTGAGTAATAAGAGGTCATTTATATTAGAAACTATAGTTATGAAAAGCAGCATGATGATTACTGAGCTTTAGCATAGAGCTAAATAAAAAACTACTTGGTCGTATGATCATTCAAAAAGTAAGCACTTCAGCTGCTTTATTTTGAAAACCTCCCTATGCTTTAATATATTTAATTTTTTTATTTAAAAGGTTTATTTCATTCAAAAAGGAAAATTAATCAAAATGTACATTACATTAAATAAATTAGAATGAAAAGGAGCAGATAGAAGAAATAATCTTGTAATTTCTGCCCCTTTTGATACAAAATAATAAAATACATTCTTACTTTGAGTTTCAGACACATAGATGCTTTGTACACTATTTGTAATATTTTCCAATCCACTAAGTCATGAAATTTCAGTATTTTATATTGAATGAATTATGGATTTGAGGGATCTCTACTATGATTATTATTATTAATTCTCAATGCTCTTTTTTGTAAAATAAACAGAGGTTGTGTGTGGGTTTTGTATACTGATCCCCAGATTTCTACACAATAAGTTAAGTAAGGTACTATCAGTGAGTTGTATAATGTTAACAAACCAGAACTATTCAACAATATATATCTGTGTTTATACAGATTTAATGATGTTATGAACTCATTTTTTTGTAAATAAAATGATGTTTTTGGAAATTCACTTACCAGTTCACGTTGCTCAGTCTGTGCACACTTTGATGTTCCCCTGACTCGTTATCGCTTCTAAGACGTTTAAATCATCTCTCTGTTGACTGCCAGCATTAGGTGTTGCTGTTGGCTCAAAACTATACAGTGGTGAGCATTCAGCACCGAAATTATAGGTGAATACTTCTGAATTTGACCGCATCTTCTGGTACAGCGCCATGTAAACAGTGGTATAAACAGCTGATAGTTTAGCGAGCGAGTTCTCCCTCTCGAGTCACTTCCGGTTTTTCGCTGGTTTGCAGGTGGGTGAAGAGAAAATGCACTAAGAGGCGCCAAAACATGCATTTATAATTAGATTTCAGTCATTAGGACATTCAAAATACTTTTTATATAGATCCAGCTATTCAAAATAGCTTAGTTGGTTTTAAAGTGAAAGATGGACTTTAATGAGTTTGTTCCTGTTGGTGACTGTTAGTATATTAAAGACACAGGGAGACAGTAAAGTCAAATGGGTTGGATTATGCTTTTATAGAGCAGCAGAAGGAGATGGGGGGCAACAGACTGATCTCAGCTTCTGTATGACATGCAGTGTCTGCTATGCTCATTTCTGTGTGGTGGAGACATGTTCATTGAAGTTCAGGTTATTGTCTATGGTGAGTCTGAGGTATTTGAAAGTACTGACCTGTTCCACTGGTTGACCATGAATGATGATGTAATTGAGTCCAGGGGGGATTTTGATGTGTGTACACCAGTTCTTTTGTTTTATCGTGGTTGAGTTGGAGATGGTTTTCAGAGCACCACAGTGTGAAGTCTGTGATTGATTGATGGTGAGCTGTGATGGAGCCGTCGTCTGTGAGTAATCCTACTATGGCCGTGTCATCTGCGTATTTATAGTAAGTGGTGGTGGGTAGAAAACTTTGACAGTCATTCGTATAAAGTGTATGCAGGAATGGGCTGAGAACACAACCTTGTGGAGCTCCAGTGTTTGTGATAATGGTTGATGAAGATGTTGACTGTACTTTCACTGTTTGTAGCCTATTGCTGAGGAAGTTCTATATCCAGTGGATGAGGAGAGGGGTAACGTTGAGGTGCTGTAGTTTCTTTAGGAGTTGATTAGCTCCATTGTTTCTGCTCAGAAAGCCCTAAATCTACTGTTGAAATGTCTCCTCAGCCTTCACTGCTTTCTACTGGAGTGGTTCATTCAAAGCCAAAGTTTATAACTGTCCATCCCTTGATATGCAAGTTTCAGTTCACAAATCAATTTTTTAAATTTACATATTTACATTTTCCAGTTGTTGTTTTTGTACTTCTAGAGTTATTTGTTTTGTTCTACAGTTTTATTGCTAAAGAGCTAAGCTGGTTTCTCTCTTTTTGGTTTCTGTACTAGTTATTCTTCTGTCATAGCTTTGTATGAGTTTACAATATTTTCTTTGAATTTTGTTTTGAACACTTTAAGTCTTACACTTGGCTTACTTGCTCAACAAAAAGATTTAAAATGTGAAAAAGTTGCAAAGTATGCCTTTAAAGAGACACAGAAACATCCACAAACTGGTCTGCGATTGGGGGAGGGGTTGGGCTTGGTAATGATGAGCTGCAGGGGCGACACCGCAACAACTCACAATGGCAACATGGATTAAGTGAGAGAGTGGCAGCTTGAGGGACACAGTGCTGTGAGCCGCATATGGACCACGGTCCGCAAAAGTCCTGCAACAACACTAAAATAGTTCACAAGTCAAAAGGGAAATCTAGAGCTTAAAGTGATAATATGCAACTTTTTCATATTTTTAAATCTTTTCCTTGAGCCAGTCTGTGCTAATCTGACCCTTTACAGAGTTAATGAAAAGTCACTTAGCCCCATCTGGTGATTAGATCCAGAATGCCACGATTGCAAGATCTCTGTCGCCGTCACGGTACCCAGGAAGTCACGTGTCTCACGAGGGTTAGGCTAACCCAAAGTGGCTAGCTGTTATGCTAGCTCCGGAGTGTTTTTAGCTCATGATTCCTGATTTTTTTTCAATCTTTCCCTGCTTGAACACAGCTGATTTCATTGAAGGAGTAAATAACTGCTCCTGTAGAAAACTATGAAGGCTGAGGAGACATTTCAACAGGTAGATATTGGCGTTTAGAAGCTGAAACGATCTGGTAACTTTTTAATGCAGTGATTTAAAACGGACACCAGAGGGTGCGCAAAACTGCATATTATCACTTTAATATGCAAAAAGTGAAGCCAGTAATGATGGATAAAAGAAAAAGAAAACACATCTAAAACCCATCCTCATTCTTTGCTTACCCAGGTCTGGGTTTTGGGGTCAGAAGCCCAGTATGGAAGACCAGACTGTCCTCAAAGTGTTCCCAGCATGTCCTGGGTTGACCTGGGTGTTTCCTGTCAGCAGGACATGTCTGAAACACCTTTTCATGGAGGTGACCTGGAGGCACCCTGACTAGATGGACCACCTCAGCTGGTCCCTCCCAACATAGAGGAGCAGTGAGTTCCTCCCAGATGTCTGAGCTCCTCACTCTGTCTCTAAGGCTGGAGATGATGCCCCGATCCACCTGTTGACCCCCTCCTCCCTCCTTCTCCATCTCCTAATCTCCTCAAGACCTTCAGATCCTTCAACTCCTCCACCTGTAGGACCTCTTCCCCTGACTCTGACTTGGCGATCCACCCTTTTCCAGTTGAGAACCTGGAGTTAGGTGATGCTGATGATGGTAAAACATACAGGAAAATATTAGCTGTGATTCTGGCACATGTTTGTGGTGCTACTCACATGTTTAGATGTGTTACATGGATGCATAGATTCACAAGTTGACCTTAATGTAAAGGTGACTAATCAGGTGATCCAAGTGTTATTATTAAGCTAAAAAATGATTGACTATCACTTTTCTAGAAGTCTGTGATGGAGAGGACCATTTAAAACTTTTACATATGAGCAGTAAATCCTAAAATCAATCTGAAAAGGACAGGAAGTCAGTGGAGAGAAGCCAAGACTGGTTACAGCTCATGCTTTTTATGACCAGATAAAACACATTCTGGACGGTTTGATGTGATAAATAAGGTTTTCCAGGTCTGTGATGGAGAGATGTGGCTTCACTTAAAACCTTCATCTGTGTGTTTAGTCTGAAGGAGCTCTCAACAATAAGACAGGTCCAAACAGCAGAGCGACTATGCGTTGGGACAGATCCTCCTCTTGGAAAAGGAAACAGGTTTTTGAACCATCACGGTGTCTCGGGTTGTTTTTGCGGCATAATGTAGTTTTGCATGATGTTGCTGCTGGAGACCACACTGGAAGCAAAATGCAGAGGGAGAATAATATTGATTTGTTACTGTTTATGGAACAGTTCATGAATTATTGATGGAGTCTGCTGCCATACATGCATACATACTTTTAGCTGGCATTACATGGTTTTAATTCCTAAAAGGAAAAGTGCAAAAAGGCAACTGGAAAAACATCCTGAAGCAACGATGAGAATAAATCACTTCTTAGAAACACAAAGACAAATGTATAGCTCGCTCTGCTCACATGGCTCTGACCTTAGGGAACCATTCTCTCCACGTTCCCTGGTTTTCTCCTGAAGCATCACCTCCTTTTATTCCCATTTCAGCACCATTCACCTCCTCTCCAGGGGGAAACAATGGGCCCTGCACCTCCACTGCCTCCCATGATTCACATTAAAGAACTCAGAGTTTAAACTCTTTTCCAGATCACTCGTAGCTCCATGTCATCTATTTTTCACACAATATGGCCTCAGAGCCTGAAGAACAGCTGAGAGCGTGTGTAAATAAAATACAGCTGAAAGAGAACGTCTTCTGGATTCTGTGTCTCCAAGTTGAGCGCTCACGTATTTGAGTGATGTTGGGATCTTGGAGGAAAATAATTCACATGCGATGCTTTCTGCTGTATTTTCCCCTTTGGGTCATGCATTAAACCAGAGAGCTGGTGTCACATCTGTCACATGTCTAAGCAGGAAGTACACTCCTCCTGCTGGTCTGACAGGCAGCTGGGGTTAAAGGATGGAGTTTATACCAGTGAAGTGTGTTTTACTGATCCCTTTAACTCTTCTTGATGGCGTTTATTAAGAGGCTGCTGATGGTGACGTATCATAACAGATCAGAGCACATGAGATTATTTAAATTCTCTTCTACAGTTTTGGTTCTGTTCTAGTCTTGATCTTTTCTGGGAGTTTGGTTTCTTTTCACACGGAGAAAACTGCAAACAACTAAAATGCATCACTGTGAACCAGGTGAGACTGGTCAGTCTGTTGATTGGTCAGACGGTCGGGGGCGGGGCTACCAGAAGTAAATACAGGAAGAGGGTGCTGAGTTCTGATCCTGCTAGTCCACAACACGGTCTAACCTCTTTCTGAGACTTTTATCAAATATTTAAACTCCAGTGTTTTTATGAGTTGGAGCTGATGAATCTGCTCAAACACTAGCTTCTTTCAAGCCCTGGGTTCATTTCAGCTGGCTTGGAGCTACATGTATCTTGGGCTGATAGTGGAGCAGTTGGTAGCACTGTAAGAAGGTTGCTGGTTCAAGTCCAGCTGTGGCCTTTCTGTGTGGACTTGCATGTTGTCTCCATGCATGTGTGAGTTTCCACCCACAGAGCACACTTCATAAGTGTATAGGGTATGTCGCTTTGGAGAAAAGCATCACTGAATAAACAGAAACATAATCAACATTTCTGGTAGCTATGTGTAGTTGTCTTCCTGCATCCCAGAATGCAACACAAACTTGGCTGTGATAGGGTGAATACATGAGACCGCTGTGTTGGATGGAGGTCGGATCATGTTCACACTATAGGAGAACTGAGACCACCTCCTCCTCCAGGTCTCAGTTCTTTAGTGTTCACACCAGACAAACAATCTGAACCGAGGACCAGGGTTTGAATAAAACTGACTGAACGCTGCAGGGACAAAACAGCCTAATCACTAAGTAAACTAAGGTTTAAAAGAATGCTGCTTCTCTAGGAAATAATAGACATAGTTTTAATTAATAACAAAAGATCTTTAATACAAAGAGATGAATCGTGTTAACAAAAATCTGTCCAATCAGAGACTGGCCTAACCAGCTGGAGGAGGGAGTTGCAGCCCAACTTTGACACTAGTGTATAAAAACAATTGCTGTATGGATGGAAGACTCTTTTTGAGCTATTAATACCAGTTATAATCTATCCAAGGAGCAGGAAAAGGCAGATTATTCATGATAAATGCTTTAAAGCACTTTGGATTAACTCACAATTGGGATCAATCTGCATTTAGAAGAACAAGAGCCCTCTGCATCTCTTGGTTATTTGTAATGCAGTCTGGAATGGAAATGTGATTCCTCTATAGTGGTTACTCTCTGGGCTGTTAGTGATTATTGCACTAACAAGAACACACGTCAGGGGATTTTAGTATTCCCTGTGATTGCTTCTCTGAAAAGTCCTATTAAAACCATCTTTTTCTTTCCCTAATAAGTGTTCAGTCCTTGCCTGAGGAGCTTTGACTGTCCTTCAGAGTTGGAACAGGAGCACCAGTCGCTTCATTCACAGTGTGTTCAGAAACGTGCACATCATGGTGTTTCACCTCGGAGCTCTGTTCCTGTCCAACAGGACTCCAGACATTTCCATTAGAGGCATTTTAGGTGAGTTTCTGTGTAAAAGCTATAAATAATTCCCATTGTAAACAACCTGAACAGCCTCTGTTTGGATAAATGGAGTTTACAGTATTAAAGTTCAGGTCCATTGTTTGATTCTGCCCCCCACTAAAATTATTTTAAATACAAAAAGACTTTTTAGGGCAAATGTTCTTGTTAGTTTAAAATGGAATTAATTACAAAACCTCTGATTAATTTGATTATAATTTTTTATAGAGTCCCACAACTAAAATTATGTATTTGATTATTACATGAGTAAGTATTTTACATTATGAGTACAAGTACAGGAAAAGTTCTGTGTAAATCAATCAACTGAATTAAAAAGTGACACAAACTGAAACACTGTTGATGAACAGTATCTGCTCTGCTAACATCACCAGCTGGCTTTTATAAATCCTGACTGTAGGTGACTCAGGCTCACAGTGTCAGTGGTGTTTAACTAATCTGATCTTAGTGACTGTTTATTTAAATCAGTCTTTATGAAACAAACTGGTGATGTAACATGTCTGTTTGCTGGAATAACAATAAAAATCCTATGATCTGTAGATACAATGTCTCCCTAGACTGTGATCCTCTACAGAAATGAGCATGCATTGATTTTAATATATTTAACGTACCTTTAATCTATTTAAAACAGGTTAAAAAGATCAGATTGCAGCTTTAGTGGGTGTTGAAGGTAAAGGTGTTTAATGTGTTCGGAGACATCTGAAGCTCTAATGATTCTCTAAAGGTGTCAGAAATGCTCTGACTTGCAGTCTAAGCAGCTAACCAGTCCTCAGGGCGAACACACATTCAGAACTCATTTTTATAAACACATTCATTGTTTAGTGCTGCAGTCATGTGGCTGAACAACCTGAGAAGAGTTGCATTTAACATTTAATTAGCCTGCACCTTCGATTATTCATATGGATCCTGTTTCTCAGAGTTAATCATCATAAATATGAAGGCAGCTACAGATACCTGTGAGTTTAGGAACATCTGTTGTTTTCACCAATACGTGGTTAAATCCTGTTCATTTAGCGGATGTTGTCGTGCTGCTGTGAATCAAAGCCGTTAAGAGAACATCGATGTTGTACGCCGTGTGAACATCCCTCACTGTGAGTCTCGCCATATGCTGTGACTGTACGAGTGCTGGGAGAGCGCGTGAACCTTGAGCCTTGTCTCAGTGATGATGGTACAGCATAACGTAAAGACTGACTGGAGATATAAATAATGCATTTCATGAATGAATGCACAGGGGACTGTGAAAGGTCAGGGAAAGTTTATGCAGCGATATGTGGCAGATGGAGGGCAAAAACCACTAGTGAATAATTTAGAAGGGAAACTGACAGCGAGGCGACAGAAGGGCAATTCAGAATTAATCTAGTTTACAAGTTTTGTCTGCAAACAATCTTGCATGTCTGTTGTGACTCCGGAGCCTGATTTGCCTTTACCTTCTGTTAACTTTGATCAAGTCGGTGTTGTTTTCTACACGGCAGCTGCTGATTTAACCAGTTGTTTACATAATAGCTTTTTAGTGAGCAGCAAAGCAATAAAAGTAAATGTAACAGCAGCAGCAGCAGTAAGATGTGCTCGCTGAGCCAGCCTGTCAAACGGCTCTCTCACAAAAACAATCATATCTTGAACCATATCATCAAATCCCCCCTGATCAGACTCACGTACCTACATCCTGAAGCAGAGAGGAAACAAAGCTGTCTGTGTTGCTGTTGAATGTGAAGCTGCTCATCGATTTCCTTCACCAGCAGAGAGGCTGCACAAGAATAATGGACTTCTTTCTGTTTTCACAAAAAGCAGAATAACAAAACCAGAGCCAGACATTCAAAATGCCAATCGCTGGAGAAGGGGCTCGGGTTCACTTCATTCTGATGTGTGTGTGTGTGTGTGTGTGTGTGTGTGTGTGTGTGTGTGTGTGTGCGTGCGTGCGTGCGAGCGTGTGTGTGTGTGCGAGCACGGTGTTGTAACTGTGTGTGTCCATGTCTGTTTAAAGCAGTCTGTACCTGCACTGAAGGACTCTGGACACATGTCAAGTCCTTTCATGTTTTATGAGGGTGCAGGCTGAGGGCTTGTTCACAGTGTGAGCTAAAGGCACAACAAGGGCACCTGTCACTGGATTGCAGCAGCTATTGTGCTTTCCTTTCTCCCAGCTCTGTCAAAAAAGAGTCCAGGAGGAGGAGGAGGAGGAGGGAAGAAAAAAGGAAACTAGGACTGCCACTAATGACAGATTTTAGTTTTATTATACTATTGGCAAATTTTTATATTGAAAGCTCGATTATTCTTAAAGACTAATAACGAGGAGGTTGTGGAGGATGGACCGTGAGTCGGCTACAGATTGATGCACCTCCACACACACATGAGCTTTTGGTAGAAGTTGTCAAGTGTTGAGAGACAAAAACTACCAGAACAAAAAATTTTTTAACAGCCCCGAACTGCTCAAAACTACCAAATTTTCAATCATTTGGAGGATTTTGACCTTTTAAATGTCAGTCAGTACTCACTATGCCTGTTATTTCTAAAGAAAGACTTATTTTTATCTAAACTAATTTGGAGTTGCTCGGGGACTTTCAACTAATCAGCTCTACAAATATCCAAAATATTAACTTTGATGCATTGGTTCTTGTCTCTGAGGCTGAGTCTGGTCACTCTACTGAGGATGGTCATTTTGGATGTTTGTGTCTGGGATCTCAATGATCATGACCATGAGGGTTGGATCACTTCATCACTATGATTAAAACCATACTGACCCAAAGTGATGAGGAGAACTATCCATTACTTCCAGACTTGATCACTGTTATTCTCTATGATCTGGATGTTCTAAAGGCCGTCTACTCTGAGGTGCAGCTGCAGGTGTTTCCTGAACAACTGAATCTAAAAAGACAGACAAACCTCTGCAGCTCTATTCAAATCAGACATTAAAATAATTAATGTTTCACTGAAAACATAAACTAGATTGTGCTTCTTCTGTATACAAGCAACATCCACTGTACTATTAACAGTGTATCCCGGGCACACGTGTATTTCCAGCACTGTGACTGAGCCTGTGGACAGTCAGAAACAGTCACAGAGATGCTTGTAGTGCAAAAAAGAGAGAAAACAACACCTGCAGTGCGTGTAGGGGCTCCATAAAGCACTGGTGCAACGTGATACCCAGTTCATACCCAACTGGTACCCAATATCTACCACTGAGTACAAAGGACAGCTGCTGGATATGAAGACAGGGTATGATTGGATGGAGATACAATCTGACCTTCATCACATTCATCACTGATTATAAGGACTGATGGACTGTAACAGTCTGCCATCTGATTAAAGGGTCATTCTGAAGTGGTGTTCTGTCAGTTATTAACTACAGTAAGGACCACACCCACTGGTGACATCACTCAAAGCAGAGATCTAGAAACAGGAAGTAGTCCTCTGACCAGATAGTCAGATCAGGAGAGACACTACTGCTGATCGGTGACAGGCTAGTGGCTAATTCTTTGGGTATCTAAAACAACTCTTGCTCCAAAAGGTCACACTGATGCATTAGAACGCTAAATCAGGTTAGTCTGCATCATCTGTCATAAACTGGATGGATCAGGTGCCTCACAGACAGAGAGCTTCTAATGCCAAGAAAAGAACTGGAGAAATGTCCAGCTTTACTGAGCAAAAACAACAACAACAATGTTTCAACATCTACAGTGTCAGAAAAGAAGCAGGTTATTATACAAAATCTAAAACAGGTGGTGAACTAGCAATCCTACTGGTCAGGAAACATGACGGTGGAGAAATGTCCAACCATCAAACTCCCTGCACAAACAAATCAGCAAAACAGGAACCGAGGTAAAAGTCACTACAAAAACAGTTCTAGAGACAGAAGCATGTCTGCTGCTGCTTGTTGCTTCAGTCTACTGACTCAGCACTGTGGAGCCTTTCGGTATCAATGAGGAAATGGAGGTCATGTTTTCTGTAATCCTTTTAATAATATGATGTATTATATTTTAAATCTTTTCTCTTTTTTTATTTTTTTTAGCAAATGTTGTTTTAAATACCTGGAATTTTCTACTATTGTCAACATTCTGCTGCAGAGTCTGACTAGCCATGACTAATGCTACGTTTTCTTCTGGTTTCTAGAAACTCTGATTTAACCTGAGTGTCCTTATCTCGCCTCGCCTTCTTCCGCTTATGTCCGCTTATAATAAATAAATTACTGATAGACCACAACTTCTTCTTATGTGATCAAAACAACAGAAATATCCCTTTAAGGCACATTTTGGTGGGACGCTGCCCACATGTTTAGCTATTGGTCATTTAATGGATGAACAATCTTTACAAGTTGTCCCTCAGGTCCAGTGATATGAAATTCAACCTATGTGTCCCTCAGACTCAGACACTCCTCTACTTGTAGCAGCAGCTCTTAAATGAGCTCCTGTCCCAGCAGTGATTGAAGTGAGAGGTCAACTGGATGGATTCTCTTACTAAAATATAGCTCAAAAATATTTAAAATGGGGAATTAGACATTTAACCTGTTATTAGATGTCATTATACTTCATTCATTTATACATTCTTTCAAGGTCTTTTCACAGCTTCCTCAGTGGATTATAATGGCTATAACTCCGGCAGTTATACAGTTAGAGAGGAGTCATCTCCATTAAATGTCCCATGAGCTATCAGATTACATCAGATCTTTGTGTGATTGTTGAACTCAGCCCTGTCTGCTGGTAGAATATCTCATGAACTACTGGTTGATTTTAGCAAAACTCTCAGATGGTAAACATCACACATACCTCTACAACCAGTCAGCGTTAGACATCTGTCCTGTTGTCTATGAATACAATAGAGCTATAACTCATTCTAATTTACAGATACTGAGATACAAAATTCCATGTGGTTGTAGCTGGTAGTCATGGACACCATGCTGCTAACAGATCAAATACTGCAGGATTAGTGGGAATATGTGTTTGACTGAGACGTGGCTGCAGGATCAGATCCAGACTCCAACGTCTCTCTGCCCGGTTTTCACACGATACCAGCAGACTGAGATTTGAAGAGGAGCAGGGTTTAATCCAGCACCTGCTGCTGCAAAAGATCATCTCTGAAGACCAGATTCTGAACTGAGATTCAACAACAAACTGTTTTCATTCAGAGGCTCCTTCAGATCTGCTGCCAAACAGGAGATCTGAACACAGACCAGTACAGAAGATCCTTCCTGTCCATCATAGACCACTACAGAAGATCCTTCCTGTCCATCACAGACCACTAGAAGATCCTTCCTGTCCATCACAGACCACTAGAAGATCCTTCATGTCCATCACAGACCACTAGAAGATCCTTCATGTCCATCACAGACCACTAGAAGATCCTTCCTGTCCATCACAGACCACTAGAAGATCCTTCCCGTCCATCACAGACCACTAGAAGATCCTTCATGTCCATCACAGACCACTACAGAAGATCCTTCCGGTCCATCTCAGACCACTACAGAAGATCCTTCCTGTCCATCACAGACCACTACAGAAGATCCTTCCTGTCCATCACAGACCACTACAGAAGATCCTTCCTGTCCATCACAGACCACTAGAAGATCCTTCCTGTCCATCACAGACCACTAGAAGATCCTTCCTGTCCATCACAGACCACTAGAAGATCCTTCATGTCCATCACAGACCACTAGAAGATCCTTCCTGTCCATCACAGACCACTAGAAGATCCTTCCTGTCCATCACAGACCACTAGAAGATCCTACCTGTCCATCATAGACCACTACAGAAGATCCTTCCTGTCCATCACAGACCACTAGAAGATCCTTCCTGTCCATCACAGACCACTAGAAGATCCTTCATGTCCATCACAGACCACTAGAAGATCCTTCATGACCATCACAGACCACTAGAAGATCCTTCCTGTCCATCACAGACCACTAGAAGATCCTTCCTGTCCATCACAGACCACTAGAAGATCCTTCCTGTCCATCACAGACCACTACAGAAGATCCTTCCTGTCCATCACAGACCACTACAGAAGATCCTTCCTGTCCATCACAGACCACTACAGAAGATCCTTCCTGTCCATCACAGACCACTAGAAGATCCTTCCTGTCCATCACAGACCACTACAGAAGATCCTTCTTGTCCATCTCAGACCACTACAGAAGATCCTTCCTGTCCATCACAGACCACTACAGGAGATCCTTCCTGTCCATCACAGACCACTAGAAGATCCTTCCTGTCCATCACAGACCACTAGAAGATCCTTCCTGTCCATCACAGACCACTAGAAGATCCTTCCTGTCCATCACAGACCACTACAGGAGATCCTTCCTGTCCATCACAGACCATTACAGAAGATCCTTCCTGTCCATCTCAGACCACTACAGAAGATCCTTCCTGTCCATCTCAGACCACTACAGGAGATCCTTCTTGTCCATCTCAGACCACTACAGAAGATCCTTCCTGTCCATCACAGACCACTAGAAGATCCTTCTTGTCCATCACAGACCACTACAGAAGATCCCTCCTGTCCATCACAGACCATTACAGAAGATCCTTCCTGTCCATCACAGACCACTACAGAAGATCCTTCCTGTCCATCACAGACCACTACAGAAGATCCCTCCTGTCCATCACAGACCACTACAGAAGATCCTTCCTGTCCATCACAGACCACTAGAAGATCCTTCTTGTCCATCACAGACCACTAGAGGAGATCCTTCCTGTCCATCACAGACCACTAGAGGAGGTCCTTCCTGTCCATCACAGACCACTAGAGGAGATCCTTCCTGTCCATCACAGACCACTAGAGGAGATCCTTCCTGTCCATCACAGACCACTAGAGGAGGTCCTTCCTGTCCACAGCTAGAACAGAATACAGTGACTTTAACAAACAACTTAGGAGTTACCTGAACTTTTAGTTTCCTTCTGTGATAAAGTAATTTTGATCAACTGATGAGGTCTCACAGAATGATATTTTAAAGATTTGACTAAAACGTCTGAACCTTCTTCATTTCAGGTCTTCTCCTCCAGCAGGTTCAACACATTTAAGGATGATGGATGTTTTCTGATTGCTTCGTCTGGGATAACCTTCCTGCTGGATGCTGGGAAAGAGAGAATGGGGTGGGGGTGGGGGGTAAATGGACATGAACAGGATTGTGGAGAAAGTCTATGAATGCATTCATAAAAAAGAAAAAGTAAAGGAGCTACAGATAAACCTTTCTATGCTAATAGTTGTTATGCTTAATTTGATTCCTGCTTTTTTCTAAATTTGTTCTTAAACAGTTACACAGAAAAAGATAGGCTCATTATGAAAACACCCAGCTGTGGATTGTAAATAAATCATAAAACCTAATTAAGTCTTGTCAGTTTAATAGGCATAGCGTGTGTTCATCATTAGTGGACTCATCACATATGAATTATCTACCTAATTGTTTGTCTTCATTCCAGCTTTGGTCCAAAAAAAGCCTTTATATGAAAATATGCTGCTTTATCTGAAGGCTGATGAGGTGTCTGCAGGCCGACTGTTGAATAGTGTGCTGAGCCTGCAGGCACCCTGCCCTGTGGTGCTGAGTGCAGCAGCTCTTCAGCTGTTAAAGGACAGGAATGTGATAAATTGTTGGATTTGAATAAAAAAGATGTTTTCTGTTGTGTTTGTTTGCTTCATAAAGGCATCTTTAAAGTCGAGCTTGTTTCGTTTCAATGCTTTAAAAATAGTGTTTGTTCCCTTACAGTCTTTTCCTGGTTGTGCTTTTGTCACAACACATTCAAATCAGACACATAATACAAAAAGCTGTTTTTTGATGATGATGACTTCATTCAATAAAGGAAGAGTTATCCAAACCAACCTGGCCTTATGAAAATGTCATTTCTCCTCTCATGAATTATCTGTGAGCTTTAAAGTAGAAAGGAGGATGTCTGACCTCCAGGGGGAGATCAGACCACATTTTGGAGCAGCTTTAGAAAAAACACAACCGCCAAAAACAAAAAAGCCTGATTCAGTCTGAACTAGGGTTATCTTCAGCAGACAGAATCAATTTCAAGCTTAAATATTAGAAAAACATTGTGTTAATGAGATTGATGAAGCAGATCTTCCTCTTCTAATAAATGCTGACATAAACACTTAGTGGTTCATCTCCTCTATAGAGAACAAACGGCTCCACTCTCAGCCCATTTCCTGCTCCGCTCCTGTAATGAATCTTTTATGATCCATAATATGTCCAATTATTCCCCCTGTTAAAAACCACACTGCACCACTTGGAACCACTTTGGCCTCCCTCTCTTCCAGTTTTCCTTCCTCACAATCTATGAAGATGACTTTGGCCAAACTGAGAGCCGGCAGGGTGGGGAGGAGGATTTAGAATATTTGATCCTGTTGTAACACTTTTAACACCTGAAAATGCTTTGTCTCATTCAGATCATCATTTAGCTGCTTTGACTCAGAAAGACAAAAAGTCAAATGAGAAGAATTCATGAAGTAAAGCTGAGGAAACGAGGGAAGAGAGAGGCTGAGCTGCTGAGGGAAGCCAAGGCTTTCTGATGACTTATAAAGGAATCATCTGATGGAATAGATCTGTTTGAGTGTCACCATAAACCACATTCTCCTGGGTTTGATTTGTTCCTGAAAAAAGAGAAAATGTGTCAAAATGTAAAATATGTCAATTTATGATGAAAGTGTTGAAGCTGTGCGGTGGTGTTTCTGGGAGCTCTGTTGTTTGAGCAGATCCATCAGCCTGGAAATGTCACAAGTGAAAAAAAAAAAAGCTTGTTAACAAACTGAAGGTTGTGAGTGAGGGAAGACACTCTCCTGCTGAAGTAGTGGAGTGAATGAATGTATCTGGAGGACATCGTCAGAAGACTAGCACAAGCATTCTGAACCACCTGGAACCGATCCAAGGAGGTTCTGTTCAGACTGGTGAAGAGAGAGCTGCAGTAGTCCAGACCAGTAGAGATGAAACAATTTACAGTTCAGAGCAATGCTCAATGGAACTCAGCTTAGCAATGTTCCTGAGATGAAAGAAGGAAGAGAGAACCAGAGAACTGACATGAGCATCCAGAGTCAGAGCTGGGTCAAAGGTCACACCATCGATCCTGTCTTTTGCCTGTGTCCTGTCCGGCAGCATATGAATCAGAATTGATGTCTGAATGCCAAAAACAAGCTTTACAGATTAACTATCACAGGTGGAGCACTACAGCTGCTGCTATAATGCTCCACCTGATATATATTCTTAGACAAAATCTAAATTAGAACTGTTTATTGGTTTTATTTGAACCCCAACAGACACGGAGACGGAAATGAAGAGGAAGGAAACAGAAATATAGGTGGTGGTGGTGGTGGGGGTGGGGGGGTGGGTAACAGAGAAGGAAACGAGAACAAGAGGTACAAGGAATCTGCTTCTAGACCTGCAAAGAGAGAGAACAAACAAACACACATAATAGAGGGCAAAGATACCAGCAATATACAACATCTGAATATACAACAATTACAATGTCCTTAAAATGTATACGGTAATGATTAGTTCAAGGTGTGTTCAGTGTCAACCACAGCCCTAGTCAATGATTGAAAACACCTGAGTCCATACTCGTGTGATCACCGTGTGATCACCTGTGTGTGTGTGTGTGTGTGTGTGTGTGTGTGTGTGTGTGTGTGTGTGTGTGTGTGTGTGTGTGTGTGTGTGTGCTCACCACATACACAGTAGCAGTACCACATACACAGTAGCAGTATCACATACACAGTAGCAGTACTACATACAGTAGCAGTACCACATACACAGTAGCAGTACTACATACAGTAGCAGTACCACATACACAGTAGCAGTACCACATACACAGTAGCAGTACTACATACAGTAGCAGTACCACATACACAGTAGCAGTACTACACACAGTAGCAGTACCACATACACAGTAGCAGTATCACATACACAGTAGCAGTACTACATACAGTAGCAGTACCACATACACAGTAGCAGTACTACATACAGTAGCAGTACCACATACACAGTAGCAGTATCACATACACAGTAGCAGTACCACATACACAGTAGCAGTACTACGTACAGTAGCAGTACTACATACAGTAGCAGTACCATATACACAGTAGCATTACCACATACACAGTAGCAGTACTACATACAGTAGCAGTACTACACACAGTAGCAGTACTACATACACAGTAGAAGTACTACATACACAGTAGAAGTACTACATACAGTAGCAGTACTACACACAGTTGCAGTACTACATACAGTAGCAGTACTACACACAGTAGCAGTACTACATACAGTAGCAGTACTACATACACAGTAGCAGTACTACACACAGTAGCAGTACTACATACACAGTAGCAGTACTACATACAGTAGCAGTACTACACACAGTAGCAGTACTACATACACAGTAACAGTACTACATACAGTAGCAGTACTACATACACAGTAGCAGTACTACATACAGTAGCAGTACTACATACACAGTAGCAGTACTACACACAGTAGCAGTACTACTTACACAGTAGCAGTACTACATACAGTAGCAGTACTACACACAGTAGCAGTACTACATACACAGTAGCAGTACTACATACATTAGCAGTACTACACACAGTAGCAGTACTATACACAGTAGCAGTACTACATACAGTAGCAGTACTACACACAGTAGCAGTACCACATACACAGTAGCAGTACCACATACACAGTAGCAGTAACACATACACAGTAGCAGTACTACATACAGTAGCAGTACTACATACAGTAGCAGTACTACACACAGTAGCAGTACTACATACAGTAGCAGTACTACACACAGTTGCAGTACTACATACACAGTAGCAGTACTACATACAGTAGCAGTACTACACACAGTAGCAGTACTACATACAGGTACAGTGGCAGTACTACATACACAGTAGCAGTACCACATAAAGTAGCAGTACCACATACACAGTAGCAGTACTACATACAGTAGCAGTACTACACACAGTTGCAGTACTACATACACAGTAGCAGTACTACATACAGTAGCAGTACTACACACAGTATCAGTACTACATACAGTAGCAGTACTACACACAGTATCAGTACTACATACAGTAGCAGTACTACATACACAGTAGCAGTACTACATACAGTAGCAGTACTACATACACAGTAGCAGTACTACATACAGTAGCAGAACTACACACAGTAGCAGTACTACATACACAGTAGCAGTACTACATACAGTAGCAGTACTACACACAGTAGCAGTACTACA